>CM038142.1:358657548-358665048 GCA_021437245.1 Aegilops speltoides | reverse complement strand
AAGAAGAAGAAGAAGAAGAAGAAGAAGAAGAAGAAGAAGAAGAAGAAGAAGAAGAAGAAGAAGAAGAAGAAGAAGAAGAAGAAGAAGAAGAAGAAGAAGAAGAAGAAGAAGAAGAAGAAGAAGAAGAAGAAGAAGAAGAAGAAGAAGAAGAAGAAGAAGAAGAAGAAGAAGAAGAAGAAGAAGAAGAAGAAGAAGAAGAAGAAGAAGAAGAAGAAGAAGAAGAAGAAGAAGAAGAAGAAGAAGAAGAAGAAGAAGAAGAAGAAGAAGAAGAAGAAGAAGAAGAAGAAGAAGAAGAAGAAGAAGAAGAAGAAGAAGAAGAAGAAGAAGAAGAAGAAGAAGAAGAAGAAGAAGAAGAAGAAGAAGAAGAAGAAGAAGAAGAAGAAGAAGAAGAAGAAGAAGAAGAAGAAGAAGAAGAAGAAGAAGAAGAAGAAGAAGAAGAAGAAGAAGAAGAAGAAGAAGAAGAAGAAGAAGAAGAAGAAGAAGAAGAAGAAGAAGAAGAAGAAGAAGAAGAAGAAGAAGAAGAAGAAGAAGAAGAAGAAGAAGAAGAAGAAGAAGAAGAAGAAGAAGAAGAAGAAGAAGAAGAAGAAGAAGAAGAAGAAGAAGAAGAAGAAGAAGAAGAAGAAGAAGAAGAAGAAGAAGAAGAAGAAGAAGAAGAAGAAGAAGAAGAAGAAGAAGAAGAAGAAGAAGAAGAAGAAGAAGAAGAAGAAGAAGAAGAAGAAGAAGAAGAAGAAGAAGAAGAAGAAGAAGAAGAAGAAGAAGAAGAAGAAGAAGAAGAAGAAGAAGAAGAAGAAGAAGAAGAAGAAGAAGAAGAAGAAGAAGAAGAAGAAGAAGAGAGAAGAGGAAGAAGAGGAGGAAGAAGAAGAAGAAGAAGAAGAAGAAGAAGAAGAAGAAGAAGAAGAAGAAGAAGAAGAAGAAGAAGAAGAAGAAGAAGAAGAAGAAGAAGAAGAAGAAGAAGAAGAAGAAGAAGAAGAAGAAGAAGAAGAAGAAGAAGAAGAAGAAGAAGAAGAAGAAGAAGAAGAAGAAGAAGAAGAAGAAGAAGAAGAAGAAGAAGAAGAAGAAGAAGAAGAAGAAGAAGAAGAAGAAGAAGAAGAAGAAGAAGAAGAAGAAGAAGAAGAAGAAGAAGAAGAAGAAGAAGAAGAAGAAGAAGAAGAAGAAGAAGAAGAAGAAGAAGAAGAAGAAGAAGAAGAAGAAGAAGAAGAAGAAGAAGAAGAAGAAGAAGAAGAAGAAGAAGAAGAAAGAAGAAGAAGAAGAAGAAGAAGAAGAAGAAGAAGAAGAAGAAGAAGAAGAAGAAGAAGAAGAAGAAGAAGAAGAAGAAGAAGAAGAAGAAGAAGAAGAAGAAGAAGAAGAAGAAGAAGAAGAAGAAGAAGAAGAAGAAAGAAGAAGAAGAAGAAGAAGAAGAAGAAGAAGAAGAAGAAGAAGAAGAGGAAGAAGAAGAAGAAGAAGAAGAAGAAGAAGAAGAAGAAGAAGAAGAAGAAGAAGAAGAAGAAGAAGAAGAAGAAGAAGAAGAAGAAGAAGAAGAAGAAGAAGAAGAAGAAGAGGAAGAAGAAGAAAAGAAGAAGAAGAAGAAGAAGAAGAAGAAGAAGAAGAAGAAGAAGAAGAAGAAGAAGAAGAAGAAGAAGAAGAAGAAGAAGAAGAAGAAGAAGAAGAAGAAGAAGAAGAAGAAGAAGAAGAAGAAGAAGAAGAAGAAGAAGAAGAAGAAGAAGAAGAAGAAGAAGAAGAAGAAGAAGAAGAAGAAGAAGAAGAAGAAGAAGAAGAAGAAGAAGAAGAAGAAGAAGAAGAAGAAGAAGAAGAAGAAGAAGAAGAAGAAGAAGAAGAAGAAGAAGAAGAAGAAGAAGAAGAAGAAGAAGAAGAAGAAGAAGAAGAAGAAGAAGAAGAAGAAGAAGAAGAAGAAGAAGAAGAAGAAGAAGAAGAAGAAGAAGAAGAAGAAGAAGAAGAAGAAGAAGAAGAAGAAGAAGAAGAAGAAGAAGAAGAAGAAGAAGAAGAAGAAGAAGAAGAAGAAGAAGAAGAAGAAGAAGAAGAAGAAGAAGAAGAAGAAGAAGAAGAAGAAGAAGAAGAAGAAGAAGAAGAAGAAGAAGAAGAAGAAGAAGAAGAAGAAGAAGAAGAAGAAGAAGAAGAAGAAGAAGAAGAAGAAGAAGAAGAAGAAGAAGAAGAAGAAGAAGAAGAAGAAGAAGAAGAAGAAGAAGAAGAAGAAGAAGAAGAAGAAGAAGAAGAAGAAGAAGAAGAAGAAGAAGAAGAAGAAGAAGAAGAAGAAGAAGAAGAAGAAGAAGAAGAAGAAGAAGAAGAAGAAGAAGAAGAAGAAGAAGAAGAAGAAGAAGAAGAAGAAGAAGAAGAAGAAGAAGAAGAAGAAGAAGAAGAAGAAGAAGAAGAAGAAGAAGAAGAAGAAGAAGAAGAAGAAGAAGAAGAAGAAGAAGAAGAAGAAGAAGAAGAAGAAGAAGAAGAAGAAGAAGAAGAAGAAGAAGAAGAAGAAGAAGAAGAAGAAGAAGAAGAAGAAGAAGAAGAAGAAGAAGAAGAAGAAGAAGAAGAAGAAGAAGAAGAAGAAGAAGAAGAAGAAGAAGAAGAAGAAGAAGAAGAAGAAGAAGAAGAAGAAGAAGAAGAAGAAGAAGAAGAAGAAGAAGAAGAAGAAGAAGAAGAAGAAGAAGAAGAAGAAGAAGAAGAAGAAGAAGAAGAAGAAGAAGAAGAAGAAGAAGAAGAAGAAGAAGAAGAAGAAGAAGAAGAAGAAGAAGAAGAAGAAGAAGAAGAAGAAGAAGAAGAAGAAGAAGAAGAAGAAGAAGAAGAAGAAGAAGAAGAAGAAGAAGAAGAAGAAGAAGAAGAAGAAGAAGAAGAAGAAGAAGAAGAAGAAGAAGAAGAAGAAGAAGAAGAAGAAGAAGAAGAAGAAGAAGAAGAAGAAGAAGAAGAAGAAGAAGAAGAAGAAGAAGAAGAAGAAGAAGAAGAAGAAGAAGAAGAAGAAGAAGAAGAAGAAGAAGAAGAAGAAGAAGAAGAAGAAGAAGAAGAAGAAGAAGAAGAAGAAGAAGAAGAAGAAGAAGAAGAAGAAGAAGAAGAAGAAGGAGAAGAAGAAGAAGAAGAAGAAGAAGAAGAAGAAGAAGAAGAAGAAGAAGAAGAAGAAGAAGAAGAAGAAGAAGAAGAAGAAGAAGAAGAAGAAGAAGAAGAAGAAGAAGAAGAAGAAGAAGAAGAAGAAGAAGAAGAAGAAGAAGAAGAAGAAGAAGAAGAAGAAGAAGAAGAAGAAGAAGAAGAAGAAGAAGAAGAAGAAGAAGAAGAAGAAGAAGAAGAAGAAGAAGAAGAAGAAGAAGAAGAAGAAGAAGAAGAAGAAGAAGAAGAAGAAGAAGAAGAAGAAGAAGAAGAAGAAGAAGAAGAAGAAGAAGAAGAAGAAGAAGAAGAAGAAGAAGAAGAAGAAGAAGAAGAAGAAGAAGAAGAAGAAGAAGAAGAAGAAGAAGAAGAAGAAGAAGAAGAAGAAGAAGAAGAAGAAGAAGAAGAAGAAGAAGAAGAAGAAGAAGAAGAAGAAGAAGAAGAAGAAGAAGAAGAAGAAGAAGAAGAAGAAGAAGAAGAAGAAGAAGAAGAAGAAGAAGAAGAAGAAGAAGAAGAAGAAGAAGAAGAAGAAGAAGAAGAAGAAGAAGAAGAAGAAGAAGAAGAAGAAGAAGAAGAAGAAGAAGAAGAAGAAGAAGAAGAAGAAGAAGAAGAAGAAGAAGAAGAAGAAGAAGAAGAAGAAGAAGAAGAAGAAGAAGAAGAAGAAAAGAAGAAGAAGAAGAAGAAGAAGAAGAAGAAGAAGAAGAAGAAGAAGAAGAAGAAGAAGAAGAAGAAGAAGAAGAAGAAGAAGAAGAAGAAGAAGAAGAAGAAGAAGAAGAAGAAGAAGAAAGAAGAAGAAGAAGAAGAAGAAGAAGAAGAAGAAGAAGAAGAAGAAGAAGAAGAAGAAGAAGAAGAAGAAGAAGAAGAAGAAGAAGAAGAAGAAGAAGAAGAAGAAGAAGAAGAAGAAGAAGAAGAAGAAGAAGAAGAAGAAGAAGAAGAAGAAGAAGAAGAAGAAGAAGAAGAAGAAGAAGAAGAAGAAGAAGAAGAAGAAGAAGAAGAAGAAGAAGAAGAAGAAGAAGAAGAAGAAGAAGAAGAAGAAGAAGAAGAAGAAGAAGAAGAAGAAGAAGAAGAAGAAGAAGAAGAAGAAGAAGAAGAAGAAGAAGAAGAAGAAGAAGAAGAAGAAGAAGAAGAAGAAGAAGAAGAAGAAGAAGAAGAAGAAGAAGAAGAAGAAGAAGAAGAAGAAGAAGAAGAAGAAGAAGAAGAAGAAGAAGAAGAAGAAGAAGAAGAAGAAGAAGAAGAAGAAGAAGAAGAAGAAGAAGAAGAAGAAGAAGAAGAAGAAGAAGAAGAAGAAGAAGAAGAAGAAGAAGAAGAAGAAGAAGAAGAAGAAGAAGAAGAAGAAGAAGAAGAAGAAGAAGAAGAAGAAGAAGAAGAAGAAGAAGAAGAAGAAGAAGAAGAAGAAGAAGAAGAAGAAGAAGAAGAAGAAGAAGAAGAAGAAGAAGAAGAAGAAGAAGAAGAAGAAGAAGAAGAAGAAGAAGAAGAAGAAGAAGAAGAAGAAGAAGAAGAAGAAGAAGAAGAAGAAGAAGAAGAAGAAGAAGAAGAAGAAGAAGAAGAAGAAGAAGAAGAAGAAGAAGAAGAAGAAGAAGAAGAAGAAGAAGAAGAAGAAGAAGAAGAAGAAGAAGAAGAAGAAGAAGAAGAAGAAGAAGAAGAAGAAGAAGAAGAAGAAGAAGAAGAAGAAGAAGAAGAAGAAGAAGAAGAAGAAGAAGAAGAAGAAGAAGAAGAAGAAGAAGAAGAAGAAGAAGAAGAAGAAGAAGAAGAAGAAGAAGAAGAAGAAGAAGAAGAAGAAGAAGAAGAAGAAGAAGAAGAAGAAGAAGAAGAAGAAGAAGAAGAAGAAGAAGAAGAAGAAGAGAAGAAGAAGAAGAAGAAGAAGAAGAAGAAGAAGAAGAAGAAGAAGAAGAAGAAGAAGAAGAAGAAGAAGAAGAAGAAGAAGAAGAAGAAGAAGAAGAAGAAGAAGAAGAAGAAGAAGAAGAAGAAGAAGAAGAAGAAGAAGAAGAAGAAGAAGAAGAAGAAGAAGAAGAAGAAGAAGAAGAAGAAGAAGAAGAAGAAGAAGAAGAAGAAGAAGAAGAAGAAGAAGAAGAAGAAGAAGAAGAAGAAGAAGAAGAAGAAGAAGAAGAAGAAGAAGAAGAAGAAGAAGAAGAAGAAGAAGAAGAAGAAGAAGAAGAAGAAGAAGAAGAAGAAGAAGAAGAAGAAGAAGAAGAAGAAGAAGAAGAAGAAGAAGAAGAAGAAGAAGAAGAAGAAGAAGAAGAAGAAGAAGAAGAAGAAGAAGAAGAAGAAGAAGAAGAAGAAGAAGAAGAAGAAGAAGAAGAAGAAGAAGAAGAAGAAGAAGAAGAAGAAGAAGAAGAAGAAGAAGAAGAAGAAGAAGAAGAAGAAGAAGAAGAAGAAGAAGAAGAAGAAGAAGAAGAAGAAGAAGAAGAAGAAGAAGAAGAAGAAGAAGAAGAAGAAGAAGAAGAAGAAGAAGAAGAAGAAGAAGAAGAAGAAGAAGAAGAAGAAGAAGAAGAAGAAGAAGAAGAAGAAGAAGAAGAAGAAGAAGAAGAAGAAGAAGAAGAAGAAGAAGAAGAAGAAGAAGAAGAAGAAGAAGAAGAAGAAGAAGAAGAAGAAGAAGAAGAAGAAGAAGAAGAAGAAGAAGAAGAAGAAGAAGAAGAAGAAGAAGAAGAAGAAGAAGAAGAAGAAGAAGAAGAAGAAGAAGAAGAAGAAGAAGAAGAAGAAGAAGAAGAAGAAGAAGAAGAAGAAGAAGAAGAAGAAGAAGAAGAGAAGAAGAAGAAGAAGAAGAAGAAGAAGAAGAAGAAGAAGAAGAAGAAGAAGAAGAAGAAGAAGAAGAAGAAGAAGAAGAAGAAGAAGAAGAAGAAGAAGAAGAAGAAGAAGAAGAAGAAGAAGAAGAAGAAGAAGAAGAAGAAGAAGAAGAAGAAGAAGAAGAAGAAGAAGAAGAAGAAGAAGAAGAAGAAGAAGAAGAAGAAGAAGAAGAAGAAGAAGAAGAAGAAGAAGAAGAAGAAGAAGAAGAAGAAGAAGAAGAAGAAGAAGAAGAAGAAGAAGAAGAAGAAGAAGAAGAAGAAGAAGAAGAAGAAGAAGAAGAAGAAGAAGAAGAAGAAGAAGAAGAAGAAGAAGAAGAAGAAGAAGAAGAAGAAGAAGAAGAAGAAGAAGAAGAAGAAGAAGAAGAAGAAGAAGAAGAAGAAGAAGAAGAAGAAGAAGAAGAAGAAGAAGAAGAAGAAGAAGAAGAAGAAGAAGAAGAAGAAGAAGAAGAAGAAGAAGAAGAAGAAGAAGAAGAAGAAGAAGAAGAAGAAGAAGAAGAAGAAGAAGAAGAAGAAGAAGAAGAAGAAGAAGAAGAAGAAGAAGAAGAAGAAGAAGAAGAAGAAGAAGAAGAAGAAGAAGAAGAAGAAGAAGAAGAAGAAGAAGAAGAAGAAGAAGAAGAAGAAGAAGAAGAAGAAGAAGAAGAAGAAGAAGAAGAAGAAGAAGAAGAAGAAGAAGAAGAAGAAGAAGAAGAAGAAGAAGAAGAAGAAGAAGAAGAAGAAGAAGAAGAAGAAGAAGAAGAAGAAGAAGAAGAAGAAGAAGAAGAAGAAGAAGAAGAAGAAGAAGAAGAAGAAGAAGAAGAAGAAGAAGAAGAAGAAGAAGAAGAAGAAGAAGAAGAAGAAGAAGAAGAAGAAGAAGAAGAAGAAGAAGAAGAAGAAGAAGAAGAAGAAGAAGAAGAAGAAGAAGAAGAAGAAGAAGAAGAAGAAGAAGAAGAAGAAGAAGAAGAAGAAGAAAGAAGAAGAAGAAGAAGAAGAAGAAGAAGAAGAAGAAGAAGAAGAAGAAGAAGAAGAAGAAGAAGAAGAAGAAGAAGAAGAAGAAGAAGAAGAAGAAGAAGAAGAAGAAGAAGAAGAAGAAGAAGAAGAAGAAGAAGAAGAAGAAGAAGAAGAAGAAGAAGAAGAAGAAGAAGAAGAAGAAGAAGAAGAAGAAGAAGAAGAAGAAGAAGAAGAAGAAGAAGAAGAAGAAGAAGAAGAAGAAGAAGAAGAAGAAGAAGAAGAAGAAGAAGAAGAAGAAGAAGAAGAAGAAGAAGAAGAAGAAGAAGAAGAAGAAGAAGAAGAAGAAGAAGAAGAAGAAGAAGAAGAAGAAGAAGAAGAAGAAGAAGAAGAAGAAGAAGAAGAAGAAGAAGAAGAAGAAGAAGAAGAAGAAGAAGAAGAAGAAGAAGAAGAAGAAGAAGAAGAAGAAGAAGAAGAAGAAGAAGAAGAAGAAGAAGAAGAAGAAGAAGAAGAAGAAGAAGAAGAAGAAGAAGAAGAAGAAGAAGAAGAAGAAGAAGAAGAAGAAGAAGAAGAAGAAGAAGAAGAAGAAGAAGAAGAAGAAGAAGAAGAAGAAGAAGAAGAAGAAGAAGAAGAAGAAGAAGAAGAAGAAGAAGAAGAAGAAGAAGAAGAAGAAGAAGAAGAAGAAAGAAGAAGAAGAAGAAGAAGACTAGAAGAAGAAAGAAGAAGAAGA
>CM038142.1:358322548-358655048 GCA_021437245.1 Aegilops speltoides | reverse complement strand
ACACTATTTTGAGGTAACATTGCATTACAAATTTATTAACTATATGCAGTGGTCACAATACGTCACTTTACATAACGAATTGGTCGCCTAACAACATTTTCAAAATATGCAATGTCGTTCTTTGAGTGGCATTGCTACCTAGACTAGTAGGTGGTCGGCGTCATCCAGTCGTCCCACTTCTCATCATCGTCCTCCTCCTCCTGGTCGTGATCCCCCTCCTCGTGGTTGTGATCCTCCTCCAAGGGATGGTTGGGGAAGGCATAGGGGTCGAACTCATGAGCGGCAACCACAAGAAGACCCTCCTACTCCTCGTTGGTTAGTGTGGGGTCATTGAGGGAGTCCCGAATTAGGGGGTGTCCGGATAGCCGAACTATCACCTTTGGCCGGACTCCTGGACTATGAAGATACAAGATTGAAGACTTCGCCCCGTCCGGATGGGACTTTCTTGGCGTGAAGGCAAGCTTGGCGATACGGATATGTAGATCTCCTAGCATTGTAACCGACTCAGGTAACCCTAACCTCTTCGGTGCCTATATAAACCGGAGGGTTTTAGTCCGTGAGGACTAACAACAATCATACCATTGGCTAGCTTCTAGGGTTTAGTCTCCGATCTCGTGGTAGATCTACTCTTGTACTACCCATATCATCAATATTAATCAAGCAGAGTAGGGTTTACCTCCATTGAGAGGGCCCAACCTGGGTAAAACATCATGTCCCTTGTCTCCTCGTTACTATCCGCTAGACGCACGCTCGGGACCCCTACCGAGATCCGCCGGTTTTGACACCGACATTGGTGCTTTCATTGAGAGTCCTCTGCGTTGCCGCCATCGTGAAGGATGCCTCATCCCGCCTTTAAAGATGGCACTATTGCTAAAGGAGCTGGCTATCGGCCAAACTCTCCGCTATGCGGTTTTTTATGATCACCGTCTGCCGCCGATGATGACTTGTCGGGTCATCGAAAGCAATTTCACGTTAGCTCGAACTCGCCGAGCGCGTTAGATCCGATGGAGATCTCTTCCTTAAACAAGCTCTTGATCGTGACGCCAAGACCGGGAGTCGCTATGATCACGATCGATTGGGCTAAACCCGATCCGAGAGAGATTAACTCTCCTGTGTTACCCACCACGCTGATGTGGTAGAGGAACAATACGGTGACCCTTCTTCTATCTTAAGGACTAGCTATGTCCGATTCCCGATCCTCCATGCCGATTCCCCGCGAGGGGAGGATGTTACTCAAGCAATCGAACCTAAAGTCAGCGGCGGCTAGATTCATTGACAACATCCAAAACCCAAGCTTCCAAGTTCGAAACTACTTGGCCCAGTAGTCTTAAAGTGGACGGGTTCCAATTTAATTCCACCCGCCCACCCAAGCATAAGCGATCTATCCCAAACCGCAAGAGCCTGCAGTAAACAAGACACCATTATCGGGCCGATTCTCCCGGTTATCAACAGGATAAAGGACTGCCGCGAGGAGGACACAATTTCATTCTTCTGCAATAATTGCACGGACAAGGGAATCCTCAACGCCTTAAGTCGTCGTGAAATTACATGCTTCGCTGACTTGTCGTCCATAGTACGAAAGTACGATGCGATGGAAAGCGCCTGGAAAACCGAAATCAAATTTTGGGACAATCCGGCCCTGAATACAACCCCAGTCCGAAATAAAAGGGTGCACTATCGCCAGGCACCTGGGTTGAACACCAAAAAGAAAAAACCCTCTATAGGGCATGGAATCGTACTGGAAGGATGGCTCAATGGACCCTGCAAAATTCATTGTACAGAGGGCGCCACTCCAACTCATAGCCTTAGAGCATGTTGGATACTACGGCAGGTGGCCAAAAGTGGCGAAGAGCTTCTAACTCCAGAGCACCAGCCCAAGGATATCAGTACGGTATTAACAGTCTTTGAGACTTTCACATCAAATAATGTGCGGAAACGAACACTCCGCAGCCTTGCCGAAGTCTACCAAGTAGCAACAATAAACCCGTGGAGTGACACGGCTATTACCTTTAATGCCAAGTGATTAACCTAAATTCAACAGCTCGAGCACCACCGCATTGGTCCTCGGCCCAATAGTGGACGGCCGCTTTACCAAGGTACTCATGGACGTGGCAGCGGATTGAACCTCATTTACGAGGAAACCTCGTAAAAATGAAAATAGACTGGAGCCACATTGAGCGAAGCAAAGACAACCTTTAGAGGAATAATCCTGGCCGGAAGCATGTCAGCACCGAAAAATCACACCGATGTGGTGTTCGCACGCCAGATAATTACAGTCCGAGGAGGTCACGCCCAAGTGGCCCTGCTCAAAGAATGGATATCACGCCTATTAGGGCGAGAGGCATTCACAATTTTTCAAGCTATACCCCATTATGGGTACATGAAGCTCAAAATGCCCGCCCAATGGAATCATCACTTTGCTAGTGACCCGCATATAGCAATCCACGATTTAAAACAAGACAAACGCAGACTAGCCCTTGAGGCACTATCCGAAGCCCTAGCGCCGAGGAACTCACCCGCACAAGGCCCACGGTGAACAGGACAATGTGATACTCGAGAAGAGATCCAAGTCCACCTCCTTTAAACCGCGGACTTAAATAGTCAAATTCCAAGTCTATCCAACGGACTCCAAAAACGGCTCCATCGGGCACAATTAAACCCTCGATGTAGACGCCAGACTATGAGAATTTTACGCTAAAATTGGGACATTTTTGCCCGGCACCCTTCAGACATGCCAGAATCCCACGCCGGTGGGCCGAAAGCACAGCCTAAACATCCTAAAAGGATTCAAGCCACCAAACAAGCTCTTCAAATTCTCAACCCAAGAGACAAAGCCATGGAGAGGAGCTAGCTAAATTATTGGAGGCCAATTCATTAGAGATATAAAACATTCGGACCGGCTAGCAAACCCGGTGATGGTACCAAAGGACAACCTCGCGCCTATGCGCCGATTTCAAGGACCTTAACAAGGCTTGCCCAAAGGATGCTTTCCTCCCCGCAGATCGATCAAATTATCGACGCCATCAGAGGACACGATTCATTGTGCTTCCTCGACGATACTCCGCTACCACCAAATTAAGATGGCAGAGTTCGACCAAGCCGCAACGGCATTCATCACCCCATACGCCCATTCTCGCTTCAACACAATGCCCTTTGGGCTCATAAACGCCAAGCAACATATCAACAAGATGATTCGTATATGTCCGCAAACCAGATCGGCAAAACAAAGGAGGCATACGAGACGATGTGGTCGCAAAACCAAGCACGCTGAAACTCTAGTAGATGATTTGAGGCTCACGCTCAATAATCTCCTAACATACGATATTGCTTAACCCGTAAAATGTGTTTTTGGCGCATCAAATGAAAGCTCTTAGGCTTCATTGTATCCGTAGAGGAATTGAAGCAAACCCATCCAAGATCCGAGCTCAGAATAATTGATATCCCAAAGGACCTCAAACAAATACAAAATTGACGGATGCGTGGCGGTTTAAGCCGCTTTATCTCCCGCTTGGGAGAAAAGGCATTACCCTTTATCGCCTCCGACGCACCAACACTTCAAGGGATGATACGCCACGGCCGGACTCAAGAAATAAAAGCCATATTGGCAACAAACCCGGTTCCGCCGCGCCAACATGGGCGAACCAATGCTATTATATATCGCGCAACTCATCGTTGTGAGCGCAGCGTTCATTGTCGAACGAGAAACGGACGGACACAAGTTCCCCTTCAAAACCAGTTTACTACCTGTCCACCGCCCTAACTCCATGCAAGTCACGGCACCAGATTATCAAAAGATAGCGACGCGGTGTTCATGGCATCCCGAAGCTGCGACACTACTTTCAAGAGTGTTCGATAACAGTAGCCTCCGAAGTACCTCTTAATGACATTATAAACAACCGCGACATAACCTATAAGCCACGGTGAGCTATTAAGTCGCAAGTTTTGGCCGACTTCGTTGCCGAATGGACTGAAGCCGAACTCCCTAAAGAGTATGGCGATATTCCAACCGGATCATGCACTTCGATGGCTCCAAAATGTTGGCTGGTCTGGGGCTGGCGCTGCTCGACGCCCCAACCGGAGAAACAGCTTCAATACGTACTCAGATAATGTATACAGACTCCAACAACGCAGTCAATACGAGGCCCTTCTACATGGCCTCCGGATGGCGCCTCCATGGGCATTCAACGCCTAGAGGTGTGCGGATTCAACCTCGTGATATCCCAAATAAATGGAGACTTCGATGCCAAGGATCCAAAATGGCAGCTTATCGCAACGCCGCCCTAAAAATGTCACCGGTTCGAGGGGCTCAATTTCATCATATAGCCCGGATAACAACTAGGCAGCAGACGATAGCACGCATTGGCGCAAAGCGCGATGCCGCCCCTCCCAACATCTTGCTAGAGAGGTTGTTCGCCATCCGCATTATGGGAGAGGGAGTCCGAAATAACAACCCGACCCAACCGCACCGCCTCTACACCAACATTCTCGACACAATTGGTGGTTCTGCCAACAAAGTAACATCCTCACCCCACGTAATAATGGCAGTCATTTCCGTGGACGAACCATTCCTAGCCTACCTAACCAGGCAGGAACTTCCCGAGGACCAAAACGAGGCCCGCTACATAGTGCGGCGATCTAAAGCCTATATGGTCCATGAGGGAGAGCTTTACAAGAAAAGAACAACCGGAGTCCTTCAAAGGTGTATCTCCCAAGAGGAAGGGCGGAATCTTCTGGCTGAAATTCATATCGGACTCGACGGGCACCATGCCACAGCCCGGGCCCTTGTAGGCAAGGCCTTCCATACATGATTTTATTGGCTGACGGCCCGGGCAAATGCTCAGGACTTAGTCCAACGATGCGTCGGTTGCCAGCTCTTTGCTAACCAAAGCCACATGCCACCCACCGCCCTCAAAACTATACCCATAACTTGGCCCTTGGCAGTCTGGGGGCTTGACATGGTTGGACCCCTTAAGGGAGGAACCCACAAGCAAAAATACCCATCGTCATGGTGGATAAATTCACCAAATGGATAGAGGCCAAACTCGTTAAGACGGCCAATCCGCACCAGTGATAGACTTCATATCGTGGGTCGTACAATCGCTACGGCGCCCCCATAGATCATCATTGATAACGGCACGAACTTTACAGCCGACGAGGTCAAACTCTGGTGTAAAAACATGGGCATCAAGCTCGACTATGCTTCAATCTATCACCCTCAAACTAACGGTCAAGTCGAGCGAGCAAATGGTCTAATCATGAGCGGCATCAAACCCAGATTAGTGCGGTCCTCAAGGAATCTAACAGCACCGGGTAGAGGAGCTCGACTCCATACTGGGGCTGCGGACCACCCAATTGCACCACCGGATTTACACCATTCTTTATGAGATACGGCGCAGAGGCGCTCGCCTCGCGACATAATTCATGACTCACCTCGCGTGCGCATGTACGAAGAAAGAGAAGCCGAGCTCGATCGGCAGGTTAGTTTGGACGCCTTGGACGAGGAGCGTGACGTGGCAAAAGCCCGTTCCGCATTCTATCAACAGTAAGCTCGAAGATATCAAAGCGGAGTAGTACGGGCCAAAACTTACAATGTTGGCGAGTTAGTTCTACGCCTACCGGACAAGAAAAAGGACAAACTCAAGCCCAAATGGGAAGGTCCCTTTATCATCGACAAAGTCCTGACCGATGGAGCATACCGTCTGTGAAATGCATCGGATAACCGACTCGAGCCGAACCCATGGAACACAGCCCGTCTCCGAAGATTCTACGCCTAGCGCTGGATTCTGAGTTCGTCTCCTTCCTCCGTCTATATTTTACATATTAGCTGTATTTTGTTTCTCTCCTTCTCCCTCCTTTTCTCATACAGCCTTTGAAGGCTTGTTTGTGCATTGTTCGCACACACTTGACGCGCTATCCGCGCTCATTATACCGGGGCTTTTTACCGTGTTTATTTATACGGGCTTCATGCCCAACACATGTGTCGCACTTCCGCATGCACCTTTTATTCACCATTATATGCATCGATATGACTTAAGTTTTTGCCAAGCTAGGTTGCTCGGCTCTGTGCTTACCCCTCACGCTCCCAATTGCTCACTAGGTGGTAAAGGAGCACCTCTCGCGATTATTATCCGGATCAGCCGGATGTGTACCTCGACCGGTGAAGCCGAAAGCTAGCGTTTTAAGGGAATATTCGGTCGGTGAACTAAAAGACGATTTCTTTCCTATTTGTTTATCTGCCCCAGATGTTTTTCTCGCTTTTTGCAGTCCGCACATGCACTTTAGGGCATGCCTCCTGTGAAAGGGACCCCTAACGAACTATTCTCCCCGAAGATGTTTCTACTAACCATGTAATATAACATAACTAGTTGGGCACTTGTCCGATAAAGCACTAATGACCCCTACGCCGGGTCTCCACGCATGTCCCAGCTTTTATATAACCGCGAGGGTATTCGGACACACCCGACTATTGGGTCCCGAGGTTGAAGCAAAAGGTCCGCTATGACAAACGATCTACAATCCGGCTAGAAGGCATTTTACATGTCATCTTAAATTACATAGTCAATTCGACTGATTGTATTCCTCTTCAATGCCATCTAATAGGCTGTCTAGTTTACAGTCCTGCTGGGAATACTTTGTGGCCAACTATACTTGGCCGTACACTAAGCTCACAGGGATCTCCTTCCCATCGGGGCCACAGGTCCGACCTCGGCCATGTGGTTTGGGCCAGGCTTCATGTACCGTGTCTTCACCATGGCCCAGGCCTCCCTGGTGCCTTGACGGCGGGTCGATATCTTCCATAATCGGAAGCGCCGCCAGGCCCCCTCGGCTCTCTCTCGCAAGCTTCCAAGGCCTTCGGCAGGGAGACAGATGGCCACAAGGCCTGGCGACGCTTTTCATCACCGCCAACTCGCTCGCAGCAGCTTGCAAGAGCTCAGAAGAAGGTCACCCGTAGAACCGGCATTTCTCCGCAGGACGGCCTCGTGAGCATACCTATAGACATAACTCGTTAGTCGACTTCCTCGCCGAACTCTTTTTCAAAGTTCGCTCAAGCACTTACTAAAAATGCCGCCGAAGTTACCGATTCTCCTTAACGGAGTCGATACCGGGCAAGAACATCTTTTAGTTCCTCACCCAGCTGGGTGTTGGCATCTTGGAGATTATTTTTCTCTTGCCTCACCCTTGTAAGCACATTCTCGCCGGCCTTTAACCAGCGCAAGAGCTGTTGCTTGTCCGGATCTATCCCGGCGCCATCTGCAATATTATTGTCAGACTTTTACACACGCCGCACTTATCAAATTACTTATCTTTTGAAGCATATATTACCAGAGGGGGTCTCTCTGGCTTCCCCTGTCGCGGCTAGTGCGGCCTCAAGTTGGGCTTTGCACTTTTCAAGCTCTTGGGACAGTTGGGTATTCTTTTCTGTAAGATCCTGCATAACAAATGATCCTTAAATCAGTTATTCTAACTATTTCAAGTCTTGGGGGCTACTGGCATATATAAATGTCAAATTTTCTCACCCGTATGTCTTTTACATACTGCTCCGTGCTCTGGCTAGAACATCTTGAGAGGCACGGAGGTGTGCATCTCCCGAAGAGAAGGCATTCAATGCCTCTTGGGAGAAACATGTGTCACAAAGAACTGTCCGGCGGTGCCTGTGATTAATGGCACTCTCCACCTCAGAGTTGGTGGCGGAAAATCCGTCGGCATCCTCTATCGGAGGAGCATCCGACACATGCCTCGTGTTTGCCTCCGCTTATGGGCCTGGCTTTGGAGCCTGGTGTGGTGACCCCGACTCATAAGTCGTGATCACCGAATGCACGTGTACAGTGATCCCAGAGATCAATGCTCACTGAACACACAGAAGCTGAATATCAAGAGTCTTACATCCATACAGACCGTCTTACACAAATAGTGACCATTATGGTCAAGTCTTACATCGATAAAGCCTTAAGGGCTGAACATCAAATGAAACATAAGCAGCGGAAATCGTCGTTGATAAGAAGAACCCATGCCATCTGCTTTAACCCTACAGCATTCTCGACCGAAACGCCCTAGTTCGCATGATCGCTCCAAAGAACTCTTCTTCAACTCCGGTTCTTCCATGCCTGGTCAATTAAATAACCAGTGGCAAGCCAATGAGTACTTTGAATGTACTCGCAAGCAACCCATGTTTTGGTTCAAGGTACAATAATGCATGACATAGGCAAATTTTGCATAAAGCTAGTTTTGAGTGCAATGACATGTTCAACATCCTATAAAGCATGCATCAAGAGAATTCAAGTAACCATGAGAACTGGTCACAGATATCAACATAAATAGAATGGGCACCAACCCATTTATCATAAACAGAGTGGGCACCAACCCATCTCAATCGTGCCAAGTCCTTTGACTTGACCCAAGTCATCTCCATCATAACACACACTAAGTTGAAAATTCTGGACATAGTTTAAGCAAAGACCGCCCAACCGCCCTTGACCGTGGACACGGCTATTCAATAGTTTTACACTCGCAGAGGTTGCACACTTTACCCACTAGATCCGGGAACTCCCGTGTCATCCACGACCCGCAGACTCAAGTACCCGGGTAAGCACCGATCACTACCTTTCCCTAGACGACACTAACATGGAGTCCACTGATTGGTAGCAACCCCGTGCCAAACATTTCACATCATAAAATTGTGGAGCCTTGCTCCCATATTCATCACATACCACAAGCACGGGTACCAACGGTGTGTCCGGTGCCCTCGTGAAAACAGTCATGGCCGCCTACCGCACGACCCCCAGAGAGAGCACCAACTCTCCCCATCACTAGTAATGCGGCTCCAAGCTAGTATCGGTCTAGGTACTCAATAATGCCCTTTCCCATATAAGGGTAGAGTGGTCGCAAGATGTAAGGTTGGGACACCATCAAATCTTAAATCTAATCCATTTTCAAAACAACACACACTTGCCTCGCACACCACTCGCCATCAAGTGGTTACCATCTCATCATCTCCCTCGGCATAAGTGGCACCCGATGGGGTTTTCAAAAGTCGCTTTGAAAATATTTTGTCTCCATCACCATGCATATCCCCGCCCCTTTTATGTAGCACTACTTAGCATCCTATCTACTCCCACCGCATAACCCTCATAAGAAGGTAGGGCCATGCACAATGCAAGTATCAACGAGAAAATAACGGAGGCAACCAACCCACGTGGTTCACCCTCCCATCATGATTCCGATGCAACAAGAATAAGAGCTATATATGACATGCATGTAAAGGGTTTCATAGTCATGGTCAAAGGGCTGCTTGCCTTGGTTGGCTTGATCTTCAAAGTCTTTAGGCCCTGCCTCCTTCTTCCTCAGCTACCTCACAAACACGGATCTAACGTCGCAAGAAAACAACGGAAAAATAAGACAATAATAAAAACAGAAAAGTCAAAGTGCTCGAAAAATGTCAACTTATTTTTGTAAAATACTAGGAGGAAAGCTAGGAAGGGGACAAGTCTTGGTTTTGGTTCTGGAGTAGCAGAATAGGAGATATGGATTTTCAAAGGCTTATTTAAATGCTAAAAATCACATTTAAATAATTACAGAGAAGAAAAGGTTGTTGGATTTGAATGAAAGTTTCACCATTAAATAGGTTGCAATATTCTAGGAATTTAGAAATTGGAATCAATTCATTTGGATAAATATTCTGTCCTGTGGAATTTTTGGAAATAAGATGTAAAAAGAAAAGAAAACGGCGCTGTACATCGGGCCGAGAGGCCACGCAGCAAAGAGGCCCAGAGGGGAAACCAGCCCATGCGGCCGCCACGTCAAGGCGAAGGCGAACACGCCTTAGCCACGGCGGATCGGTGCGCGCAAGCCACACGCTTTTAAACCCGACGGTGGATCCCACCGCCGTATGCGGAGGTCGACGGGTCGCCCCATGGCGGCCGCCGCCTACCTCCGCCAGAGCCGACGGCGAAGCTCGCCGGGGGTGATACAAGGCACGGAAGGGATGCGGGGCTACCGCTGACCTGTGGTGGAGTCGCGGTTCGTGGTGGTGGAGACGGTCGCCGAGTGGCTCGCTTGCCGGGCGACGAGGTCACGCGGCGAGGCGCCGGGCGCCGGTGGCTCCGCCGCTTCCGCTGCAAAACAAGGGGAAAGAGAGGGAAAGAATCAGTGACGCCGCGTTCCAGACGAGAGAGAGTGGGCGGAGAAGGCTCTGACCACGCGGACGCCGACGAGCCGAGGCGGCGGAGCTCGAGCTCGATCTCGGCTCGTGGTTCTGGAGAGGAAAGAGGGTGCGGAGGCCCATTGGGTGTGGGAGGAGCGACAGGAGGAAGAGAGAGACTGGGCTGCCTTTATATAGGCTGGTCATGTTCACCGAGGCGTGGCCTACGGGCGCCTGCGGATCGGCTCGAGGCCGCTGGAGAAGGAATGGAGCTGTCCACGGCGTTCGTGGGATGGAGTAGGGCGCCAGGAGAAGGAGAGAGAGCGGGAAGGTTCTCGCGCCGCGCTGCAGGAGGCCGGGCATTGGCCGAGCCGGGCGGCGCCGGGCATGCGTCGCAGGAGGTGAGAGAGAGGGAGAGACAAGGGGGCCTGCACGGTGGCGTGTCACGGACGCCGAGGGGCATCGACTGGCGCGCGGGGGTAGCACGAGGTGGTCGGGGACGCGGCGTCAACGGTCGGGAGCGCAGTGACGTGCTCCAGAGCGCGACTTTGGCCGGCATCCGCAGCTTTCCTGCTGTCACAAGGGCCCACTCGTGTCTGGGAGCTACAGTGGGTGGGGGCAAAACTAGGAAAGAGCCTTGGATGCTCTGGTGTGCAGAGGGGAGAGAGAGAGGCTGTGAGAGAGAGAGGAAACTGTTGTCCAGAGAGGACAAATGGGGTTCCCTCCTTCTTTCTCATTGCTTCCTCGGGTAGAAAAGCATCTAAGTGACAGAGGGGAACGAGGAGGGGTTGTGGTAAAAAGATGAACTCAAGGAGATTAGTGAAAGTGGCCAAAATAGGCATTTTAATCTTCTGCCAGAAGGTGTTTGATGATGTTTTGGATAAGCTAATGACTTCCACTGGCCAAGATACTCCATGGGGTGAAATGTCACATATATTTAGGGCCTTCCACCCATTTAGAGCTTATTTGGACAATGTTGCCAATGTAACTCTTGCAAACCCTAGAAATGGGCAGAAATGGATTTGTGTAGATCCAAAGGAGTAGATCATTTCTCCTTGATGCACCACTTGGTGTGGTGGCCTTATTTGGTCATGTGATCGACTCACCAAAGTTGGGGTCTTGGAGAAAAGTTGGTAGTGCAAAGTAGTTCAAACTTGATTCTGGTCGAGAGGGTTTTGAGGCACTTTGACCAAGATTTCTCTTCTCCAACCTGTGCCATTTGGTCTAGATGCATCATTAGACCATTGAGCATGTTCACCAAGTTTGAGAACATTTGGACACATTTGGCAATGTAAAGTTGATCAAACTTCGTAATGGATGAAATGGTTTTGAAGGGTTTTGATGAGGATATCTTGTTCTCCAAGTCATGAGACTTGGCAAGATCATCTAATATGTCATATGTGACATGATAGAATTTTCCTGGAATTTTTGGAGAATATTTCTTTGTAAATATTTCAAAAGCTTGAAATATCCAGAAGGGTTTTAGAGGATTTGACCAATATTTTGAACATGACCATGTGTTGAAACTCTTATATATGGACAATATATGTCCTATGAGTTTCCTAATTTTGTCAAATATTTTTAAACAATAAAATAATTTTTCCCTATTAAAGACCATTTCTGGCCTTAAGAAAAGCTTTTAAATAAAATAGTAAAACAACTTTTAAAATTATATTTTGTGGTTTCGGGCATCCTATATCTAATAGGAGTCAAATATATTTTTGAAAGATTTTACTGCCCTTAATTAAGTATTTGCAAAGGCAAACCTCAATTCAGGGTTTTTGAAAACTAAATTTAGAAAATACTTTCTCGCCAAATTATTTTTGTAAGAAAATTCTATATTGCACTATACACATGGCATGGTCATTGGTCGAGTTTGGGGTAAGGAGATGAAATATAGAGGGTAAAGTAGTTGACTTTAAGAAGCACTTGAAAAGAATCACAGAGAGAAAACCAACTCCAAATAAAAGCCAAATAATGCAAAAGTTTTTGTTGGTCCAAATTTTCATGCTTTATTAATGAAAATGAAATGTTACAAAATGCAGGTGTGACAGACCTACCCTTTACAAGAATCTCGCCCCCGAGATTCCTAAACTAGGCTTTAAAGAGATACGAAACAAGGATCTAAGGTAGTCTTCACGCCCCAAGTTGCTTCGCTTCAGCAGTGATTGCTCCATTGACCTTGAAGTACTTGATGGTGCGGTTGAAAAGGCCGCTCAGCCTCATCCGTAATGCAGATGGGCCTCTCACGATAAGTCAAATCAGGTTGAAGATCAATGGCTTGGTGATTGACGCCCTTGTAGAGATCAGCTTGTTTGGAACTTGGAGACACTTCCGAGTTGTGACACGGGAACACGTTATGCACATCGAAAGCTCGTGGAAGTTCCAACCGATAAGCCACTTCTCCTCGCCATTCCATGATCTTGAAGGGGCTAATGTATCTCGGAGCGAGCTTCCTTTGACATGGAAACGCTGGGCCTTTTGAGAGGGGTGACCCGAGATAGACATGGTCTCCAACTCGAAGTTTATATCTCTACGACGTGAGTCAGCAGAGCTCTTCCGCCTTGACTTGGCAGACTTCAGACGCCTCTCGACAAGCTGGACTTGCTCTTCGCTTCACGGCGATATCCGCCCAAAGACAAGTCCTTCTCCGGTCTCTGACCAATTGAGAGGTGTACGGCACTTCCGCCCGTATAACACTTCAAATGGTGCCATCTGAAGGCTTGCCTGATAACTGTTGTTGTAAGAGAACTCGGCGAAAGGAAGGCAATCTTCCCACTTAGCTCCATAAGCTAAGACACAGGCTCGGAGCATGTCTTCGAGTATTTGATTTACTCGTTCGGTCTGACCTCCGGTCTGTGGGTGGAAAGCAGTGCTGAAGGACAACTTGGTCCCCATAGCTTCCTGGAATTTCTTCCAAAACCTTGAGGTGAACTGGGTCCCTCGATCTGACACAATCTCCTTGGGAACACCATGAAGGCTCACGATTCGGTTGATGTAGAGAGTTGCCAGCTGGTTGCCATCATGGTTAGTCTTAACAGGAATGAAATGGGCCACTTTGGTCAAATGATCGACTATGACCCAGATGGAGTCATGTCCCTTGTTTAACCTAGGTAGTCTAGTGATGAAACCCATCCCGACTTTATCCCATTTCCACTCGGGAACCTTGAGTGGTTGGAGTAATCCAGCAGGCCGCTGATGTTCAGCTTTGACTCTCTAGCATACGTCACATTTTGCAACATAGGTGGCAATCTCCCTCTTCATCCCATGCCACCAAAATCTCTCCTTCAGGTCTTGATACATCTTGGTGCCTCCAGGGTGGATGGAATATGGGCTGTCATGAGCTTCTTGCAAGATGAGGTTCTTGAGCTCAACCTTGTTGGGCACGCAGATGCGTTCCCAAACCACACAATTCCTTCCTCATCCTCTCGAGAATCCTAAGGCTTTGCTCGCCTTGATCTTCCTCTTGATGCCTTCAATACTCTCATGCCCCTTCCGAGCTTTCTTGATATCATCCATCAAGTAGGCTTAACTTCGAGGTTGGCCAAGAACTCGTGCAACCAGCCCAACCCAAGCTTTCAAGTTCTTCATACAAGGCGGTAGCTTGTGCTTTAGCATAGCATTCAAGGAACAAGCCTTCCGCCAATGCATCTCGCCACCACATTAGCTTTTCCAGGTGGTATTGAACACCGAGGTCATAATCCTTTATCAACGCTAGCCATCTTCTCTCGCCTCATGTTCAATTCCTTTGAGTGAAAATATACTTCAGACTTTTGTGATCCGTGTATATCTCACATCGCTTCCCCAAGAGGTAATGTCGCCAAGTCTTCGTGGCATGAACCATCGCTGCTAGCTCAAGGTCATGAGTAGCGAGTTCTTCTTCGAGGTCGAGTTGCCTTGAAAGGTAGGCTACGACTCGCTTTCTTGCATCGTAACACCTCCCATCCGATTCTTGACGATCACAATATATCACAAACTCCTTGTGTATATCCGTGTGGCGTAATCGGGCGGTGGTTAGCCTCTTCTTCAGCTCCTCGAAGCTCTTCGCACTTCAAGGCCCATTTGAACTTCTTGTCCTTCTTCAAGAGCTGAGTCATGGGTCGGGCAATGCTTGAGAATCCTTCAACGAACTTGCGGTAATAACCCGCGAGTCCGAGGAAGCTTCGACTTCCTTCACATTGCTCGGGATTGCCATTCACCACGGCTTCAATCTTAGCAGGTCGATCGACAATCCTCTTCGCTTAAAACATGACCCAGAATCCAACTTCACGCAGCCGTAATTCACATTTGCTGAACTTGGCATACAGTTGGTGCTCTCGCTTGTCTAGGACCATCCTCAAGTGTTGCTCGTGCTCTTCTTCCGACTTCGAGAAGACAAGAATGTCATCAATGAAGACAACGACAAACTTGTCCAAATATTCCATGAAGACCTTATTCATGAGACACATGAAGTAAGCCGGGCATTGGTCAATCCAAAGGACATGACCGCATTCATACAGCCATATCCGGTTATGAATGCCGCCTTCGAATATCTTCGGTCTGATCTTTAGTTGGTAGTACCCGGATCCGAGGTCGATCTTGGAGAACACCTTGGCCCCATTGAGTTGATCAAATAGATCTTCAATCTTGGGAAGTGGGTACTTGTTCTTGATTGTAACTTCGCTGAGGGAGCGGTAGTCAATGCATAAGCGGATGGTACCGCCCTTCTTGCCACAAATGTAATGTGATCCCCAAGGGGAGGCACTAGGGCGGATAAATCCTTCCTCAACCGCTTCTTCCAGTGCTTCTTCAATTCTCGCTAACTCCTCCGATCCCATTCTATAAGGCTTTATAGATGGGTCCTGCTCCGGTATGAGCTCGATGATGAACTCAATGTCTTGGTCAGAGGCATTCCCGGTAGTTCATCAGAAAAACATCGATACTCGTGATACTATCGGCACTTGTTCCAATCCAACTTCGTCGACAATTGACTTGGTTGGCTTGAGCAGAAGAGGAGTTGGAGGCGAACTTAACTTCGACCTCGGTCATTAGTCATAGTGACAATCCGGTTGGCGCAATCAATCAAGCCTTGGTGCTTGCTGAGCCAATCCATTCCCAAGATCACATCCAAGCCTTGTGATTTCGTGGATGATAAGGTCTGCTAGGAAGTCTACCCCTGCTAATGGTAATCCCGACTCTCATCTCTGCTCCGGGGGTTTGTACCACCATAGGGTTATTCAGGTGTAGGGTCATGCCACTTTTAATGCAAAACTTTGAGTGACAAAAGAATGCGTGGCTCCGTAATCAAAAAAATAGTTATGGTGCTGAATTGACAAGGAACGCACTCAAAGACGACGTCCGGTCTTCCCGGCCTCTTCCGCAGCGACATGATTCACACGACCCCGCCATTGTTGGGCAAGTTGCGGGAGCTTGGTTCCTCGGTGGCATTCCACGGCCTTGTCCTCGGTTCTCGCGATTGGGGCGCGGGCGCCGAGCTTTTGTTGGGGCAATTCTTGGAGTAGTGTCCCGCTGTCCACATCCAAAGCAAGTGACTTGGTTGGGGATGACGCCTTCCCAAAGATTGTTGTTGGGGTTGTTGTAAGCTGGCCCGGGTTGGCATACCGCTGAGGTGGATAGTTGGTGCGGGTGCAGGAGCTCTTGGCTGCCGATTGGTTGGCTTGACCGAGCTGGCTGCCACGGACGAGGCTTCGTTGCCGGAGCTACCCTTGCCGATCATCTTGCGCTTACGAGTGTCATCCAAGGCACGCCGCTTGTCCTCAAGCATGAGTGCCTTGTTCACCGATCAGAAAGGTTGGGCAGTCACACACAACAAGCGAGTATCGCAGAGTCCGTTAAGGCCTTCCATGAAGAACTCCCTTTGGCAAAGATCGGTCCGACATCCTCGGGGCATACCTTGAGAGGACACCAACTTCATGTACTCCTTGATGTGCTACTCCCTTGCTTCAGTGGCTCGAACTCACGCTTCTTGATGGCCATGATTCCAGAGGGAATGTGGGCCTTATGGAATTCTGTCTTGAAGGTGTCCCAAGTGATGTCTTGCTCAACATGCATAGCCTTGAATCCATCCCACCAAGCTCCGCAGTCCCCCGAGACAAGGCAAGATACGCCACTTTATCACGGTCCTCGGCATCCGACTAGTGCCAGCAGATCCTCAATGGTGCGGACCCACTGCCTCGCATCCGTGGGTTCAGCAGCCTCGATGAAGGTGGGTGGTGCATGCTTGAACTCCACCAGCAGGAACATCCATGGCCGTGTCCCGCCGGGTCATGCGATTGACAGCTTGAGCAATCATCCGAGGGCTGCAGTGTTGGCTTGGCGCCTCTCTCTAAGGCTTGGAGAAGCTGAGCCAAGTCCATGCTCTGGAGGAGGTGGTGGTGGTGGAGTCTGCCCTGGGCTTGGTCTCGGCTGGCTCTCGCCTCAGCAGAACCTCCGGCTTCTTGCGGCTGGGTGGAGGTACCAAGACGTGTTACAACAGCATCCCGTTGGAGCGGTCAAGGTCTCATGATTGGGAAAATAAAATGAGGGAAAGCAATATAGATGGGATGCCTAGTAAGGGGTGGTGTGACACAAAATTTGTTAACCAAGGCCAAGGGCCAAACTCATGCATTAAAACCAAATGGGAAATGTAGTCGCATAAGTTCCTCAAGGAAAGTACGACTTCATCAAAGCAAGTTGAAAGCAAACACAACATAACATGGTTTCATAAGAACCATTACAAGGACTCGACTTCAAAAAGGGGTACACGACCTATCCTACCATAGGCTACGAGCTAGCCTATCCTAGTCCCGAATGGTGTCTAAGTGGTGGAATGCTCGGTCGGGTATTCTGCTCCTCCGGTCTTCCTCCTCATCTTCATCTGCCTTGGTCTCTTCGCCGCTTGAGGAAGTGGGGAGTGGAGGAGCTGAACACGGCGCTGCTTTGCGGTGGCGCCGTGAAGAGGTTATGGTACTCCTTTGCCGCCATACGGCGTGGCTGAGGTGATCCCTTGGCATGTGCGACCTGGGGGTCGTCCGCCTCAATAAGCTATCATGGGCTGTCCAGGGGTGCTCCATCCTTCTTGATCCTGTCCGCCTTCATCTAAACTATGCGAGGAGTTCCTTGGTCTCGCTGGAGTTCCTTCCAAAGTCTGCCGACCGAGGCTGTGTGGTGCTGCATCGCCGCACACAAGCTGAAGTAGGTCCGAAGCGAGAGAAAGTCCTCGCCCAAGGGTGGTGCTGGTGCGCTGCTCGCCATCACCTTCCTTACGATAAGGCAGGTAACGAGTGGCTGGCTCACTCACCATCTCCGGCAGGAGATCCCGGCGGCGAAGTCACGCTTGAGGGCAGCAGCCTCCACGGCGAGGAGCAAGGTCGCCATCCGGGGTCCCTCAAAGAACCAGCTCGTCGGGAGTCGTCGCCTCACGACTACCTCCACGTGATACTCCTTCTTGGTGCCGCCGACCCAAAGGCTCGTGGTAGGAGAAGGTGGGGACTCGAGTGAACTGGCACTTCCCGAGGCTATCCTCAAGAAGCACGGAAACCTAGTGGTCGTGAAGTCCCTGCACGGCGGCCATCTACAAAAGTGGAAGGGGAAGGGTCAATAAAGGAATGTGACCTATGCTTGGGATACTAACATAAAACATAGGTATATGGGTAATCTTGGGGATAGTCTCGCCTAACTAACGCCCATGCTAACTAAGGCTTCCTACAACAGATGGCTCGATACCAGCTCTGGGGACCCCGACTCATAAGTCATGATCACCGAATGCACGCAGCAAGGATCCCGAGATCAATGCTCACTGAACACACAGAAGCTGAATATCAAGAGTCTTACATCCATACAGACCGTCTTACACAAATAGTGACCATTATGGTCAAGTCTTACATCGATAAAGCCTTAAGGGCTGAACATCAAATGAAACATAAGCAGCGGAAATCGTCGTTGATAAGAAGAACCCATGCCATCTGCCTTAACCCTACAGGCATTCTGACTGGGAAACGTCCTAGTTCGCATGATCGTCTCCAAAGAACTCTTCTTCGAACTCCGGTTCTTCCATGCCTGGTCAATTAAATAACCAGTGGCAAGCCAATGAGTACTTTGAATGTACTCGCAAGCAACCCATGTTTTGGTTCAAGGTACAACAATGCATGACATAGGTAAATTTTGCATAAAGCTAGTTTTGAGTGCAATGACATGTTCAACATCCTATAAAGCATGCATCAAGAGAATTCAAGTAACCATGAGAACTGGTCACAGATATCAACATAAATAGAATGGGCACCAACCCATTTATCATAAACAGAGTGGGCACCAACCCATCTCAATCGTGCCAAGTCCTTTGACTTGACCCAAGTCATCTCCATCATCACACACACTAAGTTGAAAATTCTGGACATAGTTTAAGCAGCACCGCCCAACCGTCCTTGACCGTGGACACGACTATTCGAATAGTTTTACACTCTGCAGAGGTTGCACACTTTACCCACTAGATCCGGGGAACTCCCGTGTCATCCACGACCAAGTAGACTCAAGTACCCGGTAAGCACCGATCACTACCTTTCCCTAGACGACACTAACATGGAGTCCACTGATTGGTAGCAACCCCGTGCCAAACATTTCACATCATAAAGTTGTGGAGCCTTGCTCCCATATTCATCACATACCAAAAGCACGGGTACCAATGGTGTGTCCGGTGCCTCATGAAAATGGTCATGGCCGCCCTACCGGCACGACCCGCCCCAAGAGAGAGCACCAACTCTCCCCGCCACTAGTAATGCGGGCTCCAAGCTAGTATCGATCTAAGTACTCAATAATGCCCTTTCCCATATAAGGGTAGAGTGGTCGCGCATGTAAGGTTGGGACACCATCAAATCTTAAATCTAATCCGCTTTGAAAACAACACACACTTTCCTCGTACACCACTTCGCCATCAAGTGGTTACCATCTCATCATCTCCTCGGCATAAGTGGCACCCGATGGGGTTTTCAAAAGTCGTTTGAAAATATTTTTGTCTCCATCACCATGCATATCCCCGTCCCTTTTTGCGTAGCACTACTTAGCATCCTATCTACTCCCACCGGCATAACCCTCATAAGAAGGTAGGGCCATGCACAATGCAAGTGTCAACGAGAAAATAACGAAGGCAACCAACCCACGTGGTTCACCCTCCCATCATGATTCCGATGCAACAAGAATAAGAGCTATATATGACATGCATGTAAAGGGGTTTCATAGTCATGGTCAAAGGGCTGCTTGCCTTGGTTGGCTTGATCTTCAAAGTCTTCAGGCCCTGCTCCTCCTTCTTCCTCGCCTACCTCACAAACACGGGATCTAACGTCGCAAGAAAACAACGGAAAAATAAGACAATAATAAAAACAGAAAAGTCAAAGTGCTCAGAAAATGTCAACTTATTTTTGTAAAATACTAGGAGGAAAGCTAGAAGGGACAAGTCTTGGTTTTGGTTCCGAGTAGCGTAATAGGAGATATGGATTTTCAAAGGCTTATTTAAATGCTAAAAATCACATTTAAATAATTACAGAGAAGAAAAGGTTGTTGATTTGAATGAAAGTTGCACCATTAAATAGGTTGCAATATTCTAGGAATTTAGAAATTGGAATCAATTCATTTGGATAAATATTCTGTCCTGTGGAATTTTTGGAAATAAGATGTAAAAAGAAAAGAAAACGGCGCTGTACATCGGGCCGAGAGGCCACGGCAACAGAGGCCCAGAGGGGAAACCAGCCCACGCGCCGCCACGTCAAGGCGTAAGGCGAACACGCCTTTAGCCGACGGCGGATCGGCAGCTGCTGCACAAGACGCTTTAAACCCGACGGTGGATCCCACCGCCGTATGCGTGAGGTCGACGGGCCGGCCCACGGCGGCCGCCGCTCACCTCCGCCAGAGGCGACGCGAGCCGCCGGCGGCGATACAAGGCACGGAAGGGATGCGGGGCTACCGCTGACCTGTGGTGGAGTCGCGGTTCGGTGGTGGTGGAGACGGTCGCCGAGTGGCTCGCTCACGGGCGACGAGGTCACGGGCGGAGGCGCTTGGCGCCGGTGGCTCCGCCATTTTCGGCTGCAAAACAAGGGGAAAGAGAGGGAAAGAATCGCTGACGCCTCGCGTTCCAGATCAAGAGAGAGCTGGGCGGAGAAGGTCTCAGACTGCATGGACGCCGACGAGCCGAGGCGGCGGAGCTCGAGCTCGATCTCGAGCTCGGGTGGTTCTGGAGAGGAAAGAGGGTGCGGAGGCCGATTGGGTGTGTGGAGGAGCGACAGGAGGAAGAGAGAGACTCGGGCTGCCTTATATAGGCTGGCGCGGTTCACCGAGGCGTGGCCTACGGGCGCCATGGATCGGCTCGAGGCCGCTGGAGAAGGAATGGAGCTGTCCACGGCGCTCGTGGGGATGAAGTAGGGCGCCAGGAGAAGGAGAGAGAGCGGGAAGGTTCTGCCAAGCTGCAGGAGGCCGGGCATTGGCCGAGCCGGGCGGCGCTGGCACTCGCCGCAGGAGGTGAGAGAGAGGGAGAGACAAGGGGGCCTGCACGGTGGCGTGTCACGGACGCCGAGGGGCATCGACTAGCGCGCGGGGGTAGCACGAGGTGGTCGGGGACGCGGCATCAACGGTCGGGAGCGCAGTGACGTGCTCCAGAGCGCGACTTTGGCCGGCATCCGCGGCTTTCCCGCGTCGCGCGCGCGTCCACTTGTGTCTGGGAGCTACAGTGGGTGGGGGCAAAACTAGGAAAGAGCCTTGGATGCTCTGGTGTGCAGAGGGGAGAGAGAGAGGCTGTGTGAGAGAGAGGAAACTGTTGTCCAGAGAGGACAAATGGGGTTCCCTCCTTCTTTCTCATTGCTTCCTCGGGTAGAAAAGCATCTAAGTGACAGAGGGGAACGAGGAGGGGTTGTGGTAAAAAGATGAACTCAAGGAGATTAGTGAAAGTGGCCAAAATAGGCATTTTAATCTTCTGCCAGAAGGTGTTTGATGATGTTTTGGATAAGCTAATGACTTCCACTGGCCAAGATACTCCACGGGGTGAAATGTCACATATATTTAGGGCCTTCCACCCATTTAGAGCTTATTTGGACAATGTTGCCAATGTAACTCTTGCAAACCCTAGAAATGGGCAGAAATGGATTTGTGTAGATCCAGTGGAGTAGATCATTTCTCCCTGATGCACCACTTGGTGTGGTGGCCTTATTTGGTCATGTGATCAGGCTCACCAAAGTTGGGGTCTTGGAGAAAAAGTTGGTAGTGCAAAGTAGTTCAAACTTGATTCTGGTCAGAGAGGGTTTTGAGGCACTTTGACCAAGATTTCCTCTTCTCCAACCTGCGCCATTTGGTCTAGATGCATCATTAGACCATTGGAGCATGTTCACCAAGTTTGAGAACATTTGGACACATTTGGCAATGTAAAGTTGATCAAACTTCAGAATGGACAGAAATGGTTTTGAAGGGTTTTGATGAGGATATCTTGTTCTCCAGGTCATGAGACTTGTCAAGATCATCTAAGATGTCATATGTGACATGATAGAATTTTCCTGGAATTTTTGGAGAATATTTCCTTTGTAAATATTTCAAGAGCTTGAAATATCCAGGAAGGGTTTTAGAGGGATTTGACCAATATTTTGAACATGACCATGTGTTGAAACTCTTATATATGGACAATATATGTCCTATGAGTTTCCCTAATTTTTGTCAAATATTTTTAAAACAATAAAATAATTTTCCCCTATTAAAGACCATTTCTGTCCTTAAGAAAAGCTTTTAAATAAAATAGTAAAACAACTTTTAAAATTATATCTTTGTGGTTTCGGGCATCCTATATCTAATAGGAGTCAAATATATTTTTGAAAGATTTTACTGCCCTTAATTAAGTATTTGCAAGGCAAACCTCAATTCAGGGTTTTTGAAAACTAAATTTAGAAAATACTTTCTGGCCAAATTATTTTTGTAAGAAAATTCTATATTGCACTATACACATGGCATGGTCATTGGTCAGGAGTTTGGGGTAAGGAAATGAAATATAGAGGGTAAAGTAGTTGACTTTAAGAAGCACTTGAAAAGAATCACAGAGAGAAAACCAACTCCAAATAAAAGCCAAATAATGCAAAAAGTTTTTGTTGGTCCAAATTTTCATGCTTTATTAATGAAAATGAAATGTTACAAAATGCCTTGGTTTGGAGCATCGCTAACTCGCTGTGCGGGACGGTGCATCTCTCCCAATCTCCAGGCTGAGGGCCGGGAGGGCGAGAGGAGGAGCCGCGCCGACCGCCCATGATGGAATGGATTGCCGACATCGCTCGATGAATGCTCACGAAGGGAGGGTGGTGTGATTCGGATCTAGATCCTCGCCTCTTTATAGGCAGCTCATTTATGCGTAGCTAGGGGGTAAATGTAAAAATACCCCGGCTTTTCGATTCGCTCAACACGTGGAAGATGGCCATTATTGGGCGTGGAAGCCGAGGAGCGAATATTTACAAGAAGCCGGACGCTATTCAATAGGTACACGGATTTGGAGGAGAACCCGCTTTGCAATGTCAAGACAATCCACGTGCGGACTCGCCGCCATTGAAGCCCGGTTCGGGGCTACCGAGGAGTCCCGGATTAGGGGTGTCCGGATAGTCAACTATCACCTTTGGCCGACTCGGACTATGAAGATACAAGATTAAAGACTTCGCCCCGCCGTCCGGGATGGGACTTTCCTTGGCGTGGAAGGCAAGCTTGGCGATACGGCTATGTAGATCTCCTACCATTGTAACCGACTCGTAACCCTAACCTCTTCGGTGCCTATATAAACCGGAGGGTTTTAGTCCGAGGACTAACAACAATCATACCATAGGCTAGCTTCTAGGGTTTAGCCTCTCGATCTCGTGGTAGATCTACTCTTGTACTACCCATATCATCAATATTAATCAAGCAGAGTAGGGTTTTACCTCCATTGAGAGGGCTCAACTCGGGTAAAACATCGTGTCCCTTGTCTCCTGTTACCATCCGCCTAGACGCACAGTTCGGGACCCCCTACCCGAGATCCGCCGGTTTTGACACCGACAGTCATACTCATGGAGGATGAACTCCTCATTGCAAGCTTCAAGGGCGGAGAGACGCAACATGGCATAGGGGGTCCTCAGGATCCGGCATCGGACGGGGACGACGTCGTTCACCAGGATAAGGACCGTGGCAAGGCCAATGGGGACACATCCTGCTCCTTCACCCAAATGAGGGACTTGATATCCCCGTGGTCGCCAGATTCCACTACAAAAAAGGACACATCCATGACATTTTGGGCCGAACGAAATTTTTTCCTGTCATACATATGACACTTCTATGACGATAATTGTGACAAAATCCAGTATCATCATAGATGTGGTGAGCTCCTACTTCTATGACAAAAAATCATGACAGAAAATGGGCTTTTCGTCCTGGGCGGGCCGGAGACGCAGCTGCATGACATTCTTTGGGCCGTCCATGACGGAAGAAACCATGGTAGAAGCGAGGGCGAGGAAAATTTCGGGGAGTTCCCGGTTACGGTGGGCGGTCGGGGGCCGAGTGATGCGTGTTTCTCTCGTACACGTATGCGCGTGTGTGCAAGGCGTTGGCTCTAACTGAACCCGAGCGAGCCGTTGGGCTCTAACTAAACCCGAGCGATTGCACTGCACACTACGCATTACTGAACCCGAGCGATCGATCGATGGCTGTTAACTGAACCCGATCGAGCGATTCTTCGCTATCGCCGCTAATCAAGCCGATCGATGCCGCTTCTCGATGAACAAAGTGAGCGCTATGGGGGGTGGATGAACGAAGGAGCGTGGCGTTGCCTCTAGATGAACAGGACCTCGTGGTGTGGAGGGCTGGATGAACAGGACGACCCCGTGGAGGGCTGGATGAATAGTAGATGGTGGAGTGGTGCCCGTGCAGGGGTGGTTGAACAGTAGCCGGTGGAGTAGCACGCGGTGGAGGTTGGATGAACAGGAGCCCGTGGAGGCTGGAGGAGGTCGATGGTAGCCCATGGAGGCTGGAGGAGGTCGATGGTGGAGATGAAAAGTATCCCGTGGAGTCCCGTTTTGCGGTACGCCACACCCCTCTCGATGAACAGGACCCCTGTTTCGCCGTAGTGCTCCAACACAAGTCTATTTACCGTTTTGCGGTACGCCACACCCCTCCTGATCAACAGGACCCCCGTTTCGACCGTAGGCTCCAACACAAGTCCGTTTTGTCCGTTTTGCGGTACGCCACACCCCTCCCGGTCAACAGGACCCCCGTTTTGACCGTAGGAGGTCTGTTTCCTCCATTTTATGGTACGCCAGACCCCTCCTAATGAACAGGATCCCATTTCGAACGTGGCCGGTCGAACACAAGGCCGTTTCCTCCGTTCTGCAGTACGCCAGGCCTCGTTTCCATCGCCTATTCCGTCTAAGCCCTCCCGATGAACATGACGACGCATTCCGTTCCGACCCAGCCGGTTGGCTCCCCATGAACACGACGAGACGCTGTTTCTCCGTTCCGACCCAGCCATGTACACGAGCCCTGGCCGTACGTATGCGCGAGTAGGCGTTCAAGACCCCGCCCGTATGTACGTACATGGCTGTATTTTCTCTCTTGCACCCTGGCCGTTGTATGTACATGTACATGCTACGTGCGCGCCTCTACTACGACACATGCACGCCTCTACTACGACACGTGCACGCCTCTACATCCACCAGTATGTACGTACATGTTCGCGACCAGAATGATAACGCTACGTACGGTTCGACCAGGTGGGTCCCGACTGTCAGGCACTTCCTTGCGTGCGAAAATGTAGCTGGTGGGTCCCAGCAGTCAGGGGCGAATCATTTTTTTGCCAGGACGCACTTCCTTTCGTGCGAAGATGTAGCTAGTGGGTCCCAGCAGTCATGGGGGTGAATCGGTTTTTTTGCCCGGATGCACTTCCTTGCGTGTGAAGATGTAGCTGGTGGGTCCCAACAGTCAGGGGGGTGAACCATTTTTTTGCCCAGACACACTTCCTTGTGTGCGAAGATGTAGCTAGTGGGTCCCAGTAGTCAGGGGGGCGAATCGTTTTTTTTGCTCGGACGCACTTCCTTGCGTGCGAAGATGTAGCTGGTGGGTTCCAGCAGTCAGGGGGGCGAATCATTTTTTTTTGCCCGGACGCACTTCCTTGCTTGCGAAGATGTAGCTGGTGGGTCCTAGTAGTCAGAGGGAAACGTTTTTTTCGCGAAATACAGTGGCCCGTCCGGTGGGTCCCAGCTGTCAGGTGGAGGAATCATTATTTTCCGCGTAATAAGGAGGCGCTTCCTTGTTGCGGCCGTGGACCCAGTTGTCAGCCTCTCCACGTACAGTCCATGTCCGATGGAAGTCATTCCTTGACAACGTTGACCACGCCGCGCCAAGAGCACCACGGCAGTGGATGACGACGAGGCCTAGAAAGGGGACGACGCAGAGCCGGGGAAGACACGGCAGTGGAAGCCCGCGCGGAGAGGAGTACGAGGGTTCACTGGTTTGGCTGCGGTGTGAGGCTGCTGCCGCCGCGAGCTCGCCAAGCCGCGGGAATAGTAGGGGCGGTGAGGCCTCGCGGCAAAGACAACCGCCACGGGAGGCGGAGCATGCGGCACGACCGGCGCTGCTTTGGGCGGCCGGAGCAAGAAGACCTGAGGTTGAAGAAGCACTACGGCCGTTGGATGGACATCATACGGTCACTGGAGCTAGAATCGTTCATATTGACTAAGTTGACAAAGCCCTCCGTCCACGTCAACTTAGTTGGCCCACAAGTCATCCTCCCACTATGGTGGGTCCCAGCTAGCAGGGGGTATTCATTTTTTTGTGCGTAATAAGGAGGCACTTCCTTGCGTGCGAAGATATAGCTGGTGGGTCCGACATGTCAGTGGGGGGACGTTTTTTTCACGAAATACAGAGGCCCTTCCAGTGGGTCCCAGCTATCAGGTGGAGGAATCATTATTTTGCGTGTAATAAGGAGGCACTTCCTTGTGTGCGGCCGTGGACCCAGCTGTCAGCCTCTCCACGTACAGTCCATGTCCGATGGATGTCATTTGTTGACCACGTTGACCAGGCCACGTCGAGAGCACCATGGCGGTGGATGACGGCGAGGCCTAGGAAGGGAACGACATGGAGCCGGGGAAGACTCGGCAATGGTTGCCCACGCGGTGGGGAGTACGAGGTTTATCGTCCGCCGCCGTCACGGAAAATAACAGGAGGTGTGGGTGAGTAGAGGAATGGCTGGCCAGCAATGAAGTAGGGTGGGGCGGTGCGGCCTATGCGGCAGCACAGCCGGCCACGGGAGACGGGAGCAGGCAGTCCCACCGGAGCTGGTTTCGGCGGCTGGAGTAAGAAGAATAGATATTGAAGAAGCAGCACGGCCGTTGGATTAACATCCAATGGTCACTTCTGCTAGAATCGTTTGTGGACTAAGTTGACAAAGCCAAAGTACACGTCAACCTAGTAGACCCACAAGTCAGCCTCCAAATCTGTCCCAAACAAAGATACAACCCGAAATTTCTAGCCGATTCAAATTAATTTTAAATCTAAATATACCTTAATTTAAATTCAATGAAATTTTACCCGCACAAAAACAATGAAATTTAAAATATTAAAATCTGAAAGAAAACAGTATTTTGGAACTAATTGCCTGTTTGCTGTATGTTTTCATTTTACAGCCTATTTATTATTACTTATAGCCCATTTCTTATTACTTATAGCCCATTTCTTATTACTTATAGCCCATTTTCCGGGCAAAAATGCATCCTCCTCATCTTGAAAGATTTCCGGCCAAAGGCGTAGAAAAGCAAGTAGGCCTATGTTGGTTATTCTCAAAAAAACAAAATAGCTGGCTAGCCATTTTCGTAAAGGAAAAACAAACTGGGCTGGTCATGTTCTAAACATATGAAATAAAAGCACTGGCTAGACGAGCCACGGATCCCGACAACCCAGCTTGATACCCTTCTCCGTCCCAAAAAAAATTACTGCAGCGCTTGGTCCCTTTATCGTCATCCTCACCATGTACAATCATCTCCTTATTCCTCTCGGTTGTTGACCATGTTGACAACACCGGAGGGCGGCGCCGTAGCGAGAGAACCAAGGCGAAGGACGATGGTGAGGCCTCAGACAGGAACGAACAGGAGCCGGGGAAGATCACAGCCAGCCGTGGGAGGCGGAAGCAGGCGGTCCCGCCGACGCTGGTTTGGCTTTGGCGGCCCGAGGAAGAAGAGACTGAAGAAACGCGACAGAAGTTGAATGTCAATCCAACGGTTAAGGTTGGCACAATCGTTTGTTGACTAAGAGGACACCAAGTAGCATACTTTTTTATATATAGGAACAAAACTACGAGGAAAATGTGTTTGTCTGCCGTCCTCCTCACAGGGAACGTTCGCCACATAAGTGACTAGCACCCTTGGTTTTCAACCGAGAGGTCTTGGGTTCGAGTCCCAGGAACTGTCAATTTTGTCCTCCTCCCTTCCTCGCAAAAAAAGGGAAAGAAAATCGAAGACTTGGGAAGGCGTACAGAACAAGCTAGTATACCAGTAAAGAGGACGTTGCCGAGTTCTAGAAAAAAGAGAGACGTTCTCCTGTAGCTGGTTCAAATCCAAACCTAGTCTATGACTATATATGGTGCTATGCTACTCTGCAAGTAATGAAACTGACATATCCAACGTTCGCTTCTCCTCTTCTCTACTTACTCTGCCTAGCATCAGAAGCTCTAGCCGCAACAACCATGTCCGCTGGCTGCTCGTCCACCTACTCTTCAGCAGGCAACAACCAGATATGCGCCAAGTCGCCACCGATACCATCGCCTGTGGGTCTCATCACACCCCCGCCGACACGCACACCGCAGCCGATTGCTCATCGCAACCCGCTGCCATTGGTGTGGTGCCACTGCTACAAATCATGCAGAGTCATCTGTCGCGTCTCAACTACAATCCTCAACCCTGGCCGAGTCTTCTACAAATGCCCGAATCATGGGGTAATAATATGTTTAAGTGTTGTTCTACTGCTTTCAGTTGCTGATTTTTTTTAATAATTTGGATGATGATCTTCCAATTTGATTTGTGCAGAAAAGAGAAGATTCGTGTGATTTGTATTTCTGGGAAGTTGCTGATGTGGGGAAATGCAACTACGCTGATTATTTGGTTAGCCGAGGAATCCCAGTACCAGCAGGTTGGGGTGTTGGACAAGTAACTGAAGGAACGACAGAAGAGGAAGATGCAGAGCAGAAGGTTAAAGATGTAGTTCCTCTGATCATGGCCAAGCAACAATTGCTGAATAGCCTTGACAGCAATGAGGAGATGAAAGATCTTGTGAAGATAACGGCCAAAATCGATGTTCTCTGTAGGATGATTGTCTCTTTATTTGCAGTGTATGTAGCACTCGTGATGTATTCAGTGGCTATGACATCAGCACTTTGTTGAAACTAGTAATGAATGAAACCTGTGTAGCAGGCTGGGCGTAGTGTTGTGAACATCTAATGATTTCTATTAACGGAAATTAGGGGGTATCCCCTTTTGCTCATAAATAAATAAATAGCAGAGGCCCTGTCGGGTCAGCTTTGTTCTCATTCGAGGACGTCGAGCAAATTGCAGTCCAACAGCAAACTATGTCATCAAATTCAAGTTTCACAGCCAAATATGAGTACAACTAAACAACAATGTCATCATGTTTTAGTTGTCATACAATCACCAAACACAAATCAGCATACATAACAAGTGATGTTCTCACAAAGAAAATACTAAACAACATGTTCATCAGGTTTCAGTTGTCATAGCAAACACAATTTCACATAGTAGATAAAAAACGTCTTCTGACAGGCAAATACGACAAAAGCAATGCAATCATCATCCGCAGCAGAAGCGTCAACATCTTCGCCATGTGTATCAGTCTGAATCATAATTCCCCACGGTGTCATCTTCTTCTTCATCCTCAACGTCCTCGAACTTTGGCTTCTTCTTGATCAACTCTTGTATGTCCATAACACGACAGGCAATCTTTTCGCCGGCGTCATCGACATGATGGTTCTCAAAGATATTAGGAACATCTGTGTTATCTTGTACATCAGGAGCAGTATAAGCATCATCTTGTTGTGCAACTTCATTAAACGAATTCCTCTGCTCAAACCTTTGCAATACTCTCCATTCATCGCTATGTGCAAATGTGTCTTCCAAGAAAAATATCTGTGTTGCTTGATTTGCCAAAATAAAAGGCTCGTTGGTCTGGTACGCCGCCTTGACATTGATGGATTTGAAATAATCATCAGCTCTGGGTTTTGCGATCTCGAAAACAGGTTATACCAACGACAAAGACAATGTAACCACACACCGATGATCCTCGAAACTCGAGATATACTACAACTGAACAATGTCTATTATGTTAGCATACATTTCAGTTGTCTCTTTGTCATACGTATCCGTGCTCATGATGGCACTGTTTTGTGTCTTCCTGCCTTCGTCTCATGCAAGGGTGTTGTAGCGCACATCTCCAACAACGCAAGATTCATAATGTCTTACCCGAGTATCAGGACCCATTGCTAGTGAGTAAAGGGCATCATCAACTGCCTGCCCATCCTCCCACATCTTCTTAACCTATGGTTAGAAAATAGACAAGCTGATCATCTTATGTACTCAATATATTAAAAAAGTCGATAAAGGTAATTCAAAAGCTTACATGGTTCTTGAACCATTTCGCAAATCCTGCTATAACCAGTTTGTCAATGTTTCTTGGATTTTGCGGCAGTAACTCCTTTTTGTAGATGCTGCACAACACAGTGATCGCATCAAACATCTAAATATATAAGAATGTGTTGCAAGTTTAGTAGATTACGATGTATAAGCTGCAGTACTGCACTTACTTGATATAAGGTAGTATCTCAGGACAGTTATTCAACACATACCAAACCATTTTGTCCAAATCTTTAGGTTTGTCCTCTTGTCGACTCTTCCCTAGAACTCGAATAGAATAATCGAAAACATTGAGCCCGGGATTGTCTTCACCCACCTCTTTGCTAAGCTGATCAGTTGTTTCAATGTATTTTGAGCAGAATGTCAACCCTTCTGTAGCAATGTAGGCCTCTACAATGGAACCCTCGGGTCTAGCTCTATTCCTAACATAGCCCTTGAAAGTGCCTAGCCGCCTTTCAATAGGGTACATCCAGCCATACTGTACTAGACCTCTAAGTAGTGCCTCATCAGGTAGATGAAAGCCAAATGCACCATCACATCAAAGAAGGCTGGAGGATATATCTTCTCAAGGTCGCATGGGATAGTTGGTATCTTGTCTCTAAGACGCTCCAAAGCATCTATCCCGATATTTCTACGCAGAGTTACTCAAGAATTGTCCCAACTCGCAAATCGCTTTGAATAAGTCGTATGCCCAATCCTCTAAGGATAACAGGTAAAACCCTTTGAAGTAGGACGTCACAGTCATGAGTTTTCAACCCTTGTACCTTGTTTCCATCTACACTGACTCTCCTTTCAGGGTTGCAAGCAAATCCATGTGGGAATCTCACACATGACAGGACCTCGCAGAATTCTTTTCTTTTTACCTTGTCCAAGACGCATACACACGGTGCCATATCCCGTGGTTTACCTTCATCTTGCACCTGCAAATCCTTTCTGATACCCAGGTGTGTCAAATCAATCCTAGATTTTAAGGTATCTTTCGTCTTGCCTTCAATATTAAGAAGTGTGCCGATAATGCTGCCACATATATTTTTCTCGATGTGCATCACATCAAGATTATGCCGCAGATCCAAATCTTTCCAATACTCCAAGTCCCACAAAGTGGACCTGCGGGTAAACAATAATCTTTCTTCTGCCCTACCACGCTTCCTTTTCCCACTACCATTACCAGGATGGTTTCCTGGTGTAATATGCCTGACCTTCTCTAATTCCAGTTGCAACTCATCGGCGGTGAGCCTCTTTGGCGCATCACGGTTTTCATGCTTTGCATTGAACACATGTCTTCGGTATTTTCTAGGATGCGGCTTGTCCTTGGCAAGGAAACGACGGTGTCCAATGTAACAGATCTTGCTAAGTATTGCGATGATGATGATTCTCACACAAATAACACATGCATTGTAACCATGTGTCGCTCGCCTCGACATAGTGCCCAAAGCCGGATAATCATGGATGCACCAAATTATAACAAAGACACGTAAAGAAATCAGCCGGTGGGCTGCTATATAGGTCTCGAGTGAGAACACCCTCCATAGCTGTTGAAGTTCCTCCACAAGAGGCTCCATGAACAAATCAAAATACTTTCCAGACTTTTTGGACCTGGGATGAGCAAGGCCATCATGTAGTTTGATTCTTTGGTGCGTATATTTGGAGGCATGTTGTAAGGATAACAAGCATTGGCCACATGTCAGTATGTGGCACTCGTAGCCAAATGGGTTAAATCCATCCAAGCTAAGCCAAATCTAATGTTTCTCGGTCAAGAAGAAACTTTTGTGTTTATCATTGAAGCTTTTCCACTCACTACCATGAGATGGATGGCTCATTACATTCTCGATCTCTGACTCTGGTTCCTAGAATGCCACAAGACATCCTCTCTTGTTTCAAAGATCATGAAACAACCTCTCGCAATCTTGGTGTAATTGGAAAATGTCTCGTAATATTATGAGGAATCCTCTTCACAAAGATCGCCATCTTTCCATCTTGATGATTTGCATTTCGGGCATTCACTTAAGTTGGCATAATCCTTTCGGAATACATATCATATCCAATTCCAACCGCACGAAGGGAATTCTTCATTTTATCAGAGGTGTGTGGCAGCTCGACGATCTGGGAAAGATTTGCGGAAAGCAGCCAATATCGCATCGAATGATTTGTTGGTCATCCGCCGATGTCTTCACCTAAAGAAAGGTGACCATAGCTGAGAATACCGACAGCTTATTTCGGGGTGACAGCCACGTTGCATTGTTCCAACATGCGGCCCACCGCTTTTCTTCTGCAGTGAAAGTTCACGGAATGCACGAGCATTTCAGTAGCATTGTTTCAATGTTGGTCAAACTCATCGCTCCGCCACCACCTCCACCTCCTCCTCCTCTTCCACCGAGCATCAGCAGATCAAGATGGTGATCTGCTTTGCTTCCACGTAGTCAATAACATTGACGTTCACAGCTTCACCATGATGAACCCATCTAGTATATGTGACCGACATCCCATACAAGTGTAGATGATTTTGCACAGTTGACTGGGGTCTTGTAACTGAATTCATACAACTGCTACACGAGCAGAGCACATCTGATTTCAGACCATCGTACTCAGCTCTGATAAAGTTCATGAAGTTTTCAACCTCCTCGACATATGCGGCGGAGAATCTTCGAGTAGAAGTTATCCAAGTCATGTTCATCTGTTAGACATACAAATTAGTTCTTCTACTAGATATTACAGGAAAAACATATATGCTTTTTTATGAAGTCCAGAAAAAATACCTAGGTCGATGTCTAAAGCTATGTCAAGATATTTGGACGAGCAGATCTAAGTAACGAAATATATGTAAAGCTAATTCAGAAAATAGATTTGAGTGCTAAATTGTGGCAGGCTGTTTCAGCAGTCAATGAGGCCGAGCACACAGCCATCGAACTATCAAAGGCCATCACAGCAACAAAGATCGAGTATAAAACGGTGTAGAGCTATTTCACCTAACAGATTGGCTACTAGACCATGGCAATCTACGTCACAATAAATATATGGCAGGATATTTTAGCAACTAATCGGCCTTGGCATGCCATCTCAGCTAAGCAGATTGAGTGCAAAACAGGGCAAGGAAGCTTCTTAAGCAGAGCATATTGACAGTAAACTACTTCGACAAACAGTGAGATTAACAACGTCTATCAGCTAACATTCAGCGCTACACCGACATGAACGGGGCCTCAGTCTAGAATGTGTGTACCGTGGGAGAAGTTCACCACCGTGAGTCTCCACACGAATGTCGCCAGTGGTGGCGGCGCTGACCGCCGTGCGCCTCCACAAGAATGTAGCCAGAGGTGGCGGCGCGGCTACATGACGACAATCTAAGAGAGCGTACCGTGGGAGCGAGAGGATCGCCGTGCGTCCCCTCGACGAACCACGGCTCCGACGTATCCGCGCGGCGGGGAGGGCGGATTTGGCGGAGCAAATGGAGTGGGGGGGCGGGGGGAGGGGGTTTGGGGAATATTATTGGCTAGTTGGTCGAAGGGCGGTTGAATCGGATTTGGGGGGAATTTTTGTGGGGGGGGGGGGGAGGATTTTCGTGCGGTGGGCGGGGGGAGTTTGGCGCATGGTCAGTTTCTCCAAGTGCAGTCCCACGTGTAAGTGAAGAGGCAAGCCGAAGCACGTTCTGTTGGCGTGAGCCGTGTGTAGGACCGAACGTGTGTGGGGTGCAATGCGACCGCGACAGGAGTGTTGTGAGTGCACCGCCTTTTTTCCTTTTAAACTTGGTGCTTCACCCCCTCCAAAAAAATTTGTTGCTTCGCGCGATCCATTGATACTACTTACTAGTAATCCGGTAATCCCGACTAAAACGGCGCGGCCGGGTCTTTGCCCGCGCGATATGCTGGGAGGTTAGCTTAGTTGGTTTTTTTAGGATGAGTAATGCTACACCTACGTAATCCCAGTTACGTAATTAACGTAATGTGAAACGTGTGAGCTGTTGATTGTAGATTGGGGGGAGGGAGGGGCCCACCACCATATAAATCAGGGGAGGAGAGAGAGATGCAATTTATGTTAACCCTTTCGTAGGTTCCCGTAGATGTAGAAAGATGTGAAATGCGTGAATGTGTAGCGGACGTACTATTGGAGTGCCTAAGATAAATTGTGTATGTATAGACCCTATGTGTTTATTTTACTTCGCATGTTAGATTTGTCTCGATTCAATAAAAAGCAGAGTTGGTGATGATGGTGTGCCTGTCATCCTGCAATATAGGCCGTCCGATCTATATCTAATGGATAGGAAGGAAACTATGACAATTTACCCGCACTCCTCTCCACATTTGCAGATAAGGCTTTCCCTCGTTCATCCTTTTCTCCCACAAGATCTTGATCTTCCATGCAATGCACGGGCATCTTGCTAGTACTACTACAATATGTAAATTATTGTGAAAGTTCATATACACCGGCCGAGATTAATGCAAACCCGGCAGATTTTCATTACATTTCGAACTTTTATAGGACAGAAAAATAAAAGAAACCCGACCCTAAACCTATTCTACGGTGGCGACCGACGTCCTCCATCTGCGATCTCTATGTATGGGGGCGGGGTTCAAGACCCGTGAAGTGAAGGTGCGGTCTCCAGCGAGGAAGAGTAGAACACGGGATACGGGCCGGCCAGTTGGCACACCATGCCCTGCCGCCTCCCATGTCCTACTCATCCTCGGAGGAGTCCCCGACCTCGGCGGTGCCGGACGATGGACGGCGACAAGTAGGATGCGTGGCTGACGGTGCTCCCCTCGTCGCCGCCAGCGTGGCCACCGCTTGTGCGATCGCGTCTGCGTCCGGCTACGCCGCTATTGCGTCGCGAGAGGCGACTTGAGCGAGGGCGGCAACCTCGAGCTTCATCATCGAAGACAACCTCTCCCGCAGAGCTTTCGCACTTGCGTCATGGCGGATGTGGTGCCAGGTAGGAAGACGATGCTCTATGGTGTGGAGGTTAGCTGGGCGTTACCGCTTTAAGTAGCGCATTCCGGTGAGGCCAAGCGTCCGGGTGCGTCATTAAGTCGCCGGAGTTGGTTCCTCGGGCACCGAGCCTCTTAACGATGACGTATGAACGGACGACATGAATGCGGGCAGCTGGCGCCGGCTGGGATCGCACCACGCGATGGCACGAGGGATGAGGGTTTTGGTGTGCCAGGGTAGTCAGCTGCGGTCGTGGCAACATTGGAGATGCCCTTTGCTCACATGCGATCACCACATGTCATTGAAAAAGCAAGACGACCTGGCATGGTCTCAGGTCCAGAGGATGTAGTTGGTCGCGCTACACCACTCCGCGGATGCGTCGCGGCGCCCCGTGCATCCTTGACAAGCCGGGTGTTGGGGTGTGTTTGGATTGTGGCCAAAGTGCACCTTACCAAAATTTTGGTCATGACCCAAAGATCGGTCTTTGTTTGGATGGTTGCCATTTTTTGGCATGCCAATGAACTCTAGCCAACTCTAGTTCATTTTTCTTGCCAATGTCGGCCAAATCATGGGAAACCAATACCTCAACCAAAATTTTGGTCATGACCCAAAGATTGGTCTTTGTTTGGATGGTTGCCATTTTTTTTGGCATGCTAATGAACTCAAGCCAACTCTAGTTCATTTTTCTTGCCAATGTCGGCCAAATCATGAGCAACCAATACCTCAACCAAAATTTTGGCTACCCAATGTATTGATGGGGCAACCTTGGGCACAAACCAAACATACTGTTGGTCGTGCCACAACACTAACGCCACCCTCTGCACACGGAAACCGACCGTGTCTAGCAACTATATGAGCGTGTCGCTCACCGCGGTCGCCAGTGTCCAGAGGCGGTGCTGGAGCTGCGCCCCGTTGTTGGCCCCAACGACCCACATCAATGGTTGTCGGTGGCGAGGAGGTCGTGGGCGAGCTCCTCTAGTCTGCGCTACGTCGTCCCGACGGGTGTGCCCCACATGTCGGTTTCCCTGTCTTCCTGGCCATATTCGAGCGTTACTATGCTTACCGTATTATAAACTTCGTCTCTTTATCCTTAGCCCTCAATACAATGTGAAGAAATAGACAATACATTAGCGATGGTACATGGTCATATGTTTGGAACCTGGTTTTATTATGTACTCTGCAATAAAATACAACTAATATTTTACATGGGTTCACCAGAATAAGTTCTGTATATAGACCTGTAACATCCCAATTTTTATTAAATTCGGATGTTAATAGAATCATTCAATGCATATCATATTTCTTTGCATTTTTGGAGTTTTTTTTAAAAAAATATTCAAATAATATTTTCCACTCGAGAAAAACAAATGAGAGGGGATAAGATGACTTCCTCAAAATATAAAAGAGTGGGAAATTTTATTTTGAATATTATTTGAAGTTTTGGAGTTTATTTGGTATTTATTTTATCAGCAAAAAGTGCATTAATTACATTAGGAAATATTTACAAAAATGTTCTGTGCTTAATTTAATGTTCATTAGGCTCTAAATATTGCATAGTTATTTTATAAATTATTGTGGTGTTTTTATTAATTCATTTGAATTAATTAGGACCACTTTAGTGTTCTGTTAAAAAAAACAAAACACACGCACGCACTCACCCGCCTGGACCGAAACCAGTTCGGCCCAGGGACGCGCGCGCCCAGCCAGGCCGGCCAGCCCACTGGCCATTTGGCCCAAGGCCAGCCAGCGCCCGACGTCCCTACCGCCCGGTCGACCGACCGCGCCCGCCCTCGCTTCGCTTCGCCACGCCATCGACCATGGGGCCCACTCCCAGTCGCCCCTAACCTCCCGCTTGCCCGCTCGCGGATAAGCTCGCCGCCAGCCTCAAGAATCCGCCGGCAAGCTCTCGGATAGAGCTTATCCCGCTGCTCCCGACGCCGCCTCGCCTATAAGAAGCCTCGACCCTCTCCGATCTCGCCACTTCATCTTCCCACGCCGCCCATAGCCGCCGCCGCCGCTGTCAGATCTCGCCGAGCGCGCCACTCCGTCGTCTGCTTGCCGTCGTGGCACACCTTAGCTCCCCTTCCTTCGTCAAATGTTTTCCGCGACGACGCATCCGCTTGACATTTTTTTGCCGCTTAGGTCCCGCCGAGACGACGCCCGACGACGCTCGACTCGCCGGAGTTCGAGCCCCGCCGTCCTCGCCCGCTTCGTCCGGACGCCGCCGACGACGCCGCCACCACCATCCGGACGCCGACGGCGCGCGCACCTCCCGTCTTCTTCACAGATGCCGGGACCCGCCGTAGCCGCCGCCCCGTTCGACCCGAGCCGCCGCCACCGTCGTCGACATCGTCGCCGGCCACCTCTATCCACTGTGAGCCACCACCCCACCCTCACCCGTTCGATCTACCATGGACGGCTTAGATTATATTAGGTTGGTTTTTTTTTATTTCGCGAAGAGGTACGCGGTTAACCGCGGTTTCCTTAGACCGTTCGGTTTATTTAAACCGAGCGTCGGTTTTTCTTTAGTTAGCCGCCGCCGCTGTTTTTCTTATTTAACGGCCGCTCGCCGTATAGCCTCCGCAGCGGACGCCGCCCGGCCAGCCACGAGCCGCCACGTGGCCAGGGGCTTGTTTGCGCTAGTTTTCTTCTCTGTTTAGTCCCTCTAATTAGCAGATTAGTCCCTGAACTTCGGATAGCCACAACTTTTTAACCGTAGATCCAAACTCGATGAAACCAGCGGCAAATTCTTCGTATTGTTTAGATCTATCCAGTGGTATCCTTTTTGCAAACTTTTGACAGATTCAAATTTGAATTTATTCAGATTTGAATTTGAACTTCAAATGGCCATATCTCCCAAACCGTAGCTCCGATTAAATTGAATCTTTTTGCACTTTGTCACCGTAGCCAAACCCTATCACCTGGACCTTTGTCACAATAATTTTCACACACTAGAATCTGCCCATTAATATTTTACTAGTATGCATAGGACGCACTATAGTTCACATCACTTTTTGAACCATAGGCTTATGTTGTTTTGCACCTAGAGTAATTTTCATGCTAGATAAGTATGATGTTTTGTTCATTTGGTTTTTCCGAGAACTTTTTGCTTTGCATGTTCTTCTTGGTTCTCTTGAATGTTTGCTTATGTTTGTTTATCTCCTTTGCGATAGATTGCCCGGAGTGCGAAGCAGAATATTTTCAGTCTTTAGAATTCAACCAGCAGTACCAAGGCAAGTTGCATCTTGATCATGTTTCATTACCTATGTTTTTATTATGCACTTAGTTCTTTGCGGTAGGACTGCATGGTAGAAATTGATGCCGCATGACTATGCTTTTCACCCAGTAGTTCATTGAGGTAGGTCTGAACCATATGACATTGTCGCCATCGTTTTACATTATGTTGCTTCGCTAAGTAGACGCGGATTGGGGAGTGAACATTGTAAAGTATGAGTGACAATGTAGTAAGTAGGACCTAAGTTAATTAATGAACTACCTGGGCGGAAACTTGAGGGAATGGTGGCGAAATGCGATGGGGCACGATGGGAAATCCATGGTGGTGCACCACTAGTGGACCGTCCGCCAGCTCAAAGAGATCAATCGATTCTCATGTCTAGAAGCTTACGTGTGCAGCCACAAGCCAATATGGGCTCGCTTAGTTGAGTAGTTAGTGTGACTCCTCCGGATGGGCTAGCAGATGTAGAATGATGTAGGTGTACCGCCTATCCGTGGGTTAAGGGGAACATTTTCAAAGACTATGTCTCGATCTTCCGATCATGGAGGTGGTCGAGTCTTGTGGGGAAAAGTGCGCAACCTCTGCAGAGTTCAACCTAATCGATTAGCCGTGTCCCCGGTTACGGACATCTTGAGCATCTAGTAGTGAAAATGCCGGGAGATCTCCTCACCTTTAATTAAACAGTTGGGATTTAAATGAAACTTGGGAACGGATGGAGTTGGGTTTGCCAACTCATCCTATGCAAATGTGTAGTAGTAGAATAACATCTTTTCTAATAGGGAAAACTAGCTTTATGCAAAAACTAAACTTAGAGCTTTCCACCAGCCAAATTGCATGTACAAGTAGGTTCATTACACTTATGATGTGACTTGCCAAGACATTCAATGTAATCGACCTATATGGCTGTAACTTATCACGCTGCGTATATATCCGACGAGGATTAAGGTGCGATAGGTCGATGTTTTACACTCAACCTTGCTCGTGGAGTTGGACTCATTTACTACTTTGCTTCCGCAGTATTTGTTATTGGCTCTATGCCCTATTTTGTAATAAATGTATTACTCCTGGACTATCGATGTAATAAAGAGATGTGTGTTATTTCTGTTATTTCATCGAGTACTGTGTGTGCTAGCAAGTCGATCCAGGGACTAGCACGGTAAGCACAGAGACTTCGACTCTTACCGAGTCGGGTCGCTACAAGATGGTATCAGAGCACACGTTGACTGTAGGACGCGACCCCTAGAAAATGGAAAAGCCATAGGATAAAAACTTTATTTTTCACTTTCCCTATATATCCTTTGGTCTCGTACCTTCTTTACTTCTGTACTAATTTCTTTCCTCTTTCAAAATGTAGATGTCGTCCGCCATTGTCGAGTTTGAGCAGCCCGATGAGACCATGCCTTTTGGACGGCAGCTGGTGAAGATCGTGAAGCACCTGAAGATTGGGCTTCCCACATTCACCGGGACCTTCACCGCCACCCTGCCCGAGGAGACACGTTGGAGGATCGATGCCCATATCCTCGGACACATCCTCGAAACCGCACTAAGCCCATTGATTTCCATGTGGATACCGCAACATGGGGCTTGGGCAGGCATCGCTGCTCACGCTGCTCTCGGACGATTCGGGAGGAGTATGACGAAGACCTCAAGAGGACCTCCTTCGTAATGTACGGACGCCATGACGCAAATGGAGATGTGGTGCGTACTCGGAGGACGAGACGATAGCATCCCATATCCGTGACATGGAGGATCACATTCAGATGATGGAGCCGGAGCTGTCGACAACATGATCGCTATCAAGAACCTCATGACTCGCAAGGCCGATCTCGAGGAGGAACTCCAAGACGCTCGCATCGAGCATGAGGGAGAGCTGGACGCACTACAGGAGAAGATCGACAATCTGAAGCTTGAGCTTGAGGAGGCCGAGGAGAAGCTGGATGAGGGAGAAAACATCCAGGAGGATCACTCGTATGGTGCCTATGTCAGCCAGGACAAGGACCAGGGTGATGAGCTCGGAGATGATGACACAGACAGTGATGCAAGGACACCTGATGTCAACATGGTTGACTGGTCTTCATCCGACGAGAGTTAGATTTTATACCACCATGAGAGTTAGGAATTTGATTTCGTTATCCGATTAGTTTTATTTCATTTGTGAGACCTTGTCAAATCTTGTGACATGGCTTACCTTAGGTTTGATTGTTCATGTGAACCCCTTTGAGTGAAATTGAATTGGAGTGATTTGAAGTTTTATTGCTATCATGTGCATATGGGTAGTGTGATTTTACTCCCTAGGCCTTATTCTATTCTGACTTCTCATCCACTCTAAACCCATCAGATGCCTCCAAGACGTGACCTCGACTTCAACTTTCCGCCGGAGCTCATGGAGTTGATCCAAAGCAGAATGCTCTTATGCGAGATGGTCATTCGTAACCGAACGAACAACAACAACCCACCGCCACCCCCAGTTGACGGTCTTGCCTGTTTTACGAGGCTGAAACCACCCGTGTTCTCCAAAGAAGACGGAGCCAATCGTCAGCATGACCGGCTCCGCAAGATAGGAAGGAGCTAACCACGGCAGGATGCAATGATGCTGAGAAGGTGAAGTTTGCCGCCCATCAGCTGGATGGCCCGGCCGCTGCTTGGTGGGAGAACTACACCACCACATACCCCTTGGAGGATGTGACTTGGACTCGCCCAGCAGTATTCCGCCTTTGCTCATGTCTCAGCTGGAGCCATGAGTCTGAAGAAGAAGGAGTTCCGCAACTTGCGCCAGGGAGGACGCACGGTACCCCAGTATGCTGATGAGTTCAGTAAGTTGGCCCGTTATGCACCAGGGGACGTGGCCACTGATGCAGCCAAGCAGGAGAAGTTTCTGGAGGGACTGAACGATGAGTTGGGAGTTCAGTTGACTGTGGCGACCTTTGTGAACTATCAGGAGTTGGTTGATAAGGCTACCATTCTCGAAGGCAAGCACCAGCAGATGGAGAATCGTAAGAGAAAGTACGGTCATGGGAAGTATAACTCTGGAGTTCAGCAGAAACCCCGCTACAGCCCGTACTCAGGAAGTTCTGGATCAGGAACTAGCAAGTTTGGAGGGAATCATCATAACCATGGAGGCCACATTCAGCATGGAGGAAATGGACACAACCACCATGGTCACAAGCATGGAAATGGCAATGGAGGGAATGGCAACCAGCAGCATTTCAACCCTTCTACACCAATGAAGAAGGATCTGAGTCACATCACTTGCTTCAAATGCAAGAAGACAGGGCACTACTCCAATGAGTGTCCTGAGGCGAAGAATGGAAATGGAAATGGCAATGGGAATTCTGGAGGCAAGAAGCCTAATCCGTTCACTAAGGGGCATGTGAATCATGTCAATGTGGAAGAGGTCTATGAACAGCCGGACGCAGTGATTGGTAAGTTCTTGGTTAATTTATTTCCAGCACTTGTTCTTTTTGACACTGGTGCATCGCATTCATTCATATCAAGGGGATTCGTGGATAGACATAAGTTGCCTACCGTAGCTCTTAAGGCACCCATTCTAGTGAGTTCCCCAGGAGCCGAGTCTATGGCTAGTCAGGGATGTTTCCAGTTGCCTTTGAACATAGGGGGACATGTTTTCCCTACGGATATGATCATACTAGAGTCACAAGGGTTGGATGTAATCCTAGGGATGGATTGGATGTCCAAGTATGAGGGGACCATCGATTGTGCTAGTAGATCGATTTTTCTCACCACCCCAAAGAAGAAGAGGATCAAGTATGTATCCGTGCTTAAGCCTAAGAGGACTCTGTGAACTCTCTTACGGAGTTGTCCAGAAGAAGTACCGATGGTGAAGGATTATCCCGATGTATTTCCTGAGGAGTTACTGTATGCCGCCAGATCGGAGATTGAGTTTTTGATTGAGTTGCTGCCAGTGCATGGACCTATCTCCAAGAGGCCGACGGATGCCCGCTAATGATTTGGAGGAAGTCAAGAAGCAGATTAAGGAGTTGCTAGAGAAAGGGTATATTCGCCGAGTTCATCACCTTGGGGAGCCCCAAAGATTTTAGTAGAGAAGAAGGATGGAACCTTGAGGATGTGTGTGGATTACCGCTCTTTGAACGAGGTGACCATCAAGAACAAGTATCCCCTACCGATGATCAATGACTTGTTTGACCAGCTAGAAGGAGCTAGTGTTTTCTCAAGATCGATCTTCGATCGGGTTATCACCAATTGAAGATCCGTGAGAAGGATATACCCAAGACAGCTTTTACCACAAGGTATGGGCTTTATGAGTATACATCATGTCCTTTGGTTTGACTAATGCCCCGCCTATTTTATGAGCATGATGAACAAGGTGTTCATGGAGTTCTTGGATAAGTTCGTTGTGGTATTCATTGATGACATATTGGTTTTCTCCAAGAATGAGGAGGAACACGCCAACATCTGCGCTTGGTTTTGGAGAAGCTCAGAGAACATCAACTTTATGCCAAGTTCAGCAAGTGTGAGTTTTGGCTCAAGGAAGTCGGATTCCTTGGACATGTTGTGTCGTGAAGGGATTGCGATGGACCCTACCAAGGTAGAGTCATCCGCGAATGGAATGCACCCACCACAGCTTGGCGAGATCCGCAGCTTCCTTGGACTTGCGAGGATATTACCGGAGATTTATTGAAAATTTCTCTAAGATTGCAAGGCCCATGACAACGTTGTTGAAGAAGGACACCAAGTTCGTTTGGATCAAGAGTGTGAAGCCGCCAAGAGTTGAAGAAGCGTTTGGTTACAGCCCCAGTGCTAATCCTACCTGACGTACACAAGGACTTTCAGGTGTATTGTGATGCTTCATGTCAGGGACTTGGAGGTGTTCTTATGCAGGAGGGAAAAGTTGTAGCTTATGCATCACGACAGCTTCGACCTCATGAGTTGAACTATGCCACGCATGATTTGGAGTTAGCAGCCGTGGTGCATGCACTCAAGACATGGAGACACTATCTTATTGGGAATCGTTGTGATGTTTACACGGATCACAAGAGTTTGAAGTACATTTTCACGCAGAAGGAGTTGAATCTCAGGCAAAGGAGATGGTTGGAACTTATAAAGGATTATGACATGAGTCTACATTATCATCCAGGAAAAGCCAATGTTGTGGCAGATGCTTTGAGCCGTAATAGTTATGTTAACACCCTTACAGCAGGAGGTTTACCTCAGGAGTTATGTGATGGGCTTAGAGACCTTCAGTTGGAAATAGTTCCAAGAGGTTATGTTGCCGTACTCGAGGTACAGTCCACCTTGTTGGGAAGAATCAGAGAAGCCCAGAAGTTGGACCAAGGTATTGCTGAGATAAAGGAAATGATGAGCAAAGGGAAAGCAAAAGGATTCCGTGAGGATGAAAATGGAACCATATGGTTTGAGCAACGGATTTGTGTACCCAATGATCCAGAGATCAGGAAGTTGATTCTTCAGGAGGCTCATGACTCACCATATTCGATACACCCAGGCAACACCAAGATGTATTTGGACTTGAAGGAAAGTTTTTGGTGGGCCGGTATGAAGAGAGAGATTGCCGAGTATGTGGCAATATGTGATGTATGTCAGAGAGTAAAGGCAGAGCATCAGAAACCAGCAGGTTTACTTCAGCCGTTGCCGATACCTGATTGGAAATGGGATAAACTTGGTATGGACTTTATCACGGGGTTACCCAGACCCGCTCAGGTTATGATTCCATTTGGGTGATAGTGGATCGATTGACCAAGGTTGCTCACTTCATTCCAGTGAAGACCACCTATACAAGTGCTAAGCTGGCAAAGATATATATGACCAGGATTGTATGTCTGCATGGAGTTCCGAGGAGCATCGTGACGATAGAGGAACACAGCTTACCTCAAAGTTTTGGAATCGCTTGCATGAAACTTTGGGTACCAGGCTAGAATTCAAGATGACCTTCCATCCACGGTCGATGGGCGCAGAGAGAGTCAATCAGATTCGGAGGACATGCCGAGAGCTTGTGCGCTAGACTATGGGTCTAGTTGGGATGATAACTTACCCTACGCAGAGTTCTCAGACAACAACAGCTACCAAGCCGCTTTGCAGATGGCCCTTTGAGGCATTGTATGGCAGAAATGCAGGACACCTTTGATGTGGGATGGAGTTGGAGATCGCAAATTGTTTGGACATGATTTGATCGAGGATTCAGAGGAGAAGGTCAAGTTGATTCGTGATGACTTAAGATAGCCCACAAAGGCGTAAAAGTTATGCTGACGCTAAACGCAAGGAAGTGATCTATGAAGTGGGAGATAGAGCATATCTTCGAGTGTCTCCACTTCGAGGTATTAAGAGATTTGGAGTCAAAGGAAAGTTAGCACCACGATTTGTGGGACCATACAGAGTTCTGGAACGCAGAGGAGAGGTTGCATACCAGTTGGAATTACCAGAGGCTTTATCAGGAGTTCATGATGTATTTCATGTTTCCCAGCTGAAGAAGTGTCATGCAGAGATGGCAGATATTCCTTTGAGAGATACAGTGCCACTCGAGGCAATTCAGTTAGAGAGCGATCGACTTATGAGGAGAAGCCTATTAAGATTCTTGAGACTGCAGAGAGGATCACTCGAACCAAGATCATCGTGTTACGCAAAGTTCAAAGGAGTCACCACACCGAGGAGGAAGCTACCCGGAAAGAGAAGAAGATCTCGAGCGGGACCATCCACACCTTTTTGTTGGTTAACCCAATCTCGAGGACTAGATTCATCTTAAGGGGTAGGTTTGTAACATCCCAATTTTTATTAAATTCGATGTTAATAGAATCATTCAATGCATATCATATTTGTTTGCATTTTTGGAGTTTTTAAAAAATATTCAAATAATATTTTCCACTCGAGAAAAACAAATGAGAGGGGATAAGATGACTTCCTCAAAATATAAAAGAGTGGGAAATTTTATTTTGAATATTATTTGAAGTTTTGGAGTTTATTTGGTATTTATTTTATCAGCAAAAAGTGCATTAATTGCATTAGGAAATATTTACAAAAATGTTCTGTGCTTAATTTAATGTTCATTAGGCTCTAAATATTGCATAGTTATTTTATAAATTATTGTGGTGTTTTTATTAATTCATTTGAATTAATTAGGACCACTTTAGTGTTCTGTTAAAAAAAAAAACACACGCACGCACTCACCCGCCTGGACCGAAACCAGTTCGGCCCAGGGACGCGCGCGCCCAGCCAGGCCGGCCAGCCCACTGGCCATTTGGCCCAAGGCCAGCCAGCGCCCGACGCCCCTACCGCGTCGGTCGACCGATCATACGCCCTCGCTTCGCTACACCGCCGCCATCGACCATGGGCCCACTCCCAGTCGCCCCCAACCTCCCGCTTGCCCCGCTCGGATAAGCTCGCCGCCGCGCTCCCGCAACCGCCGGCCGAAGCTCTCGGGATAGAGCTTATCCCGCTGCTCCTCGACGCCCTCCCCTCGCCTATAAGAAGCCCTCGACCCCCTCTGTCGATCTCGCCACTTCGCATCTTCCCACGCCACCCATAGCCGCCGCCGCTGTTCAGATCTCGCCGAGCGCGCCACTCCGTCGTCCGCTTAAGCTGTGCGTGGCACACCCTAGCTCCCCTTCCTTCGTCAAATGTTTTCCCGCGACGACGCGCATCCGTTTGACATTTTTTTGTCGCCTAGGTCCCGCCGGAGACGACGCCCCGACGACGCCCGACCTCGCCGGAGCTCCGAGCCCCGCCGTCCTCGCCCGGCCCCGTCCGGACGCCGCCGACGACGCCGCCACCACCATCCGGACGCCGACGGCCGCCGCACCTCCCGTCTTCTTCACGAATGCCGGGACCGCCAGAGCCGCCCCGTTCGACCCGAGCCGCCGCCACCGTCGTCGACATCGTCGCCGGCCACCTCTATCCACTGTGAGCCACCACCCCACCCTCACCCGTTCGATCTACCATGGACGGCTTAGATTAGATTAGGTTGGTTTTTTTTTATTTCGCGAAGAGGTACGCGGTTAACCGCGGTTTCCTTAGACCGTTCGGTTTATTTAAACCGAGCGTCGGTTTTTCTTTAGTTAGCCGCCGCCGCTGTTTTTCTTATTTAACGGCCGCTCGCCGTATAGCCTCCGCAGCGGACGCCGCCCGGCCAGCCACGAGCCGCCACGTGGCCAGGGGCTTGTTTGCGCTAGTTTTCTTCTCTGTTTAGTCCCTGTAATTAGCAGATTAGTCCCTGAACTTCGGATAGCCACAACTTTTTAACCGTAGATCCAAACTCGATGAAACCAGCGGCAAATTCTTCGTATTGTTTAGATCTATCCAGTGGTATCCTTTTTGCAAACTTTTGACAGATTCAAATTTGAATTTATTCAGATTTGAATTTGAACTTCAAATGGCCATATCTCCCAAACCGTAGCTCGATTAAATTGAATCTTTTGCACTTTGTCACCGTAGCCAAACCCTATCACCGGACCTTTGTCACAATAATTTTCACACACTAGAATCTGCCCATTAATATTTTACTAGTATGCATAGGACGCACTATAGTTCACATCACTTTTTGAACCATAGGCTTATGTTGTTTTGCACCTAGAGTAATTTTCATGCTAGATAAGTATGATGTTTTGTTCATTTGGTTTTTCCGAGAACTTTTTGCTTTGCATGTTCTTCTTGGTTCTCTTGAATGTTTGCTTATGTTTGTTTATCTCCTTTGCGATAGATTGCCTTCTGTGCGAAGCAGAATATTTTCAGTCTTTAGAATTCAACCAGCAGTACCAAGGCAAGTTGCATCTTGATCATGTTTCATTACCTATGTTTTTATTATGCACTTAGTTCTTTGCGGTAGGACTGCATGGTAGAAATTGATGCCGCATGACTATGCTTTTCACCCAGTAGTTCATTGAGGTAGGTCTGAACCATATGACATTGTCGCCATCGCTTTACATTATGTTGCTTCGCTAAGTAGACGCGATTGGGGAGTGAACATTGTAAAGTATGAGTGACAATGTAGTAAGTAGGACCTAAGTTAATTAATGAACTACCGGGCGGAAACTTGAGGGAATGGTGGCGAAATGCGATTAGAACGATGGGAAATCCATGGTGGTGCACCACTAGTGGACCGTCCTTCGAGCTCAAAGAGATCAATCGATTCTCATGTCTAGAAGCTTACGTGTGCAGCCACAAGCCAATATGGGCTCGCTTAGTTGAGTAGTTAGTGTGACCCCTTCCGGATGGGCTAGCAGATGTAGAATGATGTAGGTGTACCGCCTATCCGTGGGTTAAGGGGAACATTTTCAAAGACTATGTCTCGATCTTCCGATCATGGAGGTGGTCGAGTCTTGTGGGGAAAAGTGCGCAACCTCTGCAGAGTTCAACCTAATCGATTAGTTGTGTCCCGATTCACGGACATCTTGAGCATCTAGTAGTGAAAATGCCGGGAGATCTCCTCACCTTTAATTAAACAGTTGGGATTTAAATGAAACTTGGGAACGGATGGAGTTGGGTTTGCCAACTCATCCTATGCAAATGTGTAGTAGTAGAATAACATCTTTTCTAATAGGGAAAAACTAGCTTTATGCAAAAACTAAACTTAGAGCTTTCCACCAGCCAAATTGCATGTACAAGTAGGTTCATTACACTTATGATGTGACTTGCCAGTACATTCAATGTACTGACCTATATGGCTGTAACTTATCACGTTGCAGATATATCCGACGAGGATTAAGGTGCGATAGGTCGATGTTTTACACTCAACCTTGCTCGTGGAGTTGGACTCATTTACTACTTTGCTTCCGCAGTATTTGTTATTGGCTCTATGCCCTATTTTGTAATAAATGTATTACTCCTGGACTATCGATGTAATAAAGAGATGTGTGTTATTTCTGTTATTTCATCGAGTACTGTGTGTGCTAGCAAGTCGATCCAGGGACTAGCACGGTAAGCACAGAGACTTCGACTCTTACCGAGTCGGGTCGCTACAAGACCAAAGCTATTTTGTTTGGTTTTGCTGCCTCCTTAATATCTTCTGTTCTGGTACTACTAATATAAAACCAAGACTTTTCAGCGAGCTATGAAAAAATGGTGGAACCGCCACATTCTGAAGGTGGCGAGGCAACTATAACCGCAATGACAGCTCTTGCTGCAGTGGGTCAGTACCTGTCCACTAACAGTGCCAAAAGCACGTTCCTGCGTAATACTGGGTTGGTTGTTAAGGCAATATCGTCCAAACTGCTTCATGATCAAGATATGCAAGCTCAAAGCAATGTTGTATCTACACTCCAGACACAAGTCCATTCCCTAACAGAGACCCTTTGTGAAACAAGGAGAGACATTGTTCGATGTCGTCAAGATATGCATGGTTTTGAAACCAGACTATCAGAAATTTGCTATGTTGTTTAGTAGCCTAGGGGAAATGAAGGCGAGGGTTATGGTGCTCCATCGGACAATACATCATGAAAACGTAACAGTCAGGTCAAATGAACTGAGCTTTTGAACTTCTGGTGGTGCATTTATCTGCTAGACTGTTATGTTTTATGCCAACCTTCCTTTTGTTATATAGTTGTAATTTGTTTTGGTGCGATACAAAATTTATTCTTAACGTGCAGCCACCGGCTAAAGAAAACGGCAAGCCATTTTTGTATAGTGTAGGGTGTTCCCTATATTTGCACTGGTGACGATCTTTGGTGCCGAGTGGATGTAATCTGTGCAATCGCCTTAATAGACTAGCGTTAGTTTCGGCCTTATTTATTTCCTAGTCTTCTTTTTCCCTGGTTTGCTAGTGGCCGCAACAACCATGGGCCATATACGGGCCGTAGGATCCATGGGTCTCCTATGGGCCGTAGGATCCATGGGTCTCCTACGGCCGTCGATAAATGGGCCTCCAAAAGGGCCGTAGAATCGGTGGGCCTCGGGCCGTCGGATAAATGGGTCTACATGGGCCGTAAACGGGCGTAATTGGTATCGGCCCAGCACGGTAACGCGCCGTTAACTTGCCGTGGGACAGCAAAGGCTTAATTCTGTCACAGGCATAACGGGTCATTAATGGGCTAGAATACAGGATGGGCTGGAAATGGTGCAACGGGTTAACAGGCCAGAAACGGGCCGACTCTTGCCATGGGCCGAATTTGGCCCATTAGGGTAACATGCCATTAACGGGCCGACTCTTGCCATGGGCCGAATTTGGCCCATTAGGGGAACAGACCAGTAACGTCCCGGAAGTAATCGAGGGCCGAAAAGGAGCCCAAGAACGTATAGGCCGTCAATAGGCTGAAAGCTAACACGGGCTGGAAACGGCCCACGTAAATCACATGGGCCGAAAGATGTCGTGGGCCATACATGGGCCGAAAGTGAAATGGGCTGGTGTTATATTCGACGGACCACATGAAGTTGTTGGGCCGATTTCCATTAGGGCCTAACGGGTCGTGAGTTAACAGGCCGTAAAATGGGCTATTTGCGAAGAGACCGTTAACAGGCTTTTCATGGGCCAGCCCGTTAACTTTTGACCAAGTCAAAGGGGCTGGCTTTGTAAGCTAAATGGGCCAGTGGTGGGCCGTGGCATGTGTCGACATATCATAGGCGCCTATCGACCCAATCGACGGTGACACATGTTTCGTCCGGCCAATAAGAATTTTACACGTGGAAATTTCCCATTGGTCGGGGCTGTTAACGGGTTATCGGATCCAAAACCCGACCCGATAGCTTAACGGCGTTCTGTTACGGTGGATGCCACGTGTCGGTCACCCTTGACAAAAGCACTTCGTGGACGCGATTTATCGTCATGGAAGTGGACACTTCTGTGATGATAATTTTGGTAATGTCATGGAACACTTCTACGACAGCACATGTATGACTATCTTGATTCTATCATAAAATCGTCATGGATGTACATACATGACAAAAAACGCGACCTACTGCGACAAACACGTATCATCACGGAAGTGTATTTTTTTTGTAGTGTCCACTATCGTCGCAGGAGGAGGGTCCGGTGGCTATCGCGGCTAGTGCACCACACAAAGAGTTTTCTCTAATGCGCAGCATCTAGGACTGGAGATTTTGCTCCACCACAAAGTTGATTCAATAGGATGCGTTATTGCACGGCGGCATTGTCCGGACGATGAAGGAGATGGAAAAGGAGGAGGTGGCGGGTAGAGAGGGTGGTGTTTAGGGCTTTGGTGATGGGGACACCTCACCGTCAGGCTTTTAGAGTCGGGGATGAAGCCACATGGCCATCCAAACGAACGCCTTGCAAATTAGGGGGAGTGGTGGAGGCCATTAATGGGAGGGTAGTTTAGTCATCCACTCACCATGGCTCACCGGTGATTATCTATGCACGGTGGTGCGTGTATGTGCGTCATGCAGTTTCAAAATCCAGTCATGGCGCGAGGAGAAAGAAAGTGAAACTTCCCTCACACACTGTTAGTTGGGTATGGAGCAAGCATAATGACCAACCTGATAAGGTTTAGGTCCTTGTGCTTACCGTGCTAGCCCCTGAATCGATCCGCCAACATATACGATACTGATGTAATACCAAATAAAAATGCATCATTATATTACATCAAAATGATCCAGAATAACATAGTCTAATACAAATCTAACTCAAGGCTAGTTTAGATAAAGTATCATTAGAACCGAAAACATAAATAACTTGCTAGAGCTCCATCTACGACACATGGAAACCTTGTCGAGTGAAGACACATATATAACCCTATATAAACATCACCCCTCATCATAGACACCTGCAACATGGGGAAAATATCACATGATACCAGTCTTTATATGATACATTGATACCAATTTGTAAAATTCAAATTTAAGCATGTCAAAAAAATTCTTAAAAAAATCATGGAAGTTCACAACACATATGTAGAGAACTCCTAAAAAAGTCGGATTGAAATTCGAAATACACAAGGAGAAACAAAAAAGATAAACCCATCATGAATAGTGTCAAAAGAAGACAAAAGCAAAAAACAACTATTCACATCTGAATTTGTCTTTTTTGTTTCTCCATGTGTATATTGAATTTTGATTCAAATTTTTTAGGAATTGTCAACATATATGTTGTGAACATCCATGATTTTTTTTCAGAATTTTTTGACATGTTTAAATTTGAATATTTCAAGTTGGTATCATGGTATCATATAAAGACCGGTATCACGTGATACTTTCCCACTGCAACATGATATGTTGCAATCACTACAGCCAATACATTGAATATATAGTTCTTGTGAGACTAAAATTATGGAAATGTTAACGCCCACATGTGTGGGTGTTCACCACCCCGACCACACGCAAGGATCTCCGTTGGCAACTATGTGCACGAATCTTGGAACAAACAGGCCGGTTTTCGGCGCCACGTAGGACGAGTCTCGTGTGCGGTGTGCGAGTCAGTTCGCCCGCACGTTGGTTGCCATCCCGTGGTCAGCGGTTGCCACTCAGAGGCGTGCGGTGGAACTGCCATGCGCCCGCACGCCACGCTCCGACCGCGGTTGACGTCAAACACGTCGCACACCCCTCCACCCTCTCCCTCACGGTTCCATTTACTCACCCGCGGCACAATTACTGACACAACCCACACGCACTTCAAACCACTGGAGGAGAAGGCGAGGGGAGAAGGCGACGGCGGAGGCGGAACAATCGACGGTGTTGCGGCCGTCGGTGGTGCTCGCCGGAACGGAGCGGCTTCGCCGGAACGCGTGCGGGTTGAAGGTGATGCTCGCTACATCTCTCGCAACCCCTTCCTACATTTTTCCCCCTTCCCTCCCTGTTCGATTCCTAGATTGATTCGTAGAGATTCTAGCGATTCGGCGCTGCGTCGCTTTCCCGCCGGCGCCGAAGTTGTCTGCTAGCCGTTTTTCGTGGCACTGGGCAGTTTCGTCGCTCGTCGATGTGGTTTTGCCTGTTCGGAGGCACGCACTAGTCTTGCATATGGATTTGGGAGGTGTCCCCCTGTTTGTTTTGATGCGCATTGGTTCGAATTTGTGTTTGCAGTCAGTTCGTGCGAGAATTTTGAGGGTGATTTTGAAGTCGAAGTAGTTGCCATTGAAACCTAGATCTAGTTAGTTTGGTTTTGAAACTGTAGTATGAGGCGAACTTGGTAGAATGACTGAACGTGAACAAATGTGTGGCAACTAAACTCCCTGAACAAATGAGATAGTTGCCACAAACGTGTTTTCCTTTGTGGCAACAAATTACTGAAAATGACTGTTGTAGTTGCCACATTTAAGCTTTCACATGGGGCAACTAATTTTATTGAATGACTATGATAGTTTCCACACACACGCTCTTCTATGTTGAAAACTGAATTTTGCTGAATTACTATGATAGTAACCACAAACATGCTTTTTCATCATGACATCTAATTTTTTCTGAATTATTTGTGATAGTTACCACACTTTGATAGTTGCCACAATCGGTAGTCAATGCAGTTTTAGCATCCAGCTGCACTGGACGGCAACTAATGTGCACATCATGCCACTTGGATTGTATAATCATGTGGCAAATAGAAAGTGAACACACTGTCTGTTGCCATACTGCAGATATGACAGTGTGGCAAATTGGCTGCAAAATATGGCAACCACATTTGCGTACCAATTGTGCCAGATGCCATATATATGTTTTTGCATGTGGCAAGTTTTTGGTGACCACATCATGTGCATTGCCATGTTACAGCCAAGACAATGTGGCAACTTCATTGTACTGCGGACGGAATTTTTTCGTTTGCCACAATGACTTTGTGATATCTGAACACACTGTGCCAGTTTTTAGGTTATTGATTCAGATGTGGTTTCATTGCTTTTTTGTACTATCTTGGGCTAACATGGCAACTTCAACATTTTGTTTTCAAGTGCATTTACCATATGTACACTTTTTTTACTTGATAGCGCAACCAACGTGCTTACTTGCCACGTTTATGTTCTTGACAATCATAGGGGGGCCGCGTGTGTGTTCATGCTATATTTTTGCATTCACTAGTTGACATTTTTTGTTAGGTGGCAAATGCTTACCTCTTGCATTTACATTTCCACCTTGACAATTTGGTCTGTTCCTACATCAGCAGAATGGCTCGTGGCAATCATCAAAATGATGACGATGATTTCATGGATCCACCACAGCGTAATCGGGCAACTGGACGGAGAAAAGAGGGTGATGAGGTAACTGTCCAAACACACGCCCCCCTCCTCCTGATTTATGTTATTGGTTGGCACCTAGATCTTTTGCAGTCGTCTGTCATGAACTAAATTTTCATGACATTGCAAAACATGGCAACAACTGATCACTTCGTGTCTGTTTTTTTTGCAGAAGAAGAAACGTATTCGCAATAGAGCCTCCCAAGAATGTCTGACTGTGTTGATTGACAAATTCACCAACGATCAAAAGGGAGCTGCTGCTGAGATGGGTATGCAGGCTTTGATGGATGTTCGGTGCACGAACCTTGTCAACCCTGTATGCGACTGGCTTGGTGAGATCTACGAGCCCGCCTCCAGGGAATTCATGATTCCGGGACGTGGAAGACTTCCGTTGAAAGAGCAATCCGTGTTCTGCACTTTGGGTGTGCCTCGTGGACATATCAAAGTCCCGTACGAGGTCAATAATGAGATCGAGAAAGCGTTGTTTGCCCGTTTGTTTCCTGGATTGGAGTCCTTGCCGAACACGTCTGCACTGGCAGATTCGCTGCAGGCCATGACGACGCACGGAGATGTTTTCAAGATGAAGCTACTCATGTACCTCATCTCAGCTGTTTTCGCGCCGACCACTTCTCTTCGCCCAAGCAACAAATGCTTCCCCATCCTGGTGAATGATCCATCTTTACTACTTTATTTTCCTTCAATCTTTCTGGCTCCGATGTCATGTGTAAAGCTAATGACTGCCAGTGTTTTCGATGTTTTTTTTCGTTTGATTTCTGATGTGGCAAACTTTTTGCCCTGAAATTTTTTGTGGTGCAGGCGAATCTGAAAAATGTGAAGAACATGAACTGGTGTAAGTTTATTGCTGACTTCCTCCATGATGCTTTTGCAAACAAGATGTACCAAAAGGGTTGTTGACTGCATTTAATGGTATTTTTTACCAGATATCTCTGTGAACTCTGTTTTATAACACACTTTTATTCATGCATGGCAACCTGATCATAACAAGATGGCAACTGCCATAATGACAATGTGGCAATTGCCATAATGACAATATGGCAACTGTCATAATGACAATATGGCAACTGCCATCATATTAGCATGGCAACTGCTATCACAGTATGATGGCAACTGCTAGCACACTATGATGGCAACTAGCACATACATAATGCAACTTCTTGTTTTAATTCCATTCTTGTCATGCACATCAACTTGATTATCATTGGATCATACATTATCCTGCTCTTTTTTGAACTACAAAGTACCAATGATGGCAACTGATATTTCTTTCTTTGTAAAATTGTTTTAAATCAGCTCATGTATGTCAACTGTCTTGATCTGTCCACCGTGAATTTCACTGGGGTAGGAGGCCCGCCGCCTACGCACAAGTTTGTTGTTTCTGCGTGGACTATCAACGCTGTCAAGGATGTGCTTGCCGCAGACAGGGCAACTAATACCACATATGGAAAACTGCAGGTTAGTTTTTGTTTCTCTCTCCACACGGCATGCTTACAAATTTGACATGAGGCAACCGTCCGTGGTTTATAAGGCATGCTTACAATTTCTTTTTGTTTTTCCTAGCTGATGGCCAAGCATGCTATAGACTACAGCGTGTTTGGGGGCCTCAGAACTTTGGAAAGTGGATGGACGTGCACTCAGCTCCGTCTTGCCCTTCTGAGATAATCAAAATATCCACATCCATGTTTGCCGTGGATTACTTGTTGATGTCGCGCAAGAGACTGCAATATGGGTGGTTGTTGATGCTTCTTGTTTTCGTGCACAGGCGAGGGCACCTGTTGAGCATCTAATTGGGCAGTTTGCATCCGGAATGACCGGCTTGCTCGGGAAGTTGGTTGAGTGGTGGACGTCCCTCAGTGCCTCTGACAGCGACGCGGTTGCGAGGTAGTTCACTTCATTTGTCCCAGAACGTACACATCGGCCAACCGGTTGTCGTGGCCGGTATGACTATAACAGTTCCCAAGAGCCCGGTGACACACAAGATGATGTGGATGGAGACGCTGGCCTCAGCAAGGATGACGACGATGACATGGATAATGTGCATCAGGACACCGATGACGATGAACATGCTGAAGTTCGCACAGGCAGCAACAAGGGCAAGGATGCAACAGATGTCCCCCCACCGGAGAAAGTGAAAGAACATACGGTTGTGAGAGGCCAGGGGGTGTTGCCATCAAGGAGGGGGAGGGCGCCAGAGGATGTTGGGCAGGGTTCTCCTGGCAAGAGGTCTAGGACCGATCCTGTAGCTTCCAGGAGGAGGTTTGACTTTTAATTTTAGTTTTTTTTCTGTGTCTATTTTTCTTGGAATAGTCTCATCCATTTCTTGCACTTGTTTTTTGTCAAGCGCGACAATGAGTTTGTTGTCTGACAATTGCCACATTTTTTCCCTCCTTCTGTTATGTGCAGTGAGCCGACCGCTAGTGGACGAGCAGTTACGAAGAAACAGGCGCCAACGCCAGCCCGTGTTTCTACTCGCTTGAACAAAGGTGCCCCCATTGCCGGTGACACCTCTTCCACCAGGTCTTCTCCTCGTACGACAACGACCAACACCGGGGATCCTGTCGTGTTGCCAGACCTGAGGAAGCCAGTCAAGAAGTAGGTTTATCCATGTGCTTTCATTTACATAGTGGTATTTTTTCTTGAATTTCCAATGCTACTGTTCAGCTTGCCACATGTTTTTCTGTTATCGTCCCCCACGCGGCAACTGCTGTTTTTCCAAATGATTTCTTCCTTCATTTTTTTAGTTTACGGCAACTCCTATTGGTCTTTACATGGAACCTGGCATCTAGGCCAACTGGCAACTACCACTCTACCTAATGGCAACTGCCATCTTTACCTTTGGCTTTGTGAGCTCATCCCACACATAGGTTTCAAATTGCATTCCTGACAGAACATACATTTCTATCATTCTTCAAGTTGGCTAACATGGCAACTGCTGCTGGATGGCAACTGCTAACTATGACACATGGCAACTCATGTTCCCATTACATGGCAACTACCAGCTTTTCCACTTGTTTTTCATTCTTTTAAGATTTCTACCATTGCAAACATATTTTTGTTCATTTTTTCATACCTTTCTCATGTGATTTTTTTTCTTTGCAGGGTGAAGAAGACTACTACGCGCGGGGCCAAGCATATCAGTAAGGACCCGCTCGAACGCCTACATTCAAAGTTGTCAATGGGGGGCAACTTAGATGTACATGAGGCACCCGGCGACAATACTGCTGCTGCACCGTTGACCGCTCCCACCAACTCTGATGCAAGTGGCCGTCCATCTCCGCCGGCTGCAGATGTCCAGGCTAGAACAACAGGCATCCGTACATCGGGGAGTGACGAGTCGGTATCTGCCAGGACAGCTGAAATATTGCCAACTCTTCTGGCAATGAAGGATGCTGCTGTGAGCCATGCCACCCCATCAGCAAGCGTTGAAGTGGACGCTCCCGAGACGAACCTAGGCAAGGAAGATTCCCGCTCTTCTGACACTGATTCCAAGCGCGTGCGTGGTGGCACACCTGTGTCCACGACAGAAGCCGCTGAGGCGGTAGTTCACACGGATATGCCATCTACAGGTGAGAGTCCTGGCACAACAGCTCCAGCCCCTATCGGTGCAGATACTGCTAAGGCGACCGTGCCGCGTGCTGGTCTTCCACCTAGGCGTCGCAGCCCCCGCAAGTAACCAACAGTCATACCCAAGGCACCGGCTGTAGCTAGGAGCAGGAGAGACGAGTCTGGGTATGTTCTTGCGTCCACACTGTTCCCGCCACCTGCCAAAAGCAATGTGATGGAGAAACCGCAAGACTGGAGCACAACGGATGTAGGTGTCAAGCCGGGCACGAGCGACGCAGGTGAACGGCCGGAGCAGACTGCGCCTTTACCCGCAGTGGAAATCCCTAGCATAAATATGCGCACTTCCAGGCTCCCAGTCAATGTCGGTGTCCCCTACAGCCCAAACAAGAAGATTGTCATGAAAGCTGCTGCTGATACCGCTAACAACACGCCCCGCCCTGCAAATAAGCCCGATCATTCTGTAGCGGCCGATTCAGATATGTTTGTCGATCTTTCACCATTGGATTCTGCCCCGCAAATCGTTCATGGTCCGGCCAGTAGGAATGAGAGGCACCCAATGGCATTTACCCCACCGAGCTTCAGCCTTGGCATCACTCAAGATCAACCGGTGGTGCAAGATCCTTGCCAGTTGCCTTTGCTTTCCCAGGAGGCATGCCCGCAATGATGGCGCAGCCAATGGTCGAGGGCAGGAAGGCTGTCAAGTTCGCGGAGCCGATTGTTCAAGGTACACTTGTCATGTCCTTATGATTTTCCTGTATACATCTTTGTAGTTTGAATTTTTTCCCAATCATATTTTTTGGGTGTTCTCACTTGTGATGGCAACTGCCATGTGATGACATGGCAAGTGGATTTGATGCACCATGTCACCTACAATTTTTTTTGCTGCCATGTTGCATTTGACATCTGGGTAAACACGTGGCAACTGAAGTTGATTCAACATGGCAACTGTATTTGCTGTCACGTGGCAAATACAGTGTATTAGACATGGCAACTGGATTTGCCACACCATGTCACCTGCATTTTTTTGTTACCATTCTGCATTTTTTCTATACGGCAATCACATGGCAAGTGGAGTTGACACAACATGGCAACTGCATTTGATGTGACATGGCAACTACAATCCATCTAGATGGTAACTTCAGTGCAACTGCATGGCAACTATAGTTGCCATGACATGGCCACTATAGTTGGACCACACATGTCAACTTCCCCACTATTTCTACCTACATCTCCTCACAATCCATCTGTTTTCTGATTTTCTAGGTATCCTAACACACGTTTTATTTTTTAAATCATTGCAGGCACCCCTAAGGAGATTTCAACGTCACTTGAAGAAACTTACCGCAAGATCGAGGAGGCAGCATTGCAGAGGAGGACCTCACGAGGGCAAGGGCAATCAAGTTCCAACGTGCCTGCAGATACGGCATCTGAGGATACCATCAGGAGTGCCACCCCGGGTCCAGTGAGGTAGCAGAGGGTAGTTCACCCACCTCCCGTGGAAGACTACGAGCCCGAAATCAGGGCCACTAAGGAACAGACCCAATTGTACGATATCATCAAGCGTTTTGGAAATGCTAGGGCCAGCAGCAAGCACATGAAGGAGCTGAAAGCGTAAATGACCACACCCCATAATCTCTCATTTTGCTTTGCTCCTTTTTTTACCATTCATCTTCTTCGTACTTTCTATACACGATCCGCTTGCGTTTTAGTTCTTTTCATATATTTTTACTTAGTAGGCATGATTCTTCCATGTTATGTCGTTTTCATACAGCTCATGTTTGGACAGAACCAAAGTCATTCAATGCGGAGCGACGTACGTTGACCTGGGTGATCTTGCCGAGTCCGCGAGGCCAAACGGTAAAATGTCGACGAATGTAGTTGCATGCGGGATCGACTACATCAACAATCACATCGATGTGTGTGCCGACAAGATCATCATGCATTACAGTGTGACATGCAAAATATGGGATGGTGACTTCCACCACAAAATCCTGAGGAAGAATTTTGCTCCACATGGTGAATTCAAGCTCACACTGAAGAAATATGTGAGTACTCCTCCCCTGTCTGCACTGTTTTTTCACATGGTGTGGTTTTTGCCATCTTCAACACTTGTGATTATGTGGCAGATGTTTTCATGTGGCAACAGCTGCCGTGCACATTGACATCTTTTGATTTTTGCCTCCCGTGCGAACTATGTGGCAACTTGATAGTAAAATGCACGGCACATTTTTTTCACCTACCCCCACCCATAACCAAACATTCTACGTGATTCTATTTTTTTGTTCCTCTGCTGTTCTTTTTGTGTAGTCTGCTTCTCATTTATTCACTTTTCAAATGCAGGTCATGTTCCCCATGTTCCAGGATCTTGCACCACATGACACACACGACAAGTGTGGTCACCACTATGCGATCTGTCTTGACCTGAAGAACCAACGTTTTGAGGTGCTTGATTCAACCCGTTCGGAAGCTGATTCAGATCTTACTACGCATGCCGAATTCTTCATCAACAACCTCAAAGAGACATGGAACCATCACTACGAACATTCAAAGGTCCAGATCAGACATTTCCCGATTGAGTATGTGGCGACTGTGAAGCAAGGGAACACGTAATTTCTTAACCCCCTCCTTCATGTGCCGTTTACATCAATGCAACCCCTCTTTTTGTTGTCACATATGAATTGAAGTCTATCTTTGCTACGTCTGTCCTTTTTGCGTGTTCATCTGAATCTTTTTCTTGTGCAGGACGGACTGTGGCTTTCATGCGCCGGAATACTTTGCAAAGTGGGAAGGCAGAGTTGTCCCTGCTATCACAGCTGCAACAGTCGTTGAGCTCCGAAAAATCCACACATGGAACTGGTTGACGAATGAAGATTTCAACAAGCGGTCCGGAGCACACGAGTTCATGGAGGAAGCTGTCAAGAAAATCAACAAGTACAAGTGATCACGTGGTGTTACACACCGGACGCATACCTTACATTCTGTTGCTGAGGAATGTAAGGTACTTATCTCTTTGTTATCGTCGAAAACTATGTTTGTGTGCTATGTTACGACTGCAACCCCACGTAGGCTACTATGTAGTGGTGGTGTGTGAGTGACATTTGAGTAGTTTCTGTAATATACGTGTGGACGTGAACCTATTTTAGGCGTTAATGCACATATGTTTTTATGTTTTATCATTATTACAATGGCTTCATCGTTTATAGCACAGGTTTGCTGTTTTGATTGCATCTATGATGTTTTAAAATAGATGGCAAATGTAGTTCAACATACATGGGTAGTGAAAGTCATCGTCGGTTTTCATTTTGTCTGTTTTGCTTCTTCTTTTTCATCGCTAAGTGCACCGGCTAGCATGGGGTAGGTTGATCATGCAACCACAACCTTGGCTGCGGTTTATGCACGCTACGCCTTTTTCCAACTTGTTTCCCATACATTGCCCACAATACACTATGTTTCTCTAAACCGCGTTGTATTTGTCATGGAAATATATGTCATGCAGAGTCATTTCAAATACCATGGCATATTTTCAGCACAGCTAACATGGCAGATCAAGCATAATTAACATGGCAGATACAGTAAAACTAACATGGCAGATCTAGTACAACTAAAATGGCAGATCCAGTACAACTAGCATGGCATATTTAGTACAAAATATCATGGCATATATTTAGTATAAAATAGCATGGCAGACTAACTACACATAACATGGCAGATTAACTACACATAACATGGCAGATTAAGTACCCATAACATGGCAACTGCATTTCTCCACTCAATGAATTTTCCTTCCACTTCTGATGCCCCTCAAGATGTATTCTCCCAATTTAAAAAAAATCTCGTCGTCTAGGGTACAAAACAAAATGTCCACAAGGACCATGTCACATTGCCCCAATTTCTGCTCATGGATTACTCGCCCCTTTCTTCGTTTTCTTGTGTTTTGCGTGAATCTCCAATCCTGACTTGTACCTTATCTCTCTTGGATGACCCTTTGTGATGGAACGGGGTGGGTTCCTGACCTGGGTTTGTGTGCTTGCTGTTCCAGATCCTATCTCTGAGTTTTCAGATGATGGCCCCGTCGATGAAGGCACACTTGATGTGCAGGGGAACCGGTGTAAGGCTTCCTCAGCTTTCCTCTTCTTGATCTCATCAAGCTCTCTTTTCAGTGCCTTCCTGTGTTTTTCTGCGACTCTCGTTGTCTCATCACTCTTGCACGCTTCATCAATTAGCTCAGCATAGTTCTTTGTCAGCATAACGTGCCTCGCGGCTTCCATGGTTGACTCAGGTCTCTCGTCATGCACAGCCCGTAACCGCGTGTTGTCTCATGGGCGCCAACGCGTCGTCAGCGTCCCAAGTCCATCGTCGCCTTATGAAATGGCGGGGCATCCGTGTCACAGCGTTCATGTCCATTACTTTTAGTATGTGACAACACACAATGCCATCCCGTTCGAACTTGCAACATTGGGAGTAGTATTCCCCTTGCTCGATCGAGGCTTTCATGAAGTAGTTCCTTCCTTTGTCCGGGTCTTCAGGTTCTGAATCCGACATGCCCAAAATAGAACACACCTTGAACGTATGTTCGTCCACCTGGAAAGCCGTGAACATGCTGGCATGCTTTATTTCTTCCTGGAATCTGCAAGTTTTGTGTGTTTTATGTTAATCTATCGTGCGATCTTTTTTTGTAGCACGTTATGTTGTCATGGAAATAGAAATAGATTTTTGTTTGAATATGGCAAACATAGTATACTGAACATGGCAAACATAGTACACTGAACATGGCAACTGTGGTACACTGAACATGGCAACTGTAGTATACCAGACATGGCAACTGCAGTACACTAGACATGGCAACTGTAGTACACAAGACATGGCAATCGCAGTAACACCGCACATGGCAATCTGCGATTACACTAGACATGGCAATCAGATACATTTTCAACTGGCCATCGTCATTTCCACACCAATATTTTCCCAATGGAAGCACATTGCATAAAACATGGCAACTGCATTTTTATTAAACATGGCATCTATAGTTGAGTAAACATGGCAAATGCATTTTCAACAAACATGGCAGTTGCATTTTAGTAAACATGGCAATTGCATTTCAGCATATGTGTTGACAATATAACATTTTTCAGTTGACATTGGCATTTGCATACCAACATGCCCCAATGGAAGTACAGTGCATTAAACATGGCAACTGCACTTCATTGAACATGGAAAATGTATCCGAGTAAGCATTGTATTCATTGAACATGGCAACTGCAGCTGAGTAAGCATGGCAAACAGTATTTCATTAAACATGGCAACTGCATATCATGGCAACTGCATTGCACTCTATATGGCACCTACTGCCTTTGTTCTTTTGTGCAAATAAGACCATAACGCAACTGACTTACTTGTTAAAGATCTTGTTTGTGTATATCTTGCTCATTTCCCTCTCCATTGGTAAATACGTTAGCAATTTCGGCTACATTAGCGCGGTGGTAGCTTCTTGCTGTAGCTTAGATCCCAGAATTTTTTGTTGCAGAGCTGTGTACTGCTTGGCAAACTGTAGCAATGAGTTGCGGGGCTCACGTACGCTTCAAAACAGCATTGAACCCTCGCCGCGCCAAGCGTAGTCTGCAGAAGGGAAGAAGCACTACATGAAGTAGCGGGCACCCAAAGACATTCGCTTCTCCCACGACTAGCAAGCGTCTCGTTGTCTTGGATTTGATGTGTTTCAACCATGGCCATCCAGCTCCTTTCAAACTCCTCGACTGTCAAACTGTGGTCCACGCACAGCTCGAATGACTTGTGCAGCTCTGGACGGTCAGCAAAGAACGGTCCTAGCGTCTCTTCAGCCTTCTTTATAATCGCCACTGCGGTGCACGTCGCGTAATCGCCAACACAAAGACCTCCTCTATGCCTGCACGCATGCTGAAATCCTGGTCTGTTATTATGTTCATCGGTGCAAGTCCATCCATGAACTCCAAGAAGGTCTTGAACAACCAGACGTACCCATTCGTGTCTTCGTTCCGAACGAGCCCGCAGCCGAACTGCAAGGACTGATTGTGGTTATTTATTCCTATGAACGGAGCGCATGGCATCTTGTACATATTGGTGAGGTACGTCGCGTCGAATGAAATGCAATCTCGGAAATGTTTGTAGGCTCTCCTTGCAGCACCATCCACCCAATACATGTTCCTGGCACGGTCCTCATTGGCCAACCTTATCCTGTAGAAGAAATCTAGATCTTCCTTTGCTTTCTCATCGAAGTAGGCAATTGTAGCCTCTATGTCAGCCAGCCTGCTCTCTCTACGGTACTTGGCCTGTAGGTTTGTGACATCAGCCGGTATGTACGGCATGCTACTTAGTTTCCCCTTTTTGCTGTGGATGAGTGATAGTCTCTGGACCATTCTTGATGGACCGACGTTACAATCATGTAGCAGCTTTACGAATTGCCTTTCGACTGGGGTGAATCCTCTGTGGGCGGTCAGAAATTTGACCAGGTCGAACTTCTTTATGAGTTTGTGGTTGTGCTCGTCAAAATATTCAGTGACCACATACTGTGTTCCATCTACGTTCAGCTTACACCGGACAGGGCATCCCGTCTTGAGAATGATCCCTCTTTTTCGTTCCAGAACGATAGGCGCAACACCTTTCCCCTTCTTGTTCCTCCGTGCCTTGTGGCACCTCATCTAACCTCTGCTGTACTCGTTAGTTTTCTTAATTTTTCTATGGTACTCGGTGTTGACCGGTGGAACTTTGCATATGTCTGGTAGTATTCCTTTGCTTCTTTGAACGATTCAAATCTCTGCAAAATGTACGGTGGCTGAGGTACCACGATCTCTGATTGCCCACCATCTTCATCCCCTTCTGCCTCGTCGTCAGTTTCATCATTCACTTTAGTATCGGCGGCAGTTCCATCTACTTGAGTGTTGGCAGTGATTGTGTTCAAAGGGGTGCTTGTCAGTATTGCTGGAATGATTGCCATTCCCGACTATGACTCGAAATTGTCTGCGGCATGATTGTCTGCTGGCTGGTGGAGCAACGCTGCCTTCCATGCGCCGAGCTCCCCGACAGAGATGTCCTCGCGCCATGTTAATCAGTAGTTGTAGGCCCTGTAATAGGAAAAAACAGGTACGAGATTAAGTTTTTTGTTTGAATAACATGTGTATCGCAACGAATCACACCATCTACGAGTGATTTGGCACGACATAATTTCAAACAGCAAGCCGTGAGTCTGCGCGTGGACATGTACGGCAGCTATAGCTGTCCAGTGATGGCAGCTACTATTCAACAAACATGGCAACTATTGTTTTTGCCTACAAATAACTACAAATAACAAATGTAGTGTTGTTTTGTGGTTCAGTTTTTTCCCCTTACCTTGTTGTCACTACTGGAAAAAGGCCTATAGATAGGATTGACTCTAATGGCGCACCGTGTGTGCAGTGCGCCACTACTATATACTAATGGCGCACCTGTTCCAAATACGCCATTAGAGTGGAAGAATCTAATGGCGCACGGCCGACGAGTGCGCCATTAGTATGAATTCTTTTTTTCCATTTTCCCATACAAACTAATGGCGATGCAACAACCAATGCGCCATTACTATATATAACTTCTAATGGCGCACGGGCTGGGATATGCGCCATTCTCAGATCCCCTCCATCTCGATCTCGATCCCCTCCATCTCGATCTCGATCCCCTCCATCTCGATCTCGATCCTCCATCTCGATCGCACCAAGACCTCCCCGCTATCTCTACCCATCGCAACCCTCCCGCTCCACCGCCAAGCACTGCCCGCCCCCATGCAAGAACCCGCACATTTTGATCATGTTTTTAAATTTTTTACTATTTTTATAAAAATATTACATTTGTTATAATTTAAACAAGTTTGATAAACATAAATAAATATAAAAACAGCATTTAAAATGCATAAAAATATTCTTGTTATGATTTAAACAAGTTTGAACATATTTAAACACAAATAATATCTCGATCCCCTCCATCTCGATCTCGATCCCCCATCTCGATCTCGATCCCCCTCCATCTCGATCGCTTTCAAGACCTCCCCGCTTAGCTCTACCCATCGCAACCTCCCGCTCCACCGCGAGCACCGCCCGCCCCCCACAAGACCAAGACATTTTGAACATATTTTTATTTTTTTACTATTTTTATAAAAATATTACACTGTTATAATTTAAACAAGTTTGATAAACATAAATAAATATAAAAACAGCATTTAAAATGCATAAAAATATTCTTGTTATGATTTAAACAAGTTTGAACATATTTAAACACAAGTTTGAACATATTTAAAATGCATATTCTCAGATCCCCCTCCATCTCGATCTCAATCCCCATCTCGATCTCGATCCTCCATCTCGATCGCACCGCACCTCCCGCTTAGCTCTACCCATCGCAACCTCCCGCTCCACCGCCGAGCACCGGCCCGGCCCCAGCAGAACCCGCACATTTTGAACATGTTTTAATTTTTTTACTATTTTTATAAAAATATTACATCATTATAATTTAAACAAGTTTGATAAACACAAATAAATATAAAACAGTATTTAAAATGCATAAAAATATTATTGTTATGATTTAAACAAGTTTGAACATATTTAAACACAAATAAATATAAAAACACCATTTAAAATGCATACAAAAATATTGGGGATCCTGAGGAGTCGAACCCAGACCTCCAGTGGGAGAACTGGCTGGCGACCGGTCGAGCTAGTAGAGGGACTTGATGTGGATCAGTTCAGTGGAATATAACTTGTTGTCTCGGCGAGAATATCTAATGGCGCACCGTCTTGAGGTGCGCCATTAGTGTGGATGTACTTATGGCGCACCGGTGGTTGGTGCGCCATTAGTATTGTGCCTCCATCCATCCATACCCTCCCCGCGGCCCACCTCTCTCCCTCGCCTCGATCCCTCTCTCCCTCGCCCTCGCCCTTGATCCGCCGCCTCGCCGCCCACGCCGCCCAGCCTTGCTGCCCGCCGCCTCGCCGCCCAGCCTTGCCCGCCTTGCTGCCCGCCGCCTCGCCGCCCAGCCGCTGCCCGCCGCCTCGCCGTCGAGTGCTGCCCTCTCTCTCCCTCGCCCCTTCCCTTAGGGCTGCTCTGCCCGTCTCCCTGCTCTGGTTCCCTCCCCTCTCTCCACCACGATCTGTTTTTCCTCCCAGCTGCAGCAAGGAGGATAGGACGAGCGGCGGCGGCCGACGACCAGCAGCACCCTCTCTTCTCCGTTGGTGATTCCTCCCAGTCTTCAGAACCCTAGCCGTTGGTGATTCCTCCCGTGATTCCTCCACAGGTGATTCACGATTGTGTGCATGCTGATCTCAAGTCTTTGCTCGTGTGTGATTTGTGTGTGTGCGACATTAGTTCGAGAGGACAACATTAGTTCAGTTTTGTGCATGCCATCTTAGAAGTTATTTTTCTTCTTCTTTTGTTTCAATTTTCTCCTGTAGATGGACAGCAAGAGGAAGATGCTGATTTAAGCTCTTTGTGTCACATGTGCTTATTTCCATGTTTCTACTATAACTATGCTCGGCTAGAACAATAAGTATGCCTTTGCTTTCAGTTCTTAACCACCTTAATGTAATCAGATCAGCGGCGGCGGAAACTAGAGCACAGCGTCATCGATGAGATTCACCCATGGAGCTGCTCAAGTCATATTTCCATGCCCGTCCGCATACCATTCTAACTTCTTTTGTAACCAAGTGTTCTAGTGGCGGACTAGTACCATTTATAATCTCTCGGCAATCATATGACCGAACCCTTTCTTTGGATGTGTTACTCTGCTATATTGCAAACTTGGAATAATTGTTATGATAGGTCCTCGTCAATCATGGTGTATGCTTTCTTAGGGAAATCATGGTGAATGTTGATCATGATTTTGTAAGTAATATTTTGAGAGGTGAATGCTGATCATGATTTTGTTAAGGTGTTAGTGGACTTGCTATGCTTAGGGTGGCACTTTACGATTGCTTGAGGCACAAAGGCCCACACCACACCATACCATACCGCCTTGATGCCTTCTAGTACTGCCAGAGTGCTAGTCCAACATAGTAAAATGCACAATATCACAAGGAAATTAGAAGTTCTGATATTATCTTTATCTCAGAAATGTAAAAATACTATTACAAGGAATTTGCATAATACAGTTCAATGATGACTCATGTTGAAGATTGTGCACCCGGTTGACATATTGTTAGCTTTACAAGGAATTTGCATAATACTATTACAAGGAATTTACAAGGAATTTGTTAGCTTTTAGATGTTGTGGTGGTTCACTTGGTGGTATATTGTTTTGAATTACACTTGTTAGCTTTTTATAAGCAAAAACATGCCAATGTATTTTCCATGCTATGATGGAGGCCTTTTTTGCCTTGTCCACCGAGAGGCCCTTGAGTTTGCGGAATGTCGATTAACTTCCGTTCCTAAGAAATTCGGGCACTCCATATGTCCTATTTTCAGCAAAGGTCATGCTGAAATTTTCCGTGAATTTTAGCATGACTTTGTTAAAATAGGACATATAGGGTACTGCGACTAATGCATGTTTTATGATCTGTTGTAAGGGTACTAATTGGTCTCTTCTGCTGCTTATCGAGATGGCGGGAAGCAGCCACCGCCGATCTGCGACACATGATCTGAGGTGGATGATTCCAGTTCTTCACTATCATACTTGAGGCTTCAGCTGGATCCATGACGCTGGTATATAAAATGAGAGAGATCTCCCTTCACCCATCTCATTATGATATCATTGTTTGCTACATCACTCATTTTCCCAAACTGCAGAGGCTGCTGACAGGTTTATGAACATCTTGATGGGTGAAGATCCGCCAAATAATGTGAAGCTGCGACAGGCGGCGGCGGGTTTCGCAGCGATGGGATGTGCGGTTGGCGATCAAGAAGGGCCACATGTACTTGTCTCGTGGGTGGGAGAACTTCTACCGTGCCTCACGACCTGCAGTGGGGTACTTCCTTGTCTTCGAGTACGACGACGACGCCAACATGCTCATCGTGAAGGTGTACAACAAGACTATGTGTCGCATGCGATCTGCTGCCGATGATGATGCGATGCGTTCGCCTCTTCTTATTCCTCTACATTTGGCTTTGTCTCACATCGATTGTTAACGGTCATTGTTGCATTTTGGACGGTAGGAGCAAAGGCGAATGACTCACTGACCAAAGCAAAGCGGCGACTATGGTATGTAGCGAAGTCTGCAGCGATTCTGGTCAGAAGCGACAAAGAAGCAGCGATTCGCACCAAAGATAGACAACAAGAAGGATGATCCGGACTGGAGTGCGGGAGAAGAGGAGCAGAGTGAGGATGGGCATCGGTGAGGATGACCTAGCGCGGTGGTGGTGACCAAGGGCAAGAGATGGTGGTGGTGACCATGGGCAAGAGATGGAGGTGGTGAGGATGACCTAGCGATGGTCGTGCTCAAGGTGGCCTCGCGATGGTGGTGGTGCTCGACAATGACCACGCACCGGTGGTGGCGCCGGCGATCCCACACTGGGCAACATGACCACGCCAATTGTGGTAGAAGACTACATCCCACTACCTCCACTTGCCTCCACACCTCGCCGCTCTAGGCGATCGAGAGATGAAGGAGAAGAAGGAGAAGAACTGCCTACTTTGTCGTGTATGTCGGATCTCCTATAGGTTAGCTATCCAAAATGATATATATATACTTAGTTACCTATGTTATCTCTAATATGCTTAGTTTCCTATAGGTTAGCTTCATTTTACCTAAGTTGGCTCTAATATACTAACTTAGAGCTTATATGCTTAGTTTCCTATAGGTTAGCTCCAAAATAACTTATGTTAGCACAAAATGATCAAGTTTACATAATAAGCTTATAGTCTTTTTCTTAATCTTCTTCTTTTCCAAAATGACATAGGTTAGCTTCATTTTACCTAAGTTGGCTCTAATATACTAGCTTAGACTATGCTTAGTTTCCTATAGGTTAGCTCCAAAATAACTTATGTTAGCACAAAATGATCAAGTTTACATAATAAGCTTATAGTCTTTTCTTAATCTTCTTCTTTTCCAAAACTCTTCTTATTCTTCTTCTAGTCTTCTTCTTTTCTTCTTCTAACTTCTTGTTTATCATTTTGCAGATTTGATTTAATTGACGGAAGCTTGCGTGGATGGGGTGCTTCTTTTCCATTTCTGTTTTTATTTTGTATGAATGTGAAACTTTTGTGAATTGATGGATAACGGTGTTGGATGAACAATGTGAAACTTTTGTAACGACGGAACTATGTGTTGGCTATGTACGTATGTATATATGATGAAACTTGTGTGTTGGATATGATTGCTATATGTATGCTTGTTGTACATATATGATTGCTATATGGATGCTTGTTGTACATATATATGTGTTGAATATCTCATATGTGAAATAGTGACATGAGATTAAGAAGAAAAGAATTAAAAAGTTGTTACTAATGGCGACTATAGTATGTCATACTGTAAGTATAGCGAGATACTAGTGGCGCCTTGTGAGCAAGACTAATGGCGCATCACCGGGTGCGCCATTAGAATACCAATTCTAATGGCGCCAGGTGGTGCGCCATTAGAAAGAAATTTAATGGCGTGATGCCAGTGGCGCACCAGCCATGCGCCATTAGAAGGCAAAACTGGTGCGCCACTAGCATGCCTTTTCCTAGTAGTGTGTGTTGCATTTGACCTTCTTGTGTGGTCTGTGACACCAAAATGACGTGCTCCACCTGCAATTTGTGAAGCCTGCCACGAGACGTTTGCCGGGTTACCACCAGCGTAATAACCTATACGTATACTAGTGGTTGGTCAATTCATGGCAAATGCATTTTGTGCTAGCACGGCAACTGCAGTTGCCCCTGATGTGGCAACTGCAGTTTTATTGGCATGGCAACTGTATTTGCATCGGCATGGCAACCGTAGTTGTTCCTTCACGGCAGCTGCAGTTGCCATGGCATGGCAAATGTAGTTGCACTGGCATGGCAACTGCAGTTGTTCTTCCCTGGCAACTGCAGGTGTCCAGGATGGCAACAACAGTTGTCCAGGGATGTCAAGTGTAGTTTCTAATACATGGCAACTGTAGATGTCCAGTCATGGCAATTGTAGTTGTCAACTATGCTCCTTCTGCTAATTGATCATCCGCAACTTCACTTTTTTTATGGACTCACCTGTGTATGACGTCGATGGCAGGTACATTGGTGCTGCCTGATGCCACGCGCTGCATGAAGGCTCTGCATTTTCACCCGTGGTAACTCGTGAGTCCTTTTGCCAGTTTTTTTGCATGTTCATTTTTCATGTCCACAGCAGTATGTGCTCTTTTCTCATTTTGCATTACCTTGATTATCCATACAAGCTAGTTGAAGTTGGCTGCCTGTACATTTGTTAGTGTTAGCGCCTTGTGAGTGAATTTGCCACGGGGGCCCCCTAATTGTGTTTTGGTCATAAGAACCTGCGAAAAAATGACAGTGTACAACATAAGTAGAATGTCATCTTCATCGTTGCGAAGATGGCAACTGTTCTCTTCTTTTGTTATCACGCATCATACCTACGCCTGCATACTGTTCTTGTAGTGGCAGCAACGGCCCTGAAGAGATGAGCTGACTGTACTCTGTTGCATCCCAAGGGGGCGTTTCTGGCCTTTGAGAACCCCAAGCATCAGCGCCATCTTCGTGATTCATTCTTTCCGTGTCTCGCTTCTTTCCAATGTTTTCTCAATCACTGCATGAACATGAAGGCATCAACAATCCACAAGAATTGTATTCTTCTGCTGCTTGCACATAGAAGATATGGATGGCAAGCGACGGGTCAAAATAGGTGGCAGCTACTGACAACGAAAGGTGGCAACTGTCGTTATACACAAGTGGCAATTAATTTCTTCCAACCCTCTTCATTCCAAAATTTGTCCCTCCTGTCCTTCTTTAGTGATTCCTACTCATCCATTTTTCATACCCAACTACTTGCGTCAATTAAACTAGGAACTTAAGTCAATTTCAAACGTAGTACATGGCAGATCTGGTGTACTCTGCTTGGCAATTGCGACTATACACTGAACCATGCAGTGTTCTACCCCTATAGCATAGATCCAGCACAAGATCGGGAGATTTTCAGCCTTAAGGATAAGAAGGTTGAGATCGGGAGATTTTCACCTTCTTTTTAGATGATCGTCTCTGGAGGGCTGGGTTGGAGTTTGGGGCTGGGGGTGGGAGGGTTGGGGTGTGATTTCGAGGTAGGAGTGCCCTACGGATCTGCTCTGTTTGCCATGGCAACCAGAGAAGGCCGGCGACGGAGGTCGGGGTTCGAGAGGTGGGGGACGATGGCGGCAGACGAGAGAGGGGATGGATCGGAGGCCGGGAACTACTTGGTCGTGTGGGCAGCGGGTCGGCTTGCCAGGACGGGGCAGTGCGGGCGGGGTTGGCACGCAACGGACGTGCGGGCCGTGCTTTTGTGCGCGCGGACGTGGTCGTGCGGGCCGGTTCTCGTCCATGCCACACGAGGCGTGCGGGCGGGTTCCCGTCGACGCCGCACGTGTGGCAGTTATTCGGACCCTAAAATTATCCCTACTTTTCTCAATGGCGTCAGCCACAAAAATCTTGTGATCAAAACTTAACATATAGAGTACAGGATAAGCCACTTTCAAAGGGTTGTCACCTACCCACTAATCTTCTTAGAACCTGGTATTTTTACCATCTCCAAGAATATTCTTACAATGCTGGTAAAATAAGTCTTTAGCTTTCAATAAACTAGACAAAAATGAGAATCTTCTTTCCAAAATTGTCTAGTTCTTTAAGGAAATGCGGTGCAAGGAAATTCTTAAGAAAATTTCCTATAGAATGCAATCATATAAATCGAACAACATGTATATGAAAAAACCATGAGAAATTCCAATCCTCTATATTAAGTTCATCATATGCATGCTATCACAACTCGGGAGTGATGGGAGCGCACCGATCGAGCAGCCAGGATTTCGTCACGCCCGGAAAACAAATGAACTGATTGAATTCTCGATACTATGTCCATGCAGAAACAATACGTACAATAATACATACGTAGACACGCAGCAAGTTAAATACATACTCCACACGACAGCACGCAGGGCGCAGCAGCAACACACGCACACCGACCAAACGTACGTACGTATATGGTATAACGGGCCGTATATACGCACAAATTCCCGGCTCTTATTGGATGCACGCTCGCGCGTACACGTGTGCTAGCTAGCTGAATCGCGGATCGATCAGCAAGCAGCAGCAGCTAGCTTAGCCGAAGAAGTGGTGCTTCTTCTTCCCCTCGCCGCGGCCGGACTCCTCGTCCTCGCCGTCCTCCGCCGACTCCTTGTACTCCTTCTTCTCGTGGTGCTCGTGGAACGCGTACCCGCCGCTGCCAACCGCCGCGACCGCGGCCACTTCCTCCTCGATCTTGTGCCGGTGCGCGTTCTCCGGGTCCTTCTTCACCTGGTGCTTCTCGTACTACACACATGCATATATACATGGCCCGTTAATTCGCACCATGAATCATCATCGGTAGAAACGTGCGTTCGAGCGCCTAAAATTTTTGCGCGACGAAATATAGTTCGGGAGGTGGTACGTACCATGGCGAAGGCGCCGGAGGCGAGGGTGCCTATCTCGCCGAGGTGCTCCTTGTGCTTGTGCTCCTTCTCCTCCTTCCTGTACTTCTCGGTCTCGTCCCTGGACGACCCGTACTCTGCGTCGTCGCCGCCGGACTTCTTGTACCCGCCGCCGCTGTACTCGTCGTCGCCACCCGACTTCTTGTACCCGCCGCCGCTGTACTCGTCGTCGCCACCCGACTTCTTGTACCCGCGACCGCTGTACTCGTCGTCGTCGCCGCCGGACTTCTTGTACCCGCCGGCGCTCCGATCGTAGTCGTCACTGCCGGACTTGTTGCGGCCGTAGTCCTCGTTGCTGGACTGCTTGTTGTAGCCGGTGTCGTAGTCGTCGCCTCCGGACTTCTTGTACCCGGCGCCGCTGTACTCGTCGTCGCCGGTGGACTTGTTGTAGCCGCCGCGGCCGCTGCTGCGCTCGTGCTCGTAGTCGTCGGCGCCGGACTTGTTGTAGCCACCTTCTCGGCGGTCGTAGCCCTCGTTGCTGGTCTTGTTGTCGTAGTCGTCGCCGGCACCGGACCTGCCGTAGCCGCTGCGGCCGTACTCGTCAGCCATCTCGATCGAGTCCGGGACTACGGGAGAGAAACAAACTTGTCACGGTCTCACGGCTCACTAGAGTAAAGCTCACTGCTTTGTACTAAGAGCACCGCAACGTGGAGTATTTATAGAGGGAGCACAAGGTATCCGTATCCAGAGGACACGGGCAGGACGGTCAGTTTGGCAAGCAGATCGTGGTTCCTTTGCAGCCTACGTGCTGCTGAAATCAAACAAATTCAAAGTTTTTCATATTTCTTTTTGTCATATTTAAGCAAACAAACCCTTATAAAAACGCCCATACAAAACTTGAAAGATACAAATTTTAGGGGTGTCAAAGTCTTCTTCCTCGAGCATCCATCAAGGACGCGTCCGTAAGCAAGTCGCCTCTGACCTTCGTCTCAGCGGAGCAAACTTGTTGAAACTCATAAGCTTGTAGAGTGAAATGTGTCATTAATCCAGAAATTCAAAGTGATTGCACACTTCAGGCCAAATACTCATAAACCGGTCAATTTAGTATGTAATCTCATATGTCGAAATAGTCTTTCTCCCTGCTTGATATAGTGTAAAGCAAACCACCACAAGCATACACCAAGCCTGACAAGGTAGCAACACACACGGGACCGAAGGACAAACAAGAAGTACACAAATAAAGGTTCTGCTGAGGGCACCAGCTCAACAAGCCCTAGGAATAAAAGAAAGAAAGATGGCACATGCCATGCAACCGCAAAGAGCCAAAGGGCTAGTCCGGGTCGCGCGGGGGGGGGGGGGGGGAGGAGGAGGAAGCTCGTAGAGCCAACACTCAGAGTCCTACCGTGAGAGTGTCGATGGTGTCGTGGTCTGCTCCTCGGCTAAGTGGCCTTCCTAGCTACAAGAAACCACACATTTTGTATACGGCATCACTGGGCCGGTCAAGATGAGACCGCTTGATAACTAGTTTGTTACGGATCGTCCACAAAGTCCAAGCAAGAACCCCAACTCCTAGCCACCTAGTGCCACCGGTGAGGCATGCAATTCCTCACAGAGGTCGGGGAAATTTGAGTGTCACCAACTGCCGCCCACAACTTTCGTGAAACAGCTCCAGAGGAATTGAGCGGTAACGCAGTAGAAGAAGATGTGATTCGAGTCCTCTTCCGTCTCACAAAGCAGGCAAATACCATTTCCAGTGCCATTTCTCTTGAGGGCCTCCACACCTGAAGGAACCCTACCTCGGTCCATTGCCACAGAAATATCCTCATCTTTAACGGAAGCCGCACGTGCCATAGTAGAGTCAAGGGTTCTGGCTCTGGGGAGGGGCGATGGCCTTGTAAAGCGATCTCGTCGAGAAGCGGTCAGAGCGCTCAAGGTGCCAGGAGACTTGGTCGGGCTTCATGGTTGGGGTATGGAGGGCCAAACACTCTAGTAGTTCTTCCCAAGCCGCCTGTTCTGTGGGGCCAAAGGCGCGCCGGAAGGCGATGTTCCCCATGTCAAGAAGGTCAACCTCAATCGACATACGGGGTTCACACAAATGGGAAACAACTCCGGGAAACGCATGCCCAGGAGGTGAGTCCCCACCCACCGATCCAGCCGGAATAGGGTCGACACTACGGTCCCAACTGAGACCGAAGAACCAATGCAGAGAATGGGAAGTAGAGGGATCAAAGATTGCCAGAACTGCAATCTCTGGCAGAAGGCAGGAGGTTGGCCACGCGGGTTGGTCCCAACCGAGATTGAAGAACCAATCTCATATAAGTGATCAAATTTAGGCCAAAAATTGATTTGGGAGGCCATCGATAGAGCGAGGCGGCAGAATCATCAGCCTTCATACACCGCCGCCGAGTGCACCTAGACGTGGTGCAGTGGTGCCACGAGCCCCATGTCGATGGCCCCCGCGAGAGCGCTCGTGCTCTGCCGCTGGGCACACTCACCATTGCCACCCCAGAGCGAGCATCTTGTTAGCCTCGCCTACGGATGAGAAGCCGTAGGACAGCTTCAATGTTGATGGTGGCGACGACAACTTGTTCTTTCCTGAGCAACATCGATGGCATGATGACAACAAGCTAGGCTGTAAGGATGTGGCAGCCACGTTTGCACTTTTTTCGTCCCGAGTTGTTTTTGAAAAAAAAAGAAGCAGAACTTAAGCCTAGAGCCCACGGTCCAGGCAGTGAGGATGTGGCAGCCACTTGTGCACTTTTTACGTCCCGAGTTGTTTTTTGGCCTAAATGTTATCTCTTGTACTCCCTCCGTTCCTAAATATAAGTCTTCTTAGAGATTCCAATAAGAGACTACATACGGAGCAAAATGAGTGAACCTACACTCTAAACTATGTCTATATACATCCGTATGTAGTCCATAGTGAAATCTCTAGAAAGACTTATATTTAGGAACGGAGGGAGTACAAGATTACAGAGTAAATTGATTAACTTCTGAGTATATGTCCTAAAGCGTGCAATCACTTTGAGTTCCTGGGCTAATGCCACATTTCACTCGAGCTTGTAGAAGCAGCAGGCAAAAAGTTGCCGATGTAAATGGGAAGACGCTCGCAGTCGTGTCTGCATAGTAGATCACCCCGTCAGAGAAGGAAACACTGGAGAGGGCATGTAAAACGTCCCAAATATGATCAGACGGAGATGGGAAATACAAATCTCACATTCTCCCTGACAAGGTTGAGGCTGGCCAAGCATCACTGATCGGAGCTAGAGCCAGAGAACCAAGGCAAACAACCACGTTGTCTAATGCTCTACATGGGTAAACTTAGGGCCTGTTCATTGTCCCACCCGTTCCGTGACTCCGCTCCCGGAGCAGCCAGAGTAGCAGTTCAAAATCATGGAGCGGGGAAACATGTACTCTGCGGATCCTTGGATTTGGCGGAGCTGGTGGTTTCCCAAACAGCTCCTTATTTTGTTCTCGTCTGCGTGGCTTGCTTGGACCATAATCAATTATGGATGGAGAGGTTTATTCCCAAAACTGCTCAGCCCAATGGACCTGGGTTTAGCATTGGGATCACTAACAAAACCATATAAATTACAATGATTTTAGCCGTCAAATTTAGCAATAGATTGAAACAATTATTTAAGCAAAATACGGAACCGTGAGAAGTAGATGGCAATGAATCCACAACAGGTCCTTTTGCCTTGTTCGCAACAACAGTTGTTGAATCCCTTTGAAGGAACCTAAAAGAGAAGATCGGTCATGATGATGGAGGTTTAGCCAAAGTTTGATTTTTATCTTATTGTTAAAAAGCTTTGGGCATATCACGGAACTATAATTTAAAACAAAAGTATGTAAAATTTTGTGTTGTGGAATGCTTCATTAAAGCAAGTCGGGCATTTTGTCAGATCCATTTGGTCCGAGATATTATGTATTCGCGCTACGGTGAATACCGAAAATGACTATGTATTTGTTAGTTCTCAATGAATTTTAGAATTACTTAAATCTGAATCAACTCTATAGCCGTTTGATTTTACGCAAAGATTCTTGGTGTTTTTTTTCCATTTTGAGTTATGTATTTGCTTTTTTATATTTCTTGGTGTTCTTTGATTGGCCACGATAATGGGTGGGTTTCATGTTGGAAATATGCCCTAAAGGTAATAATATCATAGTATTATTTTCATATTTATAATTAAGAGTTTATATTCAATGATACAACTGCTATGATTCTGGAACATGTGATACGGAGGAAAACTCTTAAGCACGTGTGGAATGATAAACAGTAAAACCTGATTCCTAGTCTTGCCTCCAGGACTAGCTCAACTGTTGTATACTGATAACGTTTTCTGATCTTGAGATTTTGTTAAGTGTAATAATAATCCCAAAATAACATTAAGAGTATGATGTTAGAAGAACGATCATATTCAATTAACCCAGCTTGTTTGTTATACTTTGAGATGTAATGGTCACAAGTCTATTGATATAACACGGAGAGCTAACGTATGCTTTAGTTTCTTAGACCATGAGAGTATTGTAGTCACTTCGTACCAGACGATGGACTTTGGGGTTACTCAAACGTCATCTATAACACTATGATCATAACGACAACTTTCAGGTTCATCGAAAAGTGTGACAAGGGGCTAGATAGCTCAAGAGTGGGAGTTGCTCCTCCGACGGTTGAGAGATATTCTTAGGGCCCTCCCGGTGTGACCGCATCCATCGTTATCTGGCTAGACACATATGACATGGTTACAGGGCTGAAACATGTCAACGAGAAAGAAGACAAAACCGGTAACAAGAAGATCGGTATAATGAGCATGAGAATCATTCAAAAGGATAACAATATATCTCACCTCGGGTTTTGTAAAGTATCATGAAGCAAGTGAATAACATATGGTAACCAAAGGTTCACTCGAATATCATTCGTATATTCATAGGGATCAATATGGATGTCCATGGCTTCGCTAATGATCATTGAACGAAAGGAATTTCGTTCATGTCTGTATTTTACTGAACCTACGGGGTCACATGCTTTAGGGAATCATGATCTATTGAGTGTTAGTGGAGTAGGAGTTATGAGAAAATATTCATGAAATAGTTTCGAAAAAAAACCGAAAGCGTTTCGGGGTTTTCCTGGTGACACCGGGAATTGATATATAGTGGAAAAATAAATGATAAAAGGTTCTAATATCTATTAAGAGGCTTTTAGAATTTATTTAATATCAATTGGCTAAAGAAAATATAATAAGGCCTAGTAGCGGGGAGAACAATTGGGGTGCCCCCTAGCTTGTAAGCTAGGGGGCCGCGAGCCAACCTTTGGTTGGATGGTTAAAGGGACAGTGGTTCCCAGCCCATTAGGTTTCAAGTCCTGGTGCTTGCATTATTACTGGATTTATTTCAGGATTTCCGCTGATGAGCTTTCAGTGGAAGGAGACGTTCTCGCCAATGACAAGGCGCCTACGATGACTTCGTAAATCTCACGATGATATGCCGGCTCAGTGTCTTAGAGGTGCTCATAGAGGTAGGATGTGCGTTTGTGCATTCATAAGGGTGCGTATGTATGAGCGCTTACGTCTGTACTGTGTTCAAAAAAGTTAGGGGACCGAATTGGAGAGGGGGAAGAACTCCTCCTCCCCTAGGCCGGCGCACCAACCAGGGAGTCCTTCCCTCCTTGTGTGGCGCCTCTCTCCCCTACACCTATATATACTAGAGAATTTTGCCCCTTGAGAGATACAAATTTTTGGAGCCTCCTCTAGTTCTAATTCAAATATAGAATTGATCTAATTAGAGCTAGACCTAAAACTCTCTAGTTACTAAGCTCCCATGATTTCTTGGCCTCTGGTGGCTCGGGGGTTGTGGACTTGTGGAGGGCATTTCTAGGCCCGTTTGTCAATGCGTAGCACGGCGTGCAGTAGCCTTGCAATACCCCTTGTCACTACACCACATGGTGCATAGTCAAAAAATTAACAACTCAATTTACTGCATGCAACGCTTAATATTGCAATTAATGCTCAATTAAATAAAAAATATAAACCAGCCAGGAAGGATGCCTCAGTAGACAAAAGTGCTCTGCCTGTGTATGATGACCCACAAGTGTAGGGGATCTGTCGTAGTCCTTTCGATAAGTAAGAGTGTCGAACCCAACGAGGAGCGGAAGGAAATGATAAGCGGTTTTCGGTAAGGTTTTCTCTGCAAGCACTGAAATTGTAGGTAACAGATAGTTTTGTGATAAGATAAATTATAATGAGTAACAAGTAAATAAAGTAAATAAAGTGCAGCAAGGTGACCCAATCCTTTTTGTAGCAAAGGACAAGCTTGGACAATTTCTTATAATGAGAAAAGAGCTCCCGAGGACACATGGGAATTATCGTCAAGCTAGTTTTCATCACGCTCATATGATTCGCATTCGGTACTTTGATAATTTGATATGTGGGTGGACCGGTGCTCGGGTACTACCCTTACTTGGACAAGCATCCCAATTATGATTAACCACTATTGCAAGCATCCGCAACTACAAAAAGGAGTATTAAGGTAGACCTAACCACAACATTAAGCGTATGGATCCATATCAGCCCCTAACGAAGCAACGCATAAACTAGGGTTTAAGCTTATGTCACTCTAGCAACCCATCATCTACTTATTACTTCCCCATGCCTTCCTCTAGGCCCAAAATAATGGTGAAGTGTCATGTAGTCGACGTTCACATAACACCACTAGAGGAAAAGACAACATACGTCTCATCGAAATATCGAACGAATACCAAATTCACATGACTACTAATAGCAAGACTTCACCCATGCCCTCAGGAACAAACGTAACTACTCACAAAGCATGTTCATGTTCATAATCAGATGAGTAATAATATGCATTAAGGATCTGAACATATGATCTTCCACCAAGTAAACCAATTAGCATCAACTACAAGGAGTAATCAACACTACTAGCAACCCACATGTACCAATTTGTGGTTTTGATACAAGATTGGATACAAGAGATGAACTAGGGTTTTGAGAGGAGATGGTGCTGGTGAAGATGTTGATGGAGATTGATCCCCTCCCGATGAGAGGATCGTTGGTGATGACGATGTGATGATTTCCCCCTCCCGGAGGGAAATTTCCCCGGCAGAACAGCTCTGCTGGAGCTCTAGTTTGGTTCCGCCAAGGTTCCGCCTCGTGGCGGCGGAGTTTCGTCCCGTAAGCTTGCCCACGATTTTTTCCAGGGTAAAAGCCTTCATATAGCAGAAGATGGACACCGGAGGGCCACCAGGGGCCCAGAGACAGGCGCGCCCGGTGGGTGTGGGCGCGCCCACCCTCCCGCCAGGTGTGGGCCCCTCGTGTTTCTTCCGCTCAATAATTCTTATTAATTCCAAAAATAAGTTTCGTGGAGTTTCAAGATTTTTGGAGCGGTCTGTAATAGGTTTCAATGTTTGCTCATTTTCCACCGAATTTCCAAATTGTCGGCATTCCCCCTCTTCATGGTAAACCTTGTAAAATAATAGAGAATAGCCATAAGTATTGAGATATAATGTGTAATAACAGCCCATAGTGTAATAAATATTGATATAAAAGCATGATGCAAAATGGACGCATCAGTGTACTATACCGGTAAAATCATGCCTTGTGCCTTTAGAGCATCTTCAATAGAAGATTTAGATGAAAAACTGAAATTAACAAACTTTTGTAGCTTCGAGGCCCAAAATGTCACCTCCAATAGATGATGTAGATGTAAAAAAAATTATATCACCTAACCCAAGTGATGTAAAATAGAACACCTCGGGGTGCAAATTTGCATCTCCACCTCTAGATGATGTAAACCGGTTGGTCAAGCACCAACCGTTGTTCATTTCTTTTCCACCCACCGTGGGTCTTCTTCCTCCCGCCGTTTAGAGATAGAGATGTCAATAAAAATAAAATACGGACATGAGGGCATCATGATCATTCTTATAACAGCAACATATATAGATTTTGTCATATGATTTCTTATGCTCAAGTAACAATCAATTCACAATGTCAAGTATGGTTCAGAAACTTCATTGGGAACTAACAAACTATAATCTCGGTCATTGAAGCAATTGCAATTTATCATAATATCAGAATGAGTCAAGAATAGAGCTTTTCAGCAAGTCCACACACCCAACTATCATGTGGTCTTCTACAATTGCTAACACTCACGCGGTACTTGTGGTTATAGAGTTTCAACCAGACACTGAGAAAGATAGGGGCTTATTTTGTTGCCTCCCAACGTATTCACCTTTAGGTGATGTCAACAATAATAGTTCATGCTAACTTACATCCAATTGGATATATGTATGAAGATCTTTCAAACAAGAGGAGCTTGCCAAAGGATAAAATGAAAAAGGGAAAGGTGAGGATCACCTTGACTCAAGCATAAAGTAAAAACATAAAGTAAAAGATAGGCCCTTCGCAGAGGGAAGTAGAGGTTGTCATGTGCGTTTAGGGTTGGATGCATAAAATCTTAATGCAAAAGAACGTCACTTTATATTGCCACTTGTATGTGGACCTTTATTATGCAGTCCGTCGCTTTTATTGCTTCCACAACAAGATCATATAAAGCCTATTTTCTCTGCACTAATAAGTCATACATATTTAGAGGACAATTTTTATTGCCTGCAACATGACAACTTACTTGAAGGATCTTACTCAATCCATAGATAGGTATGGTGGACTCTCATGGCAAAACTGGGTTTAAGGGTATTTGGAAGCACAAGCAGTATCTCTACTTGGTGCAAGGAATTTGGCTAGCATGATAGGAGAAGGCAAGCTCAACATGTTTGGAAGGTCAATGACAATATACTTTAACTGAGATGTGAGAAAACATAAACCATTACGTTGTCTTCCTTGTCCAACATCAACTCTTTTAGCATGTCATACTTAATGAGTGCTTCACAATCATAAAAGATGTCCAAGATAATATATTTGTATGTGAATCCTCTCTTTCCATATTACTTCCTATTAATTGCACCGATGACCAAAACTACGTTTATCAAGTCTCAACAACTTTTATGCCTCATACTTTCTATGTGTGAAGTCATCACTAACCATAAGATCAATATGAACTCTTTTATTCTCTACTTTATCAAGATCATAGCAAGATAGCAAAGCCCTTGACTCAACACTAATCTTTATTATAGATAGCTCACGGACTCGACTACATAAAGAGATCACTAAGCAAAACTCAAAACTACTCGATACTAAAATTTCAATCTACTAGATCAAGATATTTCTAAAAGGATCGAACTAAATAAAGCGGTAAAGATAGGAGTGTGATGGTGATAAGATACCGGGGCACCTCCCCCAAGCTTGGCAGTTGCCAAGGGGAGTGCCCATACCCATGTAATTATGTCCTCAGAGGTGGTGAAGTAGGAGTTGTTGATGATGTAGGCTTATCGTCCATCTTCCAAGGTATAGGCTCACCATCATAGAAGGATGATCGAGTCTCCAGGATCCTTAAATCTGCAGCCAAACTCATCCTCTTGAATCTATATTCATACTCACAGTTCTGGTTTTGCACGTCATAGATCTAGGCTTGGAGGTGCTCGATTTTCTCTTGAAGCTTGAAGATGGTCTCCCCAATGACTTTGGCATCTAGCTTGTGGTTGTTGGTGAACTCCATGATCATCATCTGGTTGGTGTTGAGTCCATGCTCCACCATCCCTTGGCACTTGAAAACTTGCTGCTCCACGGCTTCGAGCTTTGTCTCCACGCTTCCGGTACTCCTTGGTCCCTCCACATCGCGGATGTGCAGCACCCCCTCATGCATCTCAATGGTTTGAGGGTGTTGCAGCACCTCCGTGAGATAGGGGTTGATAACCCTCTCAAAAAACTTGTCCTTGGGAGCGCTTGGAGACGCCATGATGCTCTGGATCTGTAACAGAAAACAGCTCGAAACAAAAACAGAGGATATTTGCGTGATACGGTGGTCAAAACCTTCGGGAGTTTATACAATGAATTTTTACCGACCAAAATACGTAACGTGCAAGAAAACGGAGTCTGGGAGGCACACGAGGTGGCCACGAGACAGGGGGGTGCACCTAGTAATGGTGGGCGCGCCCTCCACCCTCGTGGAGGCCTCGTGTCCTTCACGGACTACTTCTTTCTTTCTAAAATTCTTAAATATTCCAAAACTAATAAAAATTGCCATTAGAATTGTTTTGGAGTCGGTTTACTTACCGTACCACATACCTATTCCTTTTCGGAGTCTGGAACGTTCTGGAAAGTGTCCTTTATGTGTTCCTCTGGGGTTACAGTCTCAATAATATTAGTTTCAACATTGATAGGATTACCTGAATATAATGTTTAATTATTTGACCGTTCACCACCCTCGGACTTGTGCCTTCGAAGTTGTTGATTTTTATGGCACCGGAATGATAGACCTCCTCGATAACGTAAGAACCTTCCCACTTAGAGAGAAGTTTTCCTGCAAAAAATCTTAAACGAGAGTTGAATAATAACACATAATCACCTACGTTAAACTCACGCTTTTGTATCCTTTTATCATGCCAGCGTTTGACTTTTTCTTTGAAAAGCTTGGCATTCTCATAGGCTTGGGTTCTCCATTCATCACGTGAGCTAATATCGAATAACCTCTTCTCACCGGCAAGTTTGAAGTCATAATTGAGCTCCTTAATAGCCTAATATGCCTTATGTTCAAGTTCAAGAGGTAAATGACACGCTTTTCCATAAACCATCTTATATGGAGACATACCCATAGGATTTTTGTATGCAGTTCTATAGGCCCATAATGCATCATCAAGTTTTTTGGACCAATTCTTTCTAGATCTATTGACAGTCTTTTGCAAAATTAATTTGAGCTCTCTATTGCTCAACTCTACTTGACCACTAGATCAAGGGGTGATAAGGAGATGCGATTCTATGATTAACATCATACTTAGCAAGCATCTTACGGAAAGCACCATGAATAAAATGTGAACCACCATCAGTCATAAGATATCTAGGTACTCCAAACCTTGGAAAATAACTTCTTTAAGCATTTTAATAGAAGTGTTATGATCAGCACTACTAGTTGGAGTAGCTTCTACCCACTTAGTAACGTAATCAACATCAACTAAATATGTGTATAACCATTAGAGGCAGGAAAGGGTCCCATATAATCAAAGGCCCAAACATCAAATTGTTCAATAACAAGAGAATAACTCATAGGCATTTCTTGACGTCTACTAACATTACCAACTCTTTGACATTCATCACAAGATAAGACAAACTTACGAGCATCTTTGTAGAGAGTAGGTGAGGGAGTCCTGGACTAGGGGGTGTCCGGACAGCCGGACTATCATCGTCCGCCGGACTCCAAGACTACGAAGATACAAGATTGAAGACTCTGTCCCGTGTCCGGATGGGACTTTCCTTGGCATGGAAGGCAAGCTTGGCGATACGGATATGTAGATCCCCTACCATTGTAACCGACTCTGTGTAACCCTAGCCTCCTCCGGTGTCTATATAAACCGGAGGGCTTTAGTCCGTAGGACAACATACATTACAACAATCATACCATAGGCTAGCTTTAGGGTTTAGCCTCCTTGATCTCGTGGTAGATCCACTCTTGTACTACCCATATCATCAATATTAATCAAGCAGGACGTAGGGTTTTACCTCCATCGAGAGGGCCCGAACCTGGGTAAAACATCGTGTCCCTCGTCTCCTGTTACCATCCGCCTAGACGCACAGTTCGGGACCCCCTACCCGAGATCCGCCGGTTTTGACACCGACATTGGTGCTTTCATTGAGAGTTCCTCTGTGTCGTCACCAATAGGCCCGATGGCATCTTCAACCAACGACGCCGTCCAGGGTGAGACTTGTTGGGAAACATAGTAATTTCAAAATTTTCCTACGCACACGCAAGATCATGGTGATGATATAGCAACGAGAGGGGAGAGTGTTTGTCCATGTACCCTCGTAGACCGTAAGCGGAAGCGTTAGCACAACGCGGTTGATGTAGTCGTACGTCTTCACGATCCGACTGATCCATGCACCGAACGTACGGAGCCTCCGAGTTCAGCACACGTTCAGCTCGATGACGTCCCTCGAACTCTGATCCAGCTGAGTGTCGAGGGAGAGTTCTGTCAGCACGACGGCGTGGTGACGATCTTGATGTTCTACCGGCGCAGGGCTTCGCCTAAGCTTCGCGACGATATGACCGAGGTGGAATATGGTGGAAGGGGGCACCGCACACGGCTAAGGAACAATCCGTAGATCAACTTGTGTCTATTGGGTGCCCCCCCCCCCCCCGTATATAAAGGAGCCAGGGGGGAGGAGGCCGCCGGCCTAAGGGGGCGCGCCAAGGGGGGGAGTCCTACTCCCACCGGGAGTAGGACTCCCCTTTTCCAAGTTGGAGTAGGAGAGAAGGGGGAAAGAGGAGGAGGAGGAGAAGGAAAGGGGGGGCGCCGCCCCCCTTCCCTTGTCCTATTCGGACTAGGAGGGGAGGCGCGCCCCTTCCTTGCTCCTTCCTCTTCTCCCTCTTGGCCCATGTAGGCCCATTAACCCCGGGGTTCCGTAACCTCCGGTACTCGGTAAAAATGCCGATTTCACCCGAACCATTCCGATGTCCAAACATAGGCTTCCAATATATCAATATTTATGTCTTGACCATTCCGAGACTCCTCGTCATGTCCGTGATCACATCCGGGACTCCGAACAAACTTCGGTACATCAAAACTTATAAACTCATAATAAAACTGTCATCGAAACGTTAAGCGTGCGGACCCTACGGGTTCGAGAACTATGTAGACATGACCTAAAACCATTCCCGGTCAATAACCAATAGAGGGACCTGGATTCCCATATTGGTTCCTACATATTCTACGAAGATCTTTATCGGTCAAAACGCATAACAACATACTTTGTTCCCTTTGTCATCGGTATGTTACTTGCCCGAGATTTGATCGTCGGTATCCAATACCTAGTTCAATCTCGTTATCGCAAGTCTCTTTACTCGTTCCGTGTCGTCATCTCATAACTAACTCATTAGTCACATGCTTGCAAGGCTTAGGTGATGAGTATTACCGAGAGGGCCCAGAGATACCTCTCCGACAATCGGAGTGACAAATCCTAATCTCGAATTATGCCAACCCAACATGTACCTTCGGAAACACCAGAGAGCACCTTTATAATCACCCGATTCGTTGTGACGCTTTGGTAGCACACAAAGTGTTCTTCCGTAAATGGAGTTGCACAATCTCATAGTTGCGGGAACTTTGTATAAGTCATGAAGAAAGCAATAGCAGATACTAAATGATCAAGTGCTAGGCTAACAAAATGGGTCATGTCAATCACATCATTCTCCTAATGATGTGATCCCACTAATCAAATGACAACACATGTCTATGGTCGGAAACATAACCATCTTTGATTAATGAGCTAGTCAAGTAGAGGCATACTAGTGACTATAGTTTTGTCTATGTATTCACACATGTATCATGTTTCCTGTTAATACAATTCTAGCATGAATAATAAACATTTATCATGATATGAGGAAATAAATAATAACTTTATTATTGCCTCTAGGGCATATTTCCTTCAGTCTCCCACTTGCACTAGAGTCAATAATCTAGATTACATAGTAATGATTCTAACACCCATGGAGTCTTGGTGCTGATCATGTTTTGCTCGTGAGAGAGGCTTAGTCAACGGGTCTGCAACATTCAGATCTGTATGTATCTTGCAAATCTCTATGTCTCCCACTTGGACTTGGTCCCGAATGGAATTGAAGCATCTTTTGATGTGCTTGGTCCTCTTATGAAATTTGGATTCCTTTGCCAAAGCAATTGCACCAGTATTGTCACAGAAGATCTTCATTGGTCCTGATGCACTAGGTATGACACCTAGATCGGAAATGAACTCCTTCATCCAGACTCCTTCATCCAGACTCCTTCATTTGCTGCTTCAGAAGCAGCTATGTACTCCGCTTCACATGTAGATCCCGCCACGACGCTTTGTTTAGAACTGCACCAACTTACAGCTCCACCGTTTAATATAAACACGTATCCGGTTTGCGATTTAGAATCGTCCGGATCAGTGTCAAAGCTTGCATCGACGTAACCATTTACGACTAGCTCTTTGTCACCTCCATATCGAGAAACATATCCTTAGTCCTTTTCGGTATTTCAGATGTTCTTGACCGCTGTCCGATGATCCACTCTGGATTACTTTGGTACCTTCTGCCAAGCTTATTGCTAAGCATACGTCAGTCCGGTACACAAGATTGCATACATGATAGAGCCTATGGCTGAAGCATAGGAACATTTTTCATTTTCTCTATCTTCTGCGTGGTCGGGCATTGAGTTTGACTCAACTTCACACCTTGTAGCACATGCAAGAATCCTTTCTTAGCCTGATCCATTTTGAACGTTTTCAAAATTTTGTCAAGGTATGTGCTTTGTGAAAGTCCTATTAAGCGTCTTGATCAATCTCTATAGATCTTTATGCCTAATATATAAGCAGCTTCACCGAGGTCTTTCATTGAAAAACTTTTATTCAAGTATCCCTTTATGCTATCCAGAAATTCTATATCATTTCCAATTAATAATATGTCATCAACATATAAAACTAGAAATGCTACTGAGCTCCCACTCACTTTCTTGTAAATACAAGGCTTCTCCAAAAGTCTCAGATAAAACCATATGCTTTGATCACACTATCAAAGCGTTTATTCCAACTCCGAGATGCTTGCACCAGTCCATAAATGGAACGCTGGAGCTTGCACACTTTGTCGACACCTTTTGGATCAACAAAACCTTCCGCTGCATCATATACAACTCTTCTTCTAGAAATCCATTCAAGAATGCAGTCTTGACATCCATTTGCCAAATTTCATAATCATGAAATGCAGCAATAGCCAACATGATTCGGACAGACTTAAGCATCGCTACGGGTGAGAAAGTCTCATCGTAGTCAACCCTTGAACTTGTCGAAAACCTTTCGCAACAAGTCGAGCTTTATAGACGATAACATTACCATCAGCGTCGGTCTTCTTCTTAAAGATCCATTTATTCTCAATGGCTTGCCGATCATCGGGCAAGTCAACCAAAGTCCATACTTTGTTTTCATACATGGATCCTATCTCAGATTTCATGGCCTCCAGCCATTTTGCGAATCTGGGCTCATCATCGCTTCCTCATAGTTCGTAGGTTCATCATGGTCAAGTAACATGACTTCCGAATAGGATTACTGTACCACTCAGTGCGGATCTTACTCGTAGACCCACGAGGTTCAGCGAAACTTGATCTGAAGTTTCATGATCAATATCATTAGCTTCCTCACTAATTGGTGTAGTTGTCACGGGAACCGGTTCTCGTGATGAACTACCTTCCAATAAGGGAGTAGATACTGATTATCTCATCAAGTTCTACTTTCCTCCCACTCACTTCTTTCGAGAGAAACTCCTTCTCTAGAAAGGATCCATTCTTAGCAACGAATGTCTTGCCTTCGGATCTGTGATAGAAGGTGTACCCAACAGATCTCTTTTGGGTATCCTATGAAGACACATTTCTCGATTTGGGTTCGAGCTTATCCGGTTGAAGTTTCTTCACATAAGCATCGCAGCCCCAAACTTTAAGAAACGACAACTTTGGTTTCTTGCCAAACCACAGTTCATAAGGCGTCGTCTCAATGGATTTTGATGGTGCCCTATTTAACGTGAATGCGGTCGTCTCTAAAGCATAACCCCAAAACGATAGCGGTAAATCGGTAAGAGACATCATAGATCGCACCATATCAAGTAAAGTACGATTTTACATTCGGACACACCATTTCGTTGTGGTGTTCGGTGGCGTGAGTTGCTAAACTATTCCGCATTGTTTCAAATGTAAACCAAACTCGTAACTCAAATATTCTCCTCCACGATCAGATCGTAGAAACTTTATTTTCTTGTTACGATGATTTTCTACTTCACTCTGAAATTCTTTGAACTTTTCAAATGTTTCAGACTGCTTCATTAAGTAGATATACCCATATCTGCTCAAATCATCTGTGAAGGTGAGAAAATAACGATATCCGCCAGGAGCTTCAACATTCATTGGACCACATACATCTGTATGTATGATTTCCAACAAATCTGTTGCTCTCTCCATAGTTCCGGAGAACGGTGTTTTAGTCATCTTGCCCATGAGGCACAGTTCGCAAGTACCAAGTGATTCATAATCAAGAGATTCCAGAAGTCCATCAGTATGGAGTTTCTTCATGCGTTTTACACCGATATGACCTAAACGGCAGTGCCACAAATAAGTTGCACTATCATTATCAACTCTGCATCTTTTGGCTTCAACATTATGAATATGTGTCTCACTACTATCGAGATTCAATAAAAATAGACCACTCTTTAAGGGCACATGACCATAAAAGATATTACTCGTATAAATAGAACAACCATTATTCTCTGATTTAAATGAATAACCGTCTCGCATCAAACAAGATCCAGATATAATGTTCATGCTCAACGCAGGCACCAAATAACAATTATTCAGGTCTAAAACTAATCCCGAAGGTAGATGTAGAGGTAGCGTGCCGACCACGATCACATCGACTTTGGAACCATTTCCCACGCCAAGATCGTCACCTCGCCCTGGCGATGCTCGCTTATTCCGTAGTCCTGCTTGAGTTGCAAATATTAGCAATGTAACCAAAGATCAAATACCAGTGCTACTACGATCTCTAGTTAGGTACACATCAATAACATGTATATCACATATACCTTTGTTTACTTTGCCATCCTTCTTATCCGCCAAATACTTGGGGCAGTTCCGCTTCCAAAGGACTATCGCTTGCGGTAGAAACACTCGGCCAAGCTTAGGTCTAGACTTGGGTTTCTTCTCTTGAGCAACAACTTGCTTGCCGTTCTTTTGAAGTTCCCTTCTTCTTCCTTTGCCCTTCTTCTTGAAACCAGTGGTCTTGTTGACCATCAACACTTGATGCTCTTTCTTGATTTCTACCTCCGCGGCTTTCAAAGATCGCGAAGAGCTCGAATAGTCTTGTTCATCCCTTGCATATTATAGTTCATCACGAAGCTCTTGTAGCTTGGTGGCGATGATTGAAGAATTACATCAATGACACTATCATCGTGAAGATTAACTCCCGGTTGAATCAAGTGATTGTTATACCCGCACATTCGAGTATATGTTCACCGACGTAACTATTCTCCTCCATCTTGCAGCTATAGAACTTATTGGAGACCTCATATCTCTCAATCCGGGCATTTGCTTGAAATATTAACTTCAACTCTGGAACATCTCATATGCTCCATGACGCTCAAAACGTCGTTGAAGACCCGTTCTAAGCCGTAAAGCATGGCACATCGAACTATAGAGTAGTCATCAGCTTTGCTTTGCCAGACGTTCTTAACGCCGTCGGTTACATTAGCAGCGAGGCACGGCACCCAGCGGTGCTTCCAGGGCGTAACTCTTTTGTGCAGCAATGAGGATAATCCTCGAGTTACGGACCCGATCCGTGTAATTGCTACCATCATCTTTCAACTTTGCTTTCTCAAGGAACGCATTAAAATTCAACGGAACAACAGGCGAGCCATCTATCTACAAACAAACATAGACAAGCAAGATACTATCGGTACTAAGTTCATGATAAATTTAAGTTCAATTAATCATATTACTTAAGAACTCCCACTTAGACAGACATCTCTAGTCATCTAAGTGATCACGTGATCCAAATCAACTAAACCATAACCGATCATCACGTGAGATGGAGTAGTTTTCAATGGTGAACATCATTATGTTGATCATATCTACTATATGATTCACGCCAACCTTTCGGTCTCCGTGTTCGAGGCCATATCTCGCATATGCTAGGCTCGTCAAGTTTAACTCGAGTATTCTCGTGTGCAAAACTGGCTTGCACCCGTTGTAGATGGACGTAGAGCTTATCACACCCGATCATCACGTGGTGTCTCGGCATGACGAACTTTGGCAACGGTGCATACTCAGGGAGAACACTTCTTGATAATTTTAGTGAGAGATCATCTTAAAATGCCACCGTCAATCAAAGCAAGATAAGATGCATAAAGGATAAACATCACATGCAATCAATATAAGTGATATGATATGGCCATCATCATCTTGTGCTTGTGATCTCCATCTTCGAAGCACCGTCGTGATCACCATCGCCACCGGCGCGACACCTTGATCTCCATCGTAGCATCGTTGTCGTTCGCCATCTATTGCTTCTCGACTATCGCTCTTGCTTAGTGATAAAGTAAAGCAATTACGATGCGTTGCATTTCATACAATAAGCGACAACCATATGGCTCCTGCCATTGCCGATAACCGGTTACAAAACACGATCATCTCATACAATAAAATATAGCATCACGTCTTGACCATATCACATCACAACATGCCCTGCAAAAACAAGTTAGACGTCCTCTACTTTGTTGTTGCAAATTTTACGTGGCTGCTACGGGCTTAGCAAGAACCGTTCTTACCTACGCATCAAAACCACAACGATAGTTTGTCAAATAGACTCCGTTTTAACCTTCACAAGGACCGGGCATAGCCACACTCGGTTCAACTAAAGTGAGAGAAACAGACACCCGCCAGCCACCTTTAAGCACGAGTGCTCGTAACGGTGAAACCAGTCTCGTGTAAGCGTACGCGTAATGTCAGTCCGGGCCGCTTCATCTCACAATACCTCTGAACCAAAGTATGACATCCTGGTAGGCAGTATGACTTATATCGTCCACAACTCACTTGTGTTCTACTCGTGCATATAACATCAACACATAAAACCTAGGCTCGGATGCCACTGTTGGGGAACGTAGTAATTTCAAAATTTTCCTACGCACACGCAAGATCATGGTGATGATATAGCAACGAGAGGGGAGAGTGTTTGTCCACGTACCCTCGTAGACCGTAAGCGGAAGCGTTAGCATAACGCGGTTGATGTAGTCGTACGTCTTCACGATCCGACCGATCCAAGCACCGAACTTACGGAGCCTCCGAGTTTAGCACACGTTCAGCTCGATGACGTCCCTCGAACTCCGATCCAGCCGAGTGTCGAGGGAGAGTTCCGTCAGCACGATGGCGTGGTGACGATCTTGATGCTCTACCGGCGCAGGGCTTCGCCTAAGCTTCGCGACGATATGACCGAGGTGGAATATGGTGGAAGGGGGCACCGCACACGGCTAGGGAACGATCCGTAGATCGACTTGTTTCTATGGGGTGCCCCCCCTCGTATATAAAGGAGCCAGGGGGAGGAGGCCGCCGGCCTAAGGGGGCGCGCCAAGAGGGGAGTCCTACTCCCACCGGGAGTAGGACTCCCCTTTTCCAAGTTGGAGTAGGAGAGAAGGGGGAAAGAGGAGGAGGAGGAGAAGGAAAGGGGGGTGCTGCCCCCCTTCCCTTGTCCTATTCGGACTAGGAGGGGGAGGGGCGCGCGGCCCCTTCCTTGCTCCTTCCTCTTCTCCCTCTTGGCCCATGTAGGCCCATTAACCCCCCGGGGGGTTCCGGTAACCTCCGGTACTCGGTAAATGCCGATTTCACGGAACCATTCCGATGTCCAAACATAGGCTTCCAATATATCAATCTTTATGTCTCTACCATTCCGAGACTCCTCGTCATGTCCGTGATCACATCCGGGAGTCCAAACAAACTTCGGTACATCAAAACTTATAAACTCATAATAAAACTGTCATCGAAACGTTAAGCGTGCGGACCCTACGGGTTCGAGAACTATGTAGACATGACCTAAAACCATTCCCGGTCAATAACCAATAGAGGGACCTGGATGCCCATATTGGTTCCTACATATTCAACGAAGATCTTTATCGGTCAAACCGCATAACAACATACTTTGTTCCCTTTGTCATCGGTATGTTACTTGCCCGAGATTTGATCGTCGGTGTCCAATACCAATTCAATCTCGTTACCGGCAAGTCTCTTTACTCGTTCCGTAATACGTCATCTCATAACTAACTCATTAGTCACATGCTTGCAAGGCTTAGGTGATGAGTATTACCGAGAGGGCCCAGAGATACCTCTCCGACAATCGGAGTGACAAATCCTAATCTCGAATTATGCCAACCCAACATGTACCTTCGGAAACACACAGAGAGCACCTTTATAATCACCCGATTCGTTGTGACGTTTGGTAGCACACAAAGTATTCTTCCGGTAAACGGGAGTTGCACAATCTCATAGTTGCAGGAACTTTGTATAAGTCATGAAGAAAGTAGTAGCAGTATACTAAACGATCAAGTGCTAGGCTAACAGAATGGGTCATGTCAATCACATCATTCTCCTAATGATGTGATCCCACTAATCAAATGACAACACATGTCTATAGTTAGGAAACATAACCATCTTTGATTAATGAGCTAGTCAAGTAGAGGCATACTAGTGACTATAGTTTTGACTATGTATTCACACATGTATCATGTTTCCGGTTAATACAATTCTAGCATGAATAATAAACATTTATCATGATATGAGGAAATAAATAATAACTTTATTATTGCCTCTAGGGCATATTTCCTTCAAGACTTTTCTCCCCGGACAGATCTTCGTATTCGGCGGCTTCGCACTATGGGCTAACTCGCTTGGCCATCTGGAGCAGATCGAAAGCTACGCCCCTGGCCGTCAGGTCAGATTCGGAAGCCTAAACTTCACGGCCGATGTCCGCGGAGACTTGATCTTCGACGGACCCGAGCCACAGCCAAGCGCGCCCAAGCCTTTGTTGCGATGGGTATGATCTAACTCTGCCGCGAGCGATTGCCTTGGTGGCGCTGCGAGTCTGCTCCGGTCATTAGTCCGGAGCCGATTGCCAGATAGAGGATCGGTGGATGGACACCGCCTCGGGGCTTCAACTTCCATGGCGATGGGCGAACACTAATCTTGTCCTCGCAAAACTTCGTGATTCGAGGTGCCGGACTCCTTGCGGACTCAACCTCCCACGCCCTGCCAACCAAATCGGATTGGGCGCGGTTATGGAATTCACCGCCACGGACATCTTCCAATACTCGCCTTTTGGCGACATCCTGAATTCACTAAAGCATCTCTCGTTATCAGGAGAGCCCTGGCCGGACTATGGCCAAGATGGTTGGGATATGGGCAACGAAGAAATTCAGAGCCCACCCACCACCCACTTTGTAGCCACTGTCGACGATCTAACCGACATGCTATACCATGGCTCCGAAGACATCGACGGTATAGACGACAACGCGGGAGACGAACAGGAACCAGAGCCTATAGGGCACGGGAGGACCACCTCGACATATGACATATACATGGTGGATACCCCAAAAGAGAGCGATAACGAGGACCAACGGGCCACGGCAGAAGATAACCCCGCCGATAAACAACCAAAGCGGCGGCGCAGACGCCGCCCTAAGCCCCGCCTCGACAACAACAACGCTCCTAAAGACCCCGCAATACAGCAGGGCACAAAAGTGGACGACGAACATGCAGACAAGCAACCGTCCGAACAGGACGAGTCAGATAATCAGTCCAGGCCCGGCAAAAACGACGGTTCAGACGATATCACGCCGGACACGCCGCCGGAAGGAAAAAACCTTCGGAAAAGACTCGTCAACACTGCAAGAAGCTTGAAAAAGGAAAAGCGGAAGCTCAAAACAGCGGAAGACACACTCAGAATGAGGTGGAGCAAAGTACTCAAAACCGCGGATAAATACGGCAATGGTCACCAATCAAAGAGCTACCCGGCGCAAGCTGCTACGAGACCACAACGAGGCCATAGAGCCCCCACGGTCAAAAAATAAAGAGGCTGCTGGTTGGATAGACGGCGGATGACAAAGCCAAATTAAAGCGGTGCAACACATAAACCAACCAATGAACTTGAAGGACAGATGGCCCAGCCAAGTCCATCTACGGGCCAAAGAAGAAGGCCCCAGAAGCAAGGCAACACGTCAAGTGTCCAAGATAGCGGCACACCCAAATCAGGGCGCCACACACCCGCTATGTTTCACCAATGAGGTCTTTGGACCATGAATTCCCAGCAGGATTTAAACCAATAAACATAGAGGCCTCACGATGGAATAATGCCACAGAGTCGGATAGAAGATTATATACTACATATACACATGGCGGAGGAGTTGATCTCCACGCCAGAAATACCTACCCTCAAGCTCAAAGGGCCAGCCCGTCATTGGCTTAAAAGCCTCCCGAAAACATTGTTGGAAGTTGGGAAGAGCTCGAGGACGCGTTTAGAGCATATTTTCAAGGGACTTATGTCCGCCCTCACGCAGATGATCTAAGTCATATAACTCAACAGCCCGGAGAGTCGGTAGCGAAATTCGGAACAGGTTTCTCACCAAAAGAACCAAATAGTCGATTGTCCGGACACGAAGCCTTAGCAGCTTTTAAACACAATGTCCGAGACGAATGGCTTGCTGTGCACCTCGCCAAGAGAAACCGAGGACAATGTCCGCACTAACAAGCCTCATGACCCGCTTACATGCGGGAGAGGATAGCAGCTAGCAAGATGCAGCACCAACACCCAAGTACATCCGAGATAAGAGATGGAAACGGAAAATCACGACGCAGAAAAGAGCAGCGCCAGAATAAAGAGAAAAGCCCAAAGAGCACGGCAGTCAATGCCGGATTCAAAAGCTCGCGGCCAAACAACAAAACACAGCCTCTTAAGGATGACAGCGATGAGTTGTCCAACTTAAACAAGATTTTGGGTCGGATATGTCAAATCCACAGTACCCCCGGAAGGCCTGCAAACCACACCCACAGGGATTGTTGGGTTTTCAAACAGTCTGGCCGACTAAACGCCGAACACAAGGGGCTCGACGCGTCAAGCGAAGATGATAAACCCCACCAGTAGTGCACCGGAAAACAAAAGACTTTCCCACAAGAGGTCAAAGCAGTAAACTCACTTCAGGTGATAATGCGGAAAAATAGTGCGGCACTTCCTAAAAAGAGCCTCGCATGGTCCAACCTAGCAGATCATAGAAATTGGATATCAAAACCAATCACTTTCGACCACCTGGACTATTCCAGAAGCGTTCGAAACGCGGGACGGACTGCCCTGATATTGAATCCCATAATCAACGGATTACAATTTACTAAAGTCCTAATGGACGGAGGCAGCGACTTAAACCTGCTGTATTCAAACACAATCCGCAAGATGGGGATAGACCCTAACAAAATTCGACACAGCCGCACTTCCTTCAAAGGAGTGACGCCAGGCCCTTATGCCAAGTGCACAGGCTCCCTATTACTAGAAGTCATGTTCGGATCACCGAACAACTTTCGGCGCGAAAAACTAATTTTTCATACCGTCCCATTTACAAGTGGATATCAAGCACTCTTGGGACGACAGGCTTTTGTACGTTTCAACGCCATACCACATTATGTGTCTCTTACACTCAAGATGCCCGGTCCGCGTGGCACCATCTCAGTGCGAGGGTCACCCAAAGACCCCGGACACGGATAGACGAGTCCGGCATCAGTAGGCTAGGGGCTCCCTAGCCGCACGCCCCCCCCCTTCACAAGGGGTTGCGCGCACACTCAACCGTGGGTTCATTCAAACCCCGCTTTGCCTATTCATATTGTTTCTTTCACACATACCTTTTTTCGCACGAATTGTTTTCAAACTAAGCGTTCCTCTCTTTTTACAGATGAACAACGTGCATACCCGTCCAGGATAACGGCACAACGGAGACACAGGTGCAGACGTGCAGTAGGGACCCATTGCGAGGATTCTTTTCAGATTAAGACCCTGCGTAAACCTTTTTTACTGTCTCTTGTTGTTATTCTCCCTTGGTTTCTTCCTATAACCAAAGCGAGCTGACGTTTTGGCATCGGCGCGTCGAAGACCATGCCGTACACTCGACACTAGGGGCTTAGGGCATTATTCGCCCATTATCATAAAGACCGAACACCTTAGGGAGTGTTCGGCGTCTCGAGTTAGGCATTATATGCATCAGCTCGAATCATGTCTTTGGTCAAATGTTGGGTTTGCCCGCCCCGTGTGTTTTGCTGCGTTACGCTAGATCATTGGCTAACGCGGCACCGGGAGAACTCTGCGATTGTTCCCGCTTAATTGGCGAGCACCTCGATGAAAGCCGCAAACCGATCATCATGATATAGCGAGAGATCGGTCAACCACTCGATCGACTACCGGAATGTTTAGAATTCCGCTTTGACGAAGGACCGTTTCGGTCGTGCACACACGCACTTCAAATCGAAGCGGTCACGGTGCCCCGAGGGCTATATCGTAGCCCCACCTCAAACTCCACGGCTAAGTGAAAGTGATAAAGCATTATAGACCGGATTGCCTCGTTCGCTACGCTACCACCTCCTTAACAGGACCGAGACGTCGGATTAAGTGTGAAAACGCGTTATTTTTGCGAACACCCCCACACTTTGTGCGTGGGGGCTGAAGCCGAAGACTGCAATCTTTCAGGTTATACAAAAGTATACGCAAACGGCCGCATAGGAGAAGTTTCGCTACTTGGGACGCACAAGTATAAAAAGCAGCTATAGCATAATCATCGTTTTACAAGCTAAAACGTTCATTTGAACGTGACATTTTTTGAGCACTGCGACTCTATTACACGAGCGCCACGCATAACTTCCCCGAAATAGTGCTCGGCGGGGAGCCGGCTTTCATCCGAACCCTGGGCGGCAACAGCGGTGGCATCCATCTCTGTCCAATGTGCCTTCACACGGGCAAGAGCCATCCGCGCGCCCTCGATGCAGGCCGACCGCTTCATCTCCTTAATATGCGGCACCGCTCCAAGGAATTGCTGCAGTAAGCCGAAGTAGCTCGTCGCCTTGGGCCTCTCTGGCAAAACATGAGCCACGATGTCAGTCATGGCAAGTCCGGAGAATCTATTTAGCTCGGCCCATTCGGCCAACCGGTAGGTCAACGGAAGTGAGCGATCCGGACTATGGAATTGAGACCAAAATAGCTCTTCCGTCTTGTGATCCTTCTGGCTCCGGAAGTGCTCAACGGCATCAGCCGCACTTGCCGCTAAGTCCATATATGGATCCTCCGGACTCCACAGCCGATCAAATTGAGCATACTTTTGATCCATAAACCGGCGACGCAGCAGATTAGGCTAGCCAGCCGCGATATCTCCGGCCTGGCGCAGCTCCTCCCTCATGGCTCGCATTGCAGAGCGGGCATCCTTGGCCTCGGCGGTGGCCTTTCTCAGGTCTTCCCGCTCCGATAAGCGCTCCTTTTCAAGAGCCTCATTGCGGTCGGCAGCATCTTTTACTTTCATGGCCAATTCGGCCACCTCTTCCCTGCTTAGGCAGTGAGCAGCCCTTTCGGCTTTCAACTCCTCGGCTGCCCTCGAGGCAGCCGCATCACTCCTTCCGGCTTGCTCCTTAGCTTGAGCAAGTTCGGCCCGAAGGCTCTCTACAGCAGCAACACCGTCTATATAACAGCATATAATTTATCAGAGGAGGGCTTTGACCCCATTAATAAAGCGACTGTGGAGAACTCATCTACCTTGCGACTCGTCAAGTCGCCGGTTGACAAGTGCGATGTCCGCATCCGCCGCGTCAAGTTGCCGCATTAACTCGGCAACCCCACTAGTCCGGCTAGCCCTCGGACTATCCGCCACCTGCATAGGAACAGCGACATTCATTACTTGCGATTTCGATCCTCGGCACGCTATCGTTTTCGACAACCTACCGAGTCTCAGGGGCTACTATCTATACAGGGCACACTTTTATGTGCAAAACTGTCAAAAAATATAAGGTGCGTCATTTTCGCATACCTCAAATCCCGCCAGCAAACTCATAGCGGCATTACGCAATCCGCTCTGGGTGGACGAAATCCTTCCAATCACCATGCGCATCAATGCACGGTGATCTTCTGAGATGGACGCTGTCGGTGTCAAAACCGGCGGATCTCGGGTAGGGGGTCCCGAACTGTGCGTCTAGGCGGATGGTAACAAGAGACGAGGGACACGATGTTTTTACCTAGGTTCGGGCCCTCTCGATGGAGGTAAAACCCTACGTCCTGCTTGATTAATATTGATGATATGGGTAGTACAAGAGTGGATCTACCACGAGATCAAGGAGGCTAAACCCTAGAAGCTAGCCTATGGTATGATTGTTGTAATGTATGTTGTCCTACGGACTAAAGCCCTCCGGTTTATATAGACACCGGAGGAGGCTAGGGTTACACAGAGTCGGTTACAATGGTAGGAGATCTACATATCCGTATCGCCAAGCCTGCCTTCCACGCCAAGGAAAGTCCCATCCGGACACGGGACGGAGTCTTCAATCTTGTATCTTCGTAGTCTTGGAGTCCGGCGGACGATGATAGTCCGGCTGTCCGGACACCCCCTAGTCGAGGACTCCCTCAGTAGCCCCTGAACCAGGCTTTAATGACGATTAGTCCAGCGCACATAATGTTCAGCATTGCAAGGCGGGTTCCTCCCTTGAATAATCCAGAGAAGATCATGAACACCAGGATAGTGTCCGGCTCTGCAAAATAAATTCCATATTCCACCGTAGAGAGAATAAAATGTACACTTAGTTCAATCTGCTGACGTATTATGCGGCATGACATCACACCGCCACCAAGCCTTTGTTTGAATCGTTATTTACTATAACACCTCAGCACGTTTAGCGAAGCGGTTTCCTTGGCACGTCTTGTCGAAGCAGAGATCGTGTTCCCCTTATTCCGGGATTCTCATCAATACGGACATGGGTAACCCAACCGCGCCATTGATGGTGGCGCTTGGGAGATAAGCGAGTTTTACCAGGCCGGTGGGGGACGCATAGTTTTCGTCCGCCTATATATAAGGGATAAGGATTCACCTTCTCACCTACGCCTTCTTCCTCCTTTGCTTATCCATCTCCGCGCACTCAAGCTCCAACGCCCAAGCACGCGCATCTCGCCTCGACCTTCTCCGAATATGTCCGGAGCGGGAGGTAAATGGTTAGCCTCCACCGCTAAGGAGGAGGACATCACCAAGCTGCGCAGCGCCGGATATCTTTCCAGCGATATCGCGCATCGGCTGCCCGACGAGGGGCAGCTCATCCCTACCCCCAGGCCTCATGAGAGGTCGTCTTCCTCCCCACTTCCTCCGCTGGATGGGCTTTCCGCTCCATCCATTCGTCCGGGGCTCATCTTTTACTACGGCACGAGTTCCACGATCCGGCGCGAACTTCATCCTCGACATCTCGGTGTTTATCGTCGTGTGCGAGGCCTTCCTCTGCATCCGGCCCCACTTCGGCCTGTGGCTCAAGACCTTCATCGTCCAGCCGAAGGTTGTGAAGGGCACGCAAGCGGAATGCGGAGGCGCCATGTTGGGCAAATTGCCCAACGTCCTTTGGCTCGAAGGGGCCTTTGTGGACTCCGTCAAGGGGTGGCAATCGGGGTGGTTCTACATCACCGAGCCGCGCAAGCCCACATGGGCGGCGGCCCCCGAGTTTAGATCTGGCATCCCCACGCAGCTCACCTCCTGGAAAGAGAAGGGCTTGTAGTGGGGCAATCCTGTGGAGGTGACGGGACTCCGAGCCTGCATCCAGAAGATGGTGAGCAATAGGCTCAGGCTCATCGACGTGGTCCAAGTCATGCTCATCCGGCGGATTCTCCCATGCCAAGAACGGGCATTCAATTTGTGGGAGTTCAATCCGGAACAGCACCAGGCGCTAAGCGGGCTCTTCGATACAACATAAGGCGCTGGAGGTGCTGTTCAAGGGCGCCAAAAGCCCGCGTCATGACGGAAGATCGCGATTCAGCTCGGAGTATCCAGCGGACGAGGTAAGTGATTCACCCCATCACGGGACACTTGTGATAATTAAATTGACTCTTAGTGGGATTTCATTCGCCTCTTCCTTTGACAGAATGGATGGAGAAGGCCAAGCTGCTTATCAGCCCGGCTCCCATGCCGAAGACCTAGTGGACGCCCGCTTAGCAGGGGCTGCTGGTTCCGGCACCGCACGTGGTCTTGGGAGAAGAAGGCCAAGAAGGTGGCGCGGGGACTCGAAAGAGTTCCAAGAATCAGCGTCTGACGACGACGCGGACTCCTCCCCGGAGACGAGGAGGAGGTATTCTCTCCGGAGGAGGAGAGAAGAAGAGGAAGGCTTCCCCAATCGGGAGGCGAAGGGTCAAGAGGGGAGAACTACCCCGGACAGTTTCGCCAACACCAGCGTTGGCGAGGGCGAAATGGCCTCAAGGGCGGTGTCCGCAAGATCGTAAGTATCCGGATCCTTTATATGCAATATCTTTTATGTCACGTAGTGTCCTTCTAACGCCGCATTCTGTCCCTAGTCCGGCCGATGACGATCTCCCCGACTCATCGAGCGGGTTGTTGGCCTCGTCGGATGTGAATTCACTTCCGACTGCCTCTACCCCACGCGCCGACGAGGACGCCGAGGTGGGATCCCAGAGAGGGACCCATCAGGAGGAGGCTCCGGAGGCGCCGTCAGGCAGCCTCCCGGACTTTGCGCCGGACTCTACATCGGAACCCGCGGTGGTTCCAGAGTCCGGCAAGCGGCCCCTTCGAAAGAAGGGCAAGACCGTGACACCGGCGGCCTCCGTCCAACCGGAGGCGCCGGATAACTTGCTGGAGGCGCTTAAAGGCGCTTCCATTGAGGAAGAACACCGCACTATCATGAGTGCGGTGATTCAAAAGGTTCAGCTCGCCAAAAGCGGGCTGACCGAAGCCTATAGCAGCCTTTAACAGGCTTTGAGGTAAGAAGTTAAAATTATGTAATGTAATACCGCATAGACAAGAGTTCTCGATGCTCGGTTCGGTGTTCGGAAAGAAAAAGCCGGATGAGGATCTAAAAAGATATGCGAGGTTGCTAAAAATATGTCAAAATGGGTTTGCAGGCTGCGCTGCTGGCCTCTGCCGCATTAACGGCGGAGGTCGATGTGCTGAAGCAGGATCTCGAGCGGTCCGAGTGAGAGCTCGGCCATGCGAAGAAGCAGCTCAAGGACAAAGAAGGTGAGTAACACCACTCTGAATAGGTACCTTATAGAAAAGGATTTTGGTTGCACTAAAATTAACCAGGATAATATGTGTATCGCAGGGGCCACTAACGAGGTGGCATACAGAATCTTGTGTCATGCGTCAACACAGTCTGCGGCCGCGAACGGGCAGAGCGAGAAAAGCAGGAGGCACGGGTGGCGGAAGTTCGGCAAGAGCTCCAGGCTCTCATGGAAAAGCATGAGAGTTTGGAGCGTGACTCCAAGACTCGAGAGTCCGAGCTTGCCTTGGCTCTTGAAAGTGCCAAGTCTGCCAAGGCCGAGGCCCATAAGGCCCTTCAGGAGGTTGAAGATATAAAGAAAATAGCGGCGGGTAAGGCATTTTTCATGCAAAGCAAGCATGTCAATGTGAAATACCTGACACTTACCCGCATTCGAGCTCTCGAGGCGTTCTGATCTGCCACGTGAGTCGTCCGATGCCGCCGCATTCTATCGTGGCGAGGAGGGAGCTCAACGGAAAAAGTCTTCGGTCTCGATATCTTTGAGGCCGGACACGCTGATGCCCCTAAGCGACCAGTGAAGCAGCTGGTCGAACTCCACAAGGTAGCCGAGGAGGCCATGAAGGGCCTTATAGTCCGGCTATGGCACGGACAGCCATGCACAGGAGCTACTTTGGCCTCGTCTTGGCGGCTGGTGGATGCATGCCCCTGGGTGGATGTCATCAAGCGCTCCGCCTGTATTGAAGGTGCTCGCCGGGCTCTTGCCCGCACAAAGGTGCAATGGGGCAGGTTGGATGCGGAGAAGCTTCTCACGGACCCACCGCCGTTGGGCAAGGAGTATCGCACGCCCGAGATGTATTATAAAACTGTCCTGAAGGGAGCCCGCAATATTGCGGATGAGTGCCCCCGAAATGTAATCTTTGAGTGAATTTGCTATGTATTATCCTGCGCGCTGAGACTTTGGTCATGTGCGCATTTAAGCAACGCTTGTTTAATTTAAAATATTACCTTCTGTGCGGCCGTTTATAAAATCTGAGAGATGGCAAGTCGTTGGCTTCAGCCCCCAAGCCACGAGTGCTGGGGTGTTCGGGATAAACTTGAGTACTCTTGTTCCCATTGTTGGGTCCATCGAGGGAGGCACTCAACACAACAAACAAGGCAACCGGACTTATAATGCTTGAACACTCTCACTTAGCCATAGAATTCTATAATTTTAAATTTCGGCGAAGCCCCTGGTATTCGGAAGACCGAATCCGGGCGCTATCCACGCCATCATCGGACATTGTCCGAACTCGCTCAAGCGGCGTGAGTCTTTATGACCCGAAAAACCTCTCGAACAGCGACCAGGTCTCTCGCCTTATCATGCCGCCGGTTTTAGCTTTCTCCAGGAGGCGCTCGCCTCGCTAAACCGGGCGCAATCGCAGATGGTTCTCCAGTGCCACCTTAGCCGACGGAACGGAACGTAAGGCACCAAAACGTGGGGCCGCAAACCCAACTATTGACCCAAGACATGATTCGAGCCGATTCATATAATGCTATAAGTTCGGGTGCCGCACTTGTGAAAGTGTTCGACTTATCACACCATAGAGTGGAACATAAGCCCCGGTGTATTAGGTCGCACCAAAATATACGGGTGCAAGATGTCGATAATGAGCATATATATATAAAGGTAATGCAATTGCGATCAAAAGGTGTTGCATTATTTATGAAAGAAAGTCTGCTAGTGGAGCGGATCGATACAAATAGTGCGTAAGCAAGGGATTTGGACTAAGTAAACATGTCCCCTCGAGGATGAGCTGCGGACTTGGTGTATATAATCGAATTTAATGCTCGTAATTGAGACTACCTGAGTGTTCGTCGCGGCCTTCTTTAGTCCCTGACTGTTGCATCATGAGTTCGGCAGGTTCGCCGCCGGACAGGGCTTCTGGTTAATAGAGTCTTGTGTACATAAAAGAAGAAAAATAATAAAAAAGGGGGGCACACTTGCGAGCCCCCGGTGTGGTCGAACCGCACTCGGGTCCGTTCGATCGTGCCCCCCCCTGCGCCCATGGTATCTCCAAAGCGTAATGATGTACGCGGAGTGTTATTCTCGCGAGCATGCGCTGGCGAGGTTAGGGCCGCATTGCTACGCTGCGTGCTCGATCGCGCCAGTGGTCTTGGTTGGCATTGCTTGGGCGCGCTTTGCAGATCCGCCTTTTAATGGCGGACTCGAGAACCGCCGAGAAGGCTGCTCAGATTTCCGCCGCGAGGGTCACAGTATGTTCCTCCGTTTGGAGGAGCGTTCCGTATTCCCATTGACCGTGATGACTCCACAAGGGCCCGCATCTTGAGCTTTAGGTATGCATAATGCAGCACCGCGTTGAATTTTGCAAACGCGTTCGTCCGAAAGCAGAGCGTGATAGCCGCTGCGAACGGGACTATGTCAAGATTAACTCTTCGCCCGGAAATTATCCGGGATCCAAGACCACTTCGGTGTGACCGAGCTCGTATAGTTGGCTTCCACTCTTGGTATGACACCTTTAAAGGTTGTCTTTGTAGGTTTAATCCTTGATGGGTCTATGCCCATTTTACGCCCGTATCCCGATAAAGCAGGTTCAGCTCTGCCGCCGTCCATCGGGACTCTCGTGAGGTGAAATCCATCGACGATTGGGTCTAAAACCAATGCGGCGAATCCGCCATGGCGTATGGTGGTCGGATGGTCTCTTCGATCGAAAGTGATCGGACAAGAGGACCATGATTGAACTTTGGGGCGACTTGCTCCATCGCATAGACGTCCCTTAGTGCGCGCTTCCTCTCCCTCTTGGGTATGTGGCTCGCGTATATCATATTCACCGTCCGTACTTGTGGGGGGAAACCCTTCTGTCCTCTGTTGTTCGGCGGCCGGATCTCTTCCTCGTCGTCGCTGTTTAGCCCCTTGTCATTGTTTTTGGCAATTAACTTGCCGGACTGCTTGAACACCCAGCAATCTCTATTGGTGTGTTAGCTGGCTTTTCAGAGGTGCCATGTATCTGGCATAAGCGGTCGAGTATTCGGTCCAGATTGGACGGACCGGAGTGGTTCTTTTGAATGGTTTCTTCCACGACCGGTTTAGAGCCTCGAATCCGGCATTGACCGCCGTATCCTCCTTATCGTCGCCGTTACGCGGCGCTTGTTTTATTTCGACGTGACTCGCCGTTGTTGTCCCCGGTATCCGGACCGCCGAATTTTTATGCGGAGGTTGTTGCTACGGGCTAGCCAGCTGTCCTCTCCAGCGCAAAAGCGGGTCATTAACGATGTGAGGGCTGCCATGGATTTCGCTTTTCCTACCCTAGGTGCCGGGCTAGCCATTCGTCCGGAAGTTATGTTTGAAGGCTGCAAGGGCCTCTGCATCCGGACGGTCGACGATTTGGTTTTTCTTTGTCAAGAACCGTGTCGAGAATTGTCCGCCGATTCGTCAGCTGCTGAATGATGTGTCTTAGGTCATCGGCGTCGGTGGTCGCATATACGTGCCACGGAAGTTGTCGAGGAATGCGGCTTCCGTGTCTTCCCAAAGACCCAATCGACTCTGCGGGCAAGCTGTTTAGCCAATGCCGAGCTGGTCCTTTAAGCTTGAGGGAGATACTTGATGGCACGGAGATCATCGCCATGGGCCATATGGATGTGGAGAAGATAGTCTTGATCCAAACCGCGGGTCTGTTGTGCCATCGTAAGATTTGATGTTTACGTTTAAACCCTTACGGGATCGATGATCCATTACTTCGTCGATGAAGCATAGAGGGTGTTGGCGCCTACGATTGAGCAATATCGCGACGCAGCTCGAGAGAGCGCTGTCTGCTGTGTTCGGCCCCGCCGGGGTTATTGAATCCGGCGCGACGGTATTCGTCGTGGGTCATAGGGCGCCCACGTGATCCGTAGATGGATCTGGATTGCCTTGCTTTGTCCTCCAATATGTCTCGCAAGTCCGGCGCGTTCCCTCTTGGCTTCATACTTTTGGAGCGATGCCGGGGTACGGTCTTGGCTGGGGGCCTAGATGCCTCTCTGTCACGACCATGGGGTGGTCGGTCAGCCATATCGTGCGCTGGTGATGGAGGTATGTATGCTTCCTCCTCTAATCGGGGGAGCAGCTTGCGTCTTGGGTAACTTTTGGAGGGGCGTTCGAGTTTATACTCTTCGGCCGCGAGGACCTCGGTCCATCGATCGGCCAGCAGGTCCTGATCAGCTTGGAGCTGTTGCTGCTTTTTCTTTAGGCTGTTTGCTGTGGCGATAAGCCTGTGCTTGAAGCGCTCTTGTTCGACGGGATCCTCAGGTACGAAGAATTCATCATCGTTGAGGCTTGCTTCGTCTTCGGAGGGAGGCATATAGTTATGATCCTCAACCTCTTAAATCTGTCCGCCTCTTATGAGGGCTTGCTTCGATCCTCCTCGTTGAGTCTTCTTTGGAGGGATTGTCTTCGCACTCTCTCGAGTATTATTATCTCCTGTGCCGGAATCTCCATTCTTGCTATGGCGGGATTTAGAGCGGCGCCGCTGACGTCGGCATTTGGGCTGCTTCTTTAGATTGTCTGCCTCCGCTGCTTCTTCGCCATCCTCGTCTTTTGGGGTATCCACCATATATATGTCGTATAACGAGGTGGTCTTCCAGTGCCCTGTAGGCGCTGGTTCCTATTCGTCTCCGGCATCGTCGTCCATAGCGTCGATGTCATCGGAGTCGTAGTCTAGCATGTTGGTTAGATCATCGACGGTGGCTACAAAGTGGGTGATGGGTGGGCTCAATTTCTTCGCCGTCTGCATACCCAACCATCCCGCCATAGTCCGCCAGACTCTCCCGATAACGAGATGCTTTAGTGAATTTAAGATATCGCCAAAAGGCGAGTATTGAAAGATGTCCGCGGCGGTGAATTCCGAACGCGCCCAATCCCGATCGATTGGTAGGGCGCGGGAGGTTCGAGTCCGCGAGGAGTCCGCGCCTCGGAATCACGAAGTTTCGCGGGACAAGATCGGTGTTCGCTCCATCGCCGTGGATATTGAAGCCCTGTGGCGGCGTCTATCCACCGCCTCGATCTGGGCGATCGGCTCCGGGCTAATGGCCGAAGCGGATCCGTGTGCGGCCACCAAGGCACTGTTCGGTGGCAGAGCTAGATCATGCCCATCGTCACAGTGCGGCACGCTTGGTTGTGGCTCGAGTCCGTCGAAGATCAAGTCTCCGCGGGCATGGGCCGTGAAGTTTAAGCTTCGAATCGACTCGACGGCCAGGGCGAAGCTTCGATCTGCTCCAGATGGCCAAGTGAATTGCCCGCGCGGCGGCCGCCGAATCTGAAGATCTGTCCGGGAGAAAAGTCTCACCACGACAGCGTGGTTGGTTGAAGATGCCATCGAGCCTATCGGTGACGACACGAGGAACTCTCGGTGAAAGCACCAATGTCGGTGTCAAAACCGGCGGATCTCGGTAGGGGTCCCAATGTGCGCGTCTAGGCGGATGGTAACAAGAGACGAGGGACACCATGTTTTTACCTGTGTTCGGCCCTCTCGATGGAGGTAAAACCCACGTCCCGCTTGATTAATATTGATGATATGGGTAGTACAAGAGTGGATCTACCACGAGATCAAGGAGGCTAAACCCTAGAAGCTAGCCTATGGTATGATTGTTGTAATGTATGTTGTCCTACGGACTAAAGCCCTCCGGTTTATATAGACACCGGAGGAGGCTAGGGTTACACAGAGTCGGTTACAATGGTAGGAGATCTACATATTCGTATTGCCAAGCTTGCCTTCCACGCCAAGGAAAGTCCCATCCGGACACGGGACGGAGTCTTCAATCTTGTATCTTCGTAGTCTTGGAGTCCGGCGGATAATGATAGTCCGGCTATCCGGACACCCCCTAGTCCAGGACTCCCTCAGACGCCCTCTCAAGCAGATTCTTCAGTTCTCCCAGCCGGATACCAGCGGGCGCCGAACTATCCGGCCCCTCCGGACTTGGGGATACCCTCCGTGACGATACTTCAGGCTCGTCTGCCTTATCTGACGGCACAGCAGACGGAGGCGTTTCGCTCTCCATCATCTTCGGAAGAAGGTCCCCCGAAGACGAACTCATCTGAGAAGGCTGCAAATCCGAACTACAGGATAAAAATTTCGGTTACCCACAGAAGCACAAATGGAGGTAATTTCTTACTAATGAAATCCCCTTTTCATACTCACGGCTCGCTGAAGGGCTGATTCTTTGGCCATGATTGTGCGTCCGGATTCTCCCCAGACGCCGGACCCCCCCGGGAAGATCTCTTCCCCCGTTTAGGGGTTGTGGCCTCCGGATCCTCGGAGGCGGTCCTCTTCTCCCCCTGGAAGGAGGGGTTTTTTATTCCCCCCTCTTCAGACGCCCCTTTGGGCGAAATAATAGTTCCTCTATTTTCCCCATCGCTCCCTTCTATGGGTGCGACCTCCAACATTCTGACCAGCACGGGCTCCAGTGTGGTCTCTGGGAGGGGGGCCGGACACCTTATCAGCCTCGATCGCGCCACCCACTCCTGTGAAGAGTAATGGGTCAGGAGGCGAACTCTAGAAAAGCAGATAAACAGAACGTCCGGATTCTGAGCTATTTACCTGAGTATCCGAGCGATTGTGGCTTAGGCCTGCGTCCTCGGCCAGTTCCGGACACGCCACCTGCGGTCCGAAGAACAACTTGTACATCTCCACGGGTGTCACACCCATGAAGTGTTGGAGAATCCGAGGTCCCTCCGGGTTAAACTCCCATAGACGGAGAGGACGGCGTTTGCAGGGCAGAAGATGCCTGATTAGCATAACCTGCATCACCACAACCAGCTTGATCTCCCTCGCCTGGAGGTCTCGAATCCGGCCCTGCAATAAGGGCACATCTTCGGACAACACCCAATTGAGCCCTTGGTTGACCCACGACATCAGTCGGCATGGAGGTCCCGGGCGGAATGAAGGCGGCGGCTTTTGCTTGCGGCCCTTCGGAGTGGTGATATAGAACCACTCCTGCTGCCACAGTCTGAGTTCCTCTTGGAAGGAACCCTTGGGCCACGGGGCATTGGCCTTTTTGCTTATGGCCGCCCCGCCGCACTCCGCTTGACGCCCCCCGATCATCTTCAGCTCCACATTGAAGGTCTTCGGCCACAGGCCGAAGTGGGGAGTGACGCGGAGGAAGGCTTCACAGATGATAATGAATGCGGAGATATGGAGGATGGACTCCGGAGCCAAATCGTGAAAATCCAGCCCGTAGTAGAACATGAGCCCTCTCACGAAGGGGTCCGTCGGGAAGCCTAAACCCCGACGGAGGTGGGATACGAAGACAACGTATTCGCCGGGCTCGGGGGCGGGCACGGCTTGCCCTTTGGCAGGCAACCTGTGCGAAATCTCGTAGGCCAGGTACTTGGCCTCACGTAACTTCAATATGTCCTCCTCCGTGACGAAGGAGGGCATCCACCGGCCCTGGAGGTCGGAGCCGGACATGGTTGAGAATCCGAAGTGCTCGAGTCTGAGGCCCTAGGTGTTAGAACTGGGAGCGAGGAAGAGATTCGATGCGAGATTGAAGAAAAAGAACGAGCCTTGGCCCTCTTATAAAGGGGGAAAATACCAAGAGCCGTCTCCGTGACCGTTTGGGATTCACCTTCGATAGAGGAGGCATGGCGATGGGCACGGTTGGGTTACCCACGCACGTATTGATGAGAATCCCGGAATAAGGGGAACACGATCTCTGCTTCGACAAGACGTGCCAAGGAAACCGCTTCGCTAAACATGCTGAGGTGGTATAATAAAAAACCGATTCGAATAAAGGCTTGGAAGCGGTGTGATGTCATGCCGCGCAATACGTCGGCAGATTGGACTGGTGTACATTTTATTCTCTCTACGGTGGAATGTGGAATTTATTTTGCAGAGCCGGACACTATCCTGGTGATCATGATCTTCTCTGGATTATTCAAGGGAGGAACCCGCCTTGCAATGCCGAACATTATGCGCGCCGGACTTATCGTCATTGAAGCCCGGTTCGTGGGCTACCGAGGAGTCTGGACTAGGGGTGTCCGGACAGCCGACTATCATCGTCCACGGACTCCAAGACTACGAAGATACAAGATTGAAGACTCCGTCCCGTGTCCGGATGGGACTTTCCTTGGCGTGGAAGGCAAGCTTGGCAATACGGATATGTAGATCTCCTACCATTGTAATCGACTGTAAACCTAGCCTCCTCCGGTGTCTATATAAACCGGAGGGATTTAGTCCGTACGACAACATACATTACAACAATCATACATAGGCTAGCTTTAGGGTTTAGCCTCCTTGATCTCGTGGTAGATCCACTCTTGTACTACCCATATCATCAATATTAATCAAGCAGGACGTAGGGTTTTACCTCCATCGAGAGGGCCCGAACCTGGGTAAAACATCGTGTCCCTCGTCTCCTGTTACCATCCGCCTAGACGCACAGTTCGAGACCCCCTACCCGAGATCCGCCGGTTTTGACACCAACAGTAGGCCAATAAAACCAGATTCCAGTACCTTATGTGCAGTTCTATCTCCAGCGTGGTGTCCTCCATAGGATCCAAAGGGACACTTGCGTAGGATCTGTTCCTGTTCATGCTCAGGTACACAACGTCTAATGACACCATCTACTCCTTCTTTATAAAGGTGTGGGTCATCCCAGAAGTAATGTCTTAAATCATAAAAGAATTTTTCTTTTGCTGGTATGTGAAACTAGGTGGTATAAATTTAGCAACAATGTAATTAACATAATCGGCATACCAAGGAGCAGTACAAGAAGCATTAATGACCGCTAATTCTTCATCAGGAAAGCTATCATCAATAGGCAGTTGGTCATCAAGAACATTCTCTAACCTAGACAAGTTTTCTGCAACGGAGTTCTCAGCTCCCTTTCTATCAATAATATGCAAATCAAATTCTTGGAGCAAGAGAACCCATCTAATGAGTATAGGCTTAGCATCTTTCTTTTCCATAAGATATTTAATAGCATCATGATCAATGTGAATAGTAACTTTGGAATCAACTATATAAGGTCTAAACTTATCACATGCAAACACAACTACTAAGAACTCTTTTTCAGTAGTAGCATAATTTCTCTGGGCAGTATCAAGAGTCTTACTAGCATACTGGATAACATTCAATTTCTTATCAACTCTTTTCCCTAGAACATCACCTACAGCATAATCACTAGCATCGCACATAAGTTCAAAGGGTAAATTCCAATCAGGTTGCTGAATAATAGGTGCAGTGATCAGAGCTCTCTTAAGTATTTCAAATGCTTATACACAATCATCATCAAAGACAAAAGGAATTTCTTTTTGCAATAAATTAGTCAGAGGCCTAGAGATTTTAGAAAATTCCTTAATGAACCTCCTATAAAAACCGGCATGACCAAGGAAACTTCTTATGCCTTTTATGTCCTTGGGACATGGCATCTTTTCAATAGCATCAACTTTAGCTTTATCAACTTCAATACCTCTCTCGGAGATCTTGTGCCCCAAGACAATGCCTTCATTAACCATAAAGTGGCACTTTTCCCAATTCAAGACGAGACTAGTGTCTTCGCATCTCTGCAAAACTCGATCAAGGTTGCTCAAGCAATCATCAAAAGAGGATCCATAAACGGAGAAATCATCCATGAATACCTCACAAATCTTTTCACAAAAGTTAGAGAATATAGCCATCATACATCTTTGAAAGGTAGCATGTGCATTACATAAACCAAAAGGCATACGTCTATAAGCAAAGGTACCAAAATGGCAAGTAAAAGTAGTTTTTGATTGATCCTTAGCTGACACAGGTATTTGAGAGAAACCATAATAACCATCTAGAAAGCAGAAATGTGTGTGTTTGGATAGTCTCTCTAGCATTTGATCAATAAAAGGTAAAGGGTAATGATCTTTCTTAGTAGCTTTATTTAATTTACGGACATCAATTACCATCCTATAACCTGTAATAATTCTTTGCGGGATCAATTCATCTTTATCATTAGGAACAACGGTAATACCTCCCTTTTTAGGAACACAATGGACAGGGCTTACCCAATCACTATCAGCAACGGGATAAATTATACCTGCCTCAAGGAGCTTTAGTATCTCCTTTCTTACCACTTCTTTCATCTTAGGATTCAATCGTCGTTGAGGATCTCTAACTGGTTTGGCATTGTCCTCCAAATTAATTTTGTGTTGGCATAACGTGGGACTAATGCCCTTGAGATCATCCAGAGTATACCCAATGGCAGCACGGTGCTTCTTCAGAGTTTTCAATAATCTTTCTTCTTCTTGCTCTGAAAGGTTAGCACTAATAATAACAGGATATATTTTATTTTCATCAAGATAAGCATACTTAAGATTATCTGGTAATGGTTTGAGCTCAAACACGGGATCACCCTTGGGTGGAGGGGTATCCCCTAGAATTTCAACGGGAAGGTTGTGTTTCAGCCTAGGTTCCTGTTTAAGAAACACTTCATCTATTTCCCTTCTTTCCTTCATAAACATATCGTTTTCATGATCTAGCAAATATTATTCTAACGGATCAGTAGGAGGCATGGAAATAGAAGCAAAACCAATAATCTCATCATTACTAGGTGATTCTCTATCACGAGGATTTCTACCAAACTTAGCAAAATTAAACTCATGAGACATACCCTCTAAGCCAATTGTAACAGTATCCTTTTCACAATCAATCTTAGCATTAACTGTATTCAAGAAGGGTCTACCAAAAATAATGGGAAAAAAGTCATCTTGTGGGGAACCAAGCACAAGAAAATCAGCAGGATATTTAACCTTCCCACACAAGACTTCAACGTCTCTAACAATCCCAACTGGTTTCATGGTGTCCCTATTAGCAAGCTTAATAGTAACATCAATGTCTTCTATTTCAGTGGGTGCAATATCATGCATAATTTCTTTATATAAATCATAGGGTATTGCACTAGCAGTAGCACCCATATCACATATGCCATGATAACAATGATCTCCTATTTTAACAGAAATAACAGGCATGCCTACAACAGGTCTATGTATCTTAGCATCTGGTCTAACAATATTAGCAGTCTCACTACAGAAATAAATAACATCCCGATCTAAATCATCATCCAAGAGATCTTTAACCATAGCAATACTAGGTTCAACTTTAATTTGCTCAGGAGGTGTATAAGTCCTAGTATTACTCTTACGAACAACAGCCGAAGTTTAAGCATGATCCTTTATCCTAACAGGAAAAGGAGGTTTCTCAACATAAGTAGTAGGAACAATAGGATCACTATAAGTGACAGTCTTTTCTTCAACTGTAATAGGTGCAACTACTTTCACTTCAACGGGTGGATTATATTCAAACCACTTCTCCTTAGGGAGATCAACATGAGTAGCAAAAGATTCATAGAAAGAACCTACTATCTGATGTCTACTACACAACCTTCTTCTTGTAGACGTTGTTGGGCCTGCAAGTGCACAGGTTTGTAGGACAGTAGCAAATTTCCCTCAAGTGGATGACCTAAGGTTTATCAATCCGTAGGAGGCGTAGGATGAAGATGGTCTCTCTCAAGCAACCCTGCAACCAAATAACAAAAAGTCTCTTGTGTCCCCAACACACCCAATACAATGGTAAATTGTATAGGTGCACTAGTTCGGCGAAGAGATGGTTATACAAGTGCAAAATAGATAGTAGATATAGGTTTTTGTAATCTGGAATAATAAAAACAGCAAGGTAACAAGTGATAAACGTGAGCGTAAACGGTATTGCAATGATAGGAAACAAGGCCTAGGGTTCATACTTTCACTAGTGCAAGTTCTCTCAACAATAATAACTTAGATAGATCATATAACAAGCCCTCAACATGCAACAAAGAGTCACTCCGAAGCCACTAATAGCGGAGAACAAACGTAGAGATTATGGTAGGGTACGAAACCACCTCAAAGTTATTCTTTCGGATAAATCTATAAAAGAGTTCGTACTAGAATAACACCTTAAGACACAAATCAACCAAAACCCTAATGTCACCTAGATACTCCATTATCACCTGAAGTATCCGTGGGCATGATTATACGATATGCATCACACAATCTCAGATTTATCCAACCAACATAAAAGTACTTCAAAGAGTGCCCCAAAGTTTCTATCGGAGAGTCAAGAACGTGTGCCAACCCCTATGCATAGGTTCCCAATGTCACGAAACCCGCAAGTTGATCACCAAAACATACATCAAGTGACACATGATATCCCATTGTCACCACAGATAATCACGGCAAGACATACATCAAGTGTTCTCATAAAAGACTCAATCCGATAAGATAACTTCAAAGGGGAAACTCAGTTCATCACAAGAGAGTAGAGGGGGAGAAACATCATAAGATCCAACTACAATAGCAAAGCTTGGGATACATCAAGATTGTGCCATAGATGCAACACGAGAGAGAACACGAGAGAGAGAGATCAAACACATAGCTACTAGTACATACCCTCAGCCCCAAGGGTGAACTACTCCCTCCTTGTCATGGATAGCGTCGGGATGATGAAGATGGCCACCGGTGATGGGTTCCCCCTCCGGCAGGGCGCCGGAACGGGTTCCCGAGAGCTTTTTGGTGGCTACAAAGGCTTGCGGTGGCGGAACTCCTGATCTATCTTCTGTTCTGGAAGTTTTAGGGTACGTAGGTATATATGGGTGCAGGGGGTACGTCGGTGGAGCTACGGGGGCCCCACAAGGTAGGAGGCGCCTGGGGTAGGCGCGCCCCACCCTCGTGGGCAGCCCAGATCTCCCCGACGTGCACTCCAAGTTCCCTGGGTTGCTTTCCTTCCAAAAATAACTTCTCCAGCTTGATTTCGTTCCGTTTTGACTCCGTCGATATTCCTTTTCCTCGAAACACTTGAAATAGGCATAAAACAAAGAATCTGGGCTGGGCCTCCGTTAATAGGTTAGTCTGAAAAATAATATAAAAGTGGATAATAACGCCAATATTGCCTAAAACAGTAGATAAAGTAGCATGGAGCAATAAAAATTATATATACGTTGGAGACGATCAAGCATCCCAAGCTTAATTCTCGCTCGTCCTCGAGTAGGTAAATGATAAAAAAGAATTTTAGATGCGGAGTGATACTCTGGCATAATTTCAATGTAAATCTTCTTAATTGTGATATGAATATTCAGATCTGAAAGATTCAAGACAAAAGTTCATATTGACATAAAAATAATAATACTTCAAGCATACTAATCAAAGCAATCATGTCTTCTCAAAATAGCATGGCAAAAGAAAGTTCATCCCTACAAAATCATATAGTTAGGTCATGCTTCATTTTCGTCACACAAAGATGTTCCCAACTTCTATACCCCCGATGACAAGCCAAGAAATTGTTTCATACTCAAATAATCTCAAACTTTTTCAACCTTCACGCAATACATGAGCGCGAGCCATGGATATAGCACTATGGGTGGAATAGAATATGATGATGGGGATTGTGTGGAGAAGACAAAAAGGAGAAAGTCTCACATTGACGAGGATAATCAACGGGCTATGGAGATGCCCATTAATTGATGTCAACATGAGGAGTAGGGATTGTCATGCAACGGATGCACTAGAGCTATAAATGCTCAACAAAAGAAAACTAGTGGGTGTGCATCCAACTCGCTTGCTCATGAAGACCTAGGGCATTTGAGGAAGCCCATCATAGAAATATACAAGCCAAGTTCTATAATGAAGAATTACCACTAGTATAAAAAGACAACTTATGAGACTCACTACATGAAGAACAAGGTGCTACTTTGAAGCACAATATATGAGACTCACTATATGAAGAACAAGGTGCTACTTTGAAGCACAAGTGTGGAAAAAGAGATAGTAGCATTGCCCTTTTTATTTTTTTTATTTTTTTTCTTTTTCTTTTTTTTCCTTTTTTTGGGGCCTTTCTTTTTTAGCATTTCTCTCTTTTTTGGGCAATGCTCTAATAATGATGATCATCACACTTCTATTGATTACAACATAAGGATTACAACTCGAAACTTAGAACAAGATATGACTCTATATGAATGCCTCCGACGGTGTACCGGGATGGTGCAATGAATCAAGAGTGACATGTATGAAAAAAATTGCATGGTGGCTTTGCCACAAATACGATGTCAACTACATGGTCATGCAATGGCAATATGATAAAAGTAATGTATGTCATGAATATGATGATGGAAGTTGCATGGCAATATATCTCGGAATGGCTATGGAAATGCCATGATAGGTAGGTATGGTGGCTGTTTTGAGGAAGATATAAGGAGGTTTATGTGTGATAGAGCATATCGTATCACGGGTTTGATGCACCGCTAAGTTTGCACCAACCCTCAAGGTGAGAAAGGGCAATGCACGGTACCGAAGAGGCTAGCAAAGGCGGAAAGGTAAAAGTGCGTATAATTCATGGACTCAACATTAGTCAAAAGAACTCATATACTTATTGCAAAAATTTAGAAGTCATAAAAAATCAAGTACTACGCGCATGCTCCTAGGGGGATAGATTGGTAGGAAAAGACCATCGCTCGTCCCCGACCGCCTCTCATAAGGATGCACAAGCCAGGTACACTTCATGTTTCAAATTTGTTACATAACTTTAACCATACGTGCATGCTACAGGACTTGCAAACTTCAACACAAGCATTTCTCAAATTCACAGTTACCCAACTAGCACAACTTTGATATTATCACTTCCATATCTCAAAACAGTTATCAAGCATCAAACTTATCTTAGTATTCAACACACTCATAAGAAAGTTTCACGTATCTTGAATACCAAGTATATTAATATTAAGCAAATTACCATGCTATTAACGACTCTCAAAATAATCTAAGTGAATTATGAGAGTTCATCTATTTCTTCAAAATAAAACTACCACCCTGCTCTAAAAGGTATAAGTGATGCACTAGAGCAAATGACAAACTACTCCAAAGATATAAGTGAAGGTCAATGAGTAGCTAAATAATTATGCAACTATGCGAAGACTCTCTCTCTCATTTAATAATTTCAGATCTTGATACTTTATTCAAACAGCAAGCAAAGCTAAAGAAGACTACATTGCAAGGATAGCACAACTCATGTGAAGAAGCAAAAACTTAGGCTCAACCGATACTAACCGATAGTTGTTGAAGAAGAAAGGTGGGATGCCTACCGGGGCATCCCCAAGCTTAGATGCTTGAGATTTCTTGAAATATTATCTTGGGGTGCCTTGGGCATCCCCAAGATTGATCTTTTGTGTCTCCTTAATTCCTCTCATATCACGGTTTCTCTTTTTATCAAAAGCTTCATTCACAACAAACTCAACAAGAACTCGTGCGATAGATTAGTATAAACCAATGAAAAACCTTATCATTTCCTACTGTAACAAATCACTAACATTATTATTCAACATTTCATACTAAATGCCTCTGCATATCTAATACTCCTATCCTTAAATAGAATCATTAAACAAGCAAACATATGCAAACAATGCAACCATAACAGCAATCTGCCAAAACAGTACAGTCTGTAAAGAATGCAAGAGTCATCATACTTCCCTAACTCCAAAAATTATGAACTAAAATTCCCACTGTAATAAATTTATCAGAGCTCAATATGCAAAAATATTAAACATTATACCAATCTCTGACTTTTCTAGGGAATTTTTGCAACAGCTGTAAACTTTCTGTTTTTCAAACAGCAACATGTATACTTAGCAAAATAAGCATGGCAAAGGCTATCCTTGACTTCTTTATTGAAACTAAAGATGCAAAACATTAATCTAATTAACAGCAATCAAATACTAACAAGAGAAAATGACGCACCAAGCAAAACACATATCATGTGATGAATAAAAATATAGCTCCAAGTAGAGTTACCGATGAACGAAGACGAAAGAGGGGATGCCTTCCGGGGCATCCCCAAGCTTAGGCTTTTGGCTATTCTTGAATATTAAGGGAGCGTTCACTGCTCCTATAACTCCGCTCCCGGAGCGGACGAGATTGCAGCTTATTTTGGCGGAGCTGGCAAAACCGAGCTCCACAACTCCTCGGAGCGGATCGATTCCGAACAGGGCCTAACTTGGGATGCCTTGGGCATCCCCAAGCTTAGGCTCTTGCCACTCCTTATTCCATAGTCTATTGAATCTTTACCCAAAACTTGAAAACTCCACAACACAAAACTCAACAGAAAACTCGTAAGCTCCGTTAGTGAAAGAAAACAAAACCACCACATTGGTACTGTAATGAACTCATTCTAAATTCATATTGGTGTAATATCTACTGTACTCCAACTTATCTATGGTTCATACCCTCTGATACTACTCATAGATTTATCAAAATAAGCAAACAACACATAGAAAACAGAATCTGTCAAAAATAGAACAGTCTGTAGTAATCTGTATCAAACGTATACTTCTGGAACTCCAAAAATCCTACCAAATTAGGAAGTCCTAACCAATTCATGTACCAATCCAGAGCAAAAAGAATCAGATCATAATAAAGTTTATGTTAATTAACAAAACTAATTTACTGGATGCAAAACTTTCTGATTTTCAGCAGGATCAACACAACTATCACCGTAAGCCATCCTAAAGGTCTTACTTGGTACTTTATTGAAACAAAAGCTATAAAACATGATTACTACAGTAGCATAATCATGTGAACACACAAAAACAGTAAGGATAACTATTGGGTTGTCTCCCAACAAGCGCTTTTCTTTAAGCCTTTCTAGCTAGGCATGATGATGACAATGATGCTCACATAAAAGATAAGAATTGAAACATAACGGCAGCATCATGAAGCATATGACTAGCACTTTTAAGTCTAACCCACTTCCTATGCATAGGGATTTTATGAGCAAACAACTTATGGGAACGATAATCAACTAGCATAGGAAGGTAAAACAAGCATAGCTTCCAAACTTGAAGCACATAGAGAGGAAACTTGATATTATTGCAATTCCTACAAGCATATGTTCCTCCCTCATAATAATTTTCAGTAGCATCATGAATGAATTCAACAATATAACCAGCACCTAAAGCATTCTTTTCATGACCTACAAGCATAGAAAATTTACTACTCTCCTCATAAGCAAAATTCTTCTCATGAATAGTAGTGGGAGCAAACTCAACAAAATAACTATCATGTGATTGAAAATTAAGATCAAGATGACAAGTTTCACGGTTATCATTATTCTTTAAAGCATACGTTTCATCACAATAATCATCATAGATAGGAGGCATGCTTTCATCATATTAAATTTGCTCATCAAAGTTTGGGGGACAAAAAATATCATCTTCATCAAACATAGCTTCCCCAAGCTTGTGGCTTTGCATATCATTAGCATCATGGATATTCAAGGAATTCATACTAACAACATTACAATCATGCTCATCATTCACATATCTAGTGCCAAACAATTTAGAGATTTCTTCTTCTAGCACTTGAGCACAATTATCCTTTCCATCATACTCACGAAAGATATTAAAAAGGTGAAGTGTATGAGACAAACTTAACTCCATTTTTTTGTAATTTTCTTTTATAAACTAGACTAATGCTAAAAAAAGAAACAAAAAGATTCGATTGCAAGATCTAAAGATATACCTTCAAGCGCTAACCTCCCCGGCAACAGCGCCAGAAAAGAGCTTGATGTCTATTACACAACCTTCTTCTTGTAGACGTTGTTGGGCCTGCAAGTGCACAGGTTTGTAGGACAGTAGCAAATTTCCCTCAAGTGGATGACCTAAGGTTTATCAATCCGTAGGAGGCATAGGATGACGATGGTCTCTCTCAAGCAACCCTACAACCAAATAACAAAAAGTCTCTTGTGTCCCCAACACACCCAATACAATGGTAAATTGTATAGGTGCACTAGTTCGGTGAAGAGATGGTTATACAAGTGCAAAATAGATAGTAGATATAGGTTTTTGTAATCTGAAATAATAAAAACAGCAAGGTAACAAGTGATAAACGTGAGCGTAAACGGTATTGCAATGATAGGAAACAAGGCCTAGGGTTCATACTTTCACTAGTGCAAGTTCTCTCAACAATAATAACTTAGATAGATCATATAACAAGCCCTCAACATGCAACAAAGAGTCACTCCGAAGCCACTAATAGCGGAGAACAAACGTAGAGATTATGGTAGGGTACGAAACCACCTCAAAGTTATTCTTTCGGATCAATCTATAAAAGAGTTCGTACTAGAATAACACCTTCAGACACAAATCAACCAAAACCCTAATGTCACCTAGATACTCCATTGTCACCTCAAGTATCCGTGGGCATGATTATATGATATGCATCACACAATCTCAGATTCATCTAACCAACATAAAAGTACTTCAAAGAGTGCCCCAAAGTTTCTATCGGAGAGTCAAGAACGTGTGCCAACCCCTATGCATAGGTTCCCAATGTCACGAAACCCGCAAGTTGATCACCAAAACATACATCAAGTAGCACATGATATCCCATTGTCACCACAGATAATCACGGCAAGACATACATCAAGTGTTCTCATAAAAGACTCAATCCGATAAGATAACTTCAAAGGGGAAACTCAATTCATCACAAGAGAGTAGAGGGGGAGAAACATCATAAGATCCAACTACAATAGCGAAGCTCGGGATACATCAAGATCGTGCCATAGATGGAACACGAGAGAGAGAGAGAGAGAGAGAGAGAGAGAGAGATCAAACACATAGCTACTGGTACATACCCTCAGCCCCGAGGGTGAACTACTCCCTCCTCGTCATGGATAGCGCCGGGATGATGAAGATGGCCACCGATGATGGGTTCCCCCTCCGGCAGGGCGCCGGAATGGGCTCCCGAGAGGTTTTTGGTGGCTACAGAGGCTTGCGGCGGCGAAACTCCCGATCTATCTTCTGTTCTGGAAGTTTTAGGGTACATAGGTATATATGGGTGTAGGGGGTACGTTGGTGGAGCTACGGGGGCCCCACGAGGTAGGGGGCGCGCCCGGGGGGGTGTGCGCGCCCCCCACCCTCGTGGGCAGCCCGTATCTCCCCTGACGTGCACTCGAAGTTCCCTGGGTTGCTTTCCTTCCAAAAATAATTTCTCCAGTTGATTTCGTTCCGTTTTGACTCCGTCGATATTCCTTTTGCTCAAACACCTGAAATAGGCATAAAACAAAGAATCTGGCTGGGCCTCCGGTTAATAGGTTAGTCCTAAAAATAATATAAAAGTGGATAATAAAGCCCAATATTGCCTAAAACAGTAGATAAAGTAGCATGGAGCAATCAAAAATTATAGATACGTTGAAGACGTATCACTATCTCAGAGTCAAGTCCATATTTAGCGCTAAATACACGGGAAGTATCGGTATCCATAAAAGATTTAACACAATCAAACTTAGGTGTCATACCTGACTCCTTACCATCGTCGGAACCCCAATCTTCAGAGTTGCGTTTAATTCTTTCCAATAAGTCCAATTTGAATTCAATAGTCTTCAGCATATAAGAACCAGCACAGGAAGTACCAAGCATGTTGCGATTATTAAGAGAAAGCCGAGCATAAAACTTTTGAATAATCATTTCTCTAGAGAGCTCATGATTGGGGCATGAATATAACATTGACTTAAGCCTCCCCCAAGCTTGAGCGATGCTTTCTCCTTCACGAGGCCAGAAATTATATATGTAATTACGATCACGATGAACAAGATGCATAGGATAGAACTTCTGGTGAAATTCCAACTTCAATCGTTTATAATTCCAAGATCCCTTATCATCACATAGCCTATACCATGTCAAGGCATCTCCCTTGAAAGATAAAGGGAAGACCTTCCTCTTGACAACATCATCGGGAATACCTGCAAGCTTAAATAATCCACAAACTTCATCCACAAAGATAAGGTGTAAATCGGGATGCAATGTTCCATCTCCTGCAAATGGATTAGCTAGCAGTTTCTCTATCATACCCGAAGGAATATCAAAGTAAATATTTTCAATAAGTTCAGTAGGTTGAGGAGCAACTCTTTGCTCTTCTGGTCGGGGTGAAGATACCCCGAACAAGCCCCTCAAAGGATTAGTTTCCATAGTAACAAGTGACAGAAAATTTCAGCACACTATATGAATGTTTCCTTACCAAGTTCCACTCACCAAAAGCGCTACGCTCCCCGGCAACGGCGCCAGAAAAGAGTCTTGATGACCCACAAGTTTAGGGGATCTATCATAGTCCTTTAGATAAGTAAGAGTGTCGAACCCAACGAGGAGCAGAAGGAAATGATAAGCGGTTTTCAGTAAGGTTTTCTCTGCAAGCACTGAAATTGTAGGTAACAGATAGTTTTGTGATAAGATAAATTGTAATGAGTAACAAGTAAATAAAGTAAATAAAGTGCAGCAAGGTGGCCCAATCCTTTTCGTAGCAAAGGACAAGCCTGGACAATTTCTTATAATGAGAAAAGAGCTCCCGAGGACACATGGGAATTATCGTCAAGCTAGTTTTCATCACGCTCATATGATTCGCATTTGGTACTTTGATAATTTGATATGTGGGTGGACCGGTGCTTGGGTACTGCCCTTACTTGGACAAGCATCCCACTTATGATTAACCCCTATTGCAAGCATCCGCAACTACAAAAAGGAGTATTAAGGTAGACCTAACCACATCATTAAGCGTATGGATCCATATCAGCCCCTAATGAAGCAACACATAAACTAGGGTTTAAGCTTCTGTCACTCTAGCAACCCATCATCTACTTATTACTTCCCAATGCCTTCCTCTAGGCCCAAAATAATGGTGAAGTGTCATGTATTCGACGTTCACATAACACCACTAGAGGAAAAGACAACATACATCTCATCAAAATATCGAACGAATACCAAATTCACATGACTACTAATAGCAAGACTTCACTCATGTCCTCAGGAACAAACGTAACTACTCACAAAGCATGTTCATGTTCATAACCAGAGGAGTAATAATATGCATTAAGGATCTGAACATATGATCTTCCACCAAGTAAACCAATTAGCATCAACTACAAGGAGTAATCAACACTACTAGCAACCCACGTGTACCAATTTGTGGTTTTGATACAAGATTGGATACAAGAGATGAACTAGGGTTTTGAGAGAAGATGGTGCTGGTGAAGATGTTGATGGAGATTGATCCCCTCCCGATGAGAGGATCGTTGGTGATGACGATGGTGTTGATTTCCCCCTCCCAGAGGGAAGTTTCCCCGGCAGAACAGCTCTGCCGGAGCTCTAGATTGGTTCCGCCAAGGTTCTGCCTCGTGGCGGCGGAGTTTCGTCCCGTAAGCTTGACCACAATTTTTTCCAGGGTAAAAGCCTTCATATAGCAGAAGATGGACACCGAAGGGCCACCAGGGGGCCCAGGAGATAGGGGCGCACCCAGTAGGGGTGGGCACGCCCCCCACCCTCCTGGCCAGGATGTGGGCCCCCTCTGGTGTTTCTTCCGCTCAATAATTCTTATTAATTCCAAAATTAAGTTTCGTGGAGTTTCAAGATTTTTGGAGCAGTGCAGAATAGGTTTCCAATGTTTGCTCCTTTTCCAGCCAGAATTCCAGCTGTCGGCATTCCCCCTCTTCATGGTAAACCTTGTAAAATAAGAGAGAATAGCCATAAGTATTGAGATATAATGTGTAATAACAGCCCATAGTGCAATAAATATTGATATAAAAGCATGATGCAAAATGGACGTATCAGTGTACTATACCGGTAAAATCATGCCTTGTACCTTTAGAGCATCTTCAATGGAAGATGTAGATGAAAAACTGAAATTAACGAACTTTTGTATCTTCGAGGCCCAAAATGTCACCTCCAATAGATGATGTAGATGTAAAAAAAATTATATCACCTAACCCAAGTGATGTAAAATACAACACCTCGAGATGCAAATTTGCATCTCCGCCTCCAGATGATGTAAACCGGTTGGTCAAGGGCCAACCGTTGTTCATTTATTTTCCACCGACCGTGGGTCTTCTTCCTCCCACCGTTTGCCCACCCACCGCACCACGCTGCCGTTACCCCGCGCTAGATCCACCCGCCAACCACCCCCGTCGCCGGTTCGGCGACTCCGCTGCCGCCCTTCTTGAATCAGGCCCGATTCGCCACTATCGTCGCCGCCCAACTCTCCACCATCGTTGCCCAATTCGCCACCGCCAAGCCCTGACCCGAGCCCTCACCCCACCAACGCTCGCCACCAAGCCCTCGGCCCGAGCCGCCGCCCCACCGCCGTTGCCTGATTCGCCACTGAGAAGCCCCCCGCCTTGAGCCCCCACCCTACCGCCACCAAGCCACCGCCCTGAGCCCCCACCCCACCGCCTCCTGCCACCAAGCCCCCACCCAATTGCTGCCCGCCACCAAGCCCCCGGCCCGAACCCCCACCCCACCGCCACCGCCTGATTCCCCACCGCTACCACGCAACAGCCAACGCCGACGCCGATGCCGCCGCCCCATCGTCACCATGCCACCGAAGAAGATCCCGAAGAGCAAGGCGGGGTTCTTTGGCGTGCGGGCGAAGCCATCTGGCAACTTCAGCATGGAGTTCCACGGTGAGGGACGCCGCTTTTGGCTCGACACATACTCCACCACCGACGAGGCCGCGCGTGCTTACATTGGAAGCAAGGAGTCGATGGGAAACATGCACAAAGTTAGCAATTTACTCTCTTGCATCCAACCAGAGTGTAACTATGATTATAGATTTACTTTTCGATTCTTCCATTTTTCTAATATTCCGTGTAATAACCGTTGGGAAAGAAGTTAAGCTCGAGCGTATTGAACAAAGCTCGCACAACAATTGTTCATTAATTTTGCTAGACAGATACTTCTATTAAAATGTTTAAACATGATTGTCACTACTATATAGCACAATTAAATGACAATCACACACAATGATCCAACCAATTGAAATAGGACATATACGAAATAAACAACATAGGAGACTTAACCCACGACCGAAGAATAGGCGCGGCAAAGCGCGGGTCATACTCTAGTCTCTCTAATCCTCATAATAGAGAAGTCATGTAGGGTTCTCTTCTTCTCCCTCTAATTCATCGGCGACGATTAGCTCTGGACGACAAAGCGCCGCCAGATCATGAAGCATGTACGCCTGCAATCCGTAGAGAGGTCGTGCTTTTTGGGTCTTCGATTCGAGGGATCGCTCGTGAATGGTTCAAGGGACTTCATCAACGATCTACATCAACTCTTCTTCCGATACAACTCGAAGTTGGTAACGATCCGATCTAAACCTCTAATGCATCTTCTTAGTGTTCCTGGCATCCAATCTAAACTCGAATTATACTTTTCATCCCTCAACTCTTGGTGAAGTCTAGATTTGGTCTCTTTAACTCTGAAACCGGATAACTTGCACCCCCAATTACCGAAACCCGACAAGGTTCGTCTTTTTTTTAAAAATCCATGTTCCTTTTCCAATCCATGAACTTTGTTTGAAATTCATGTACTTGTTTCAAGTTGACATAATTTTTCAAGCCCACATATTTTTCTAATTTGCGTAAAAGAAATCCAAATCCGCGTACTTTTTCAAGTTAGCATAAAATTTTCAAATTCATGAACTCTTTCCAAAAAGATGTACACAAATATGAAAAAGTACGTCAATTTTTAAAATACTCCCTCTGTCCGGAATTACTTGTCACGGAAATGGATAAAAATGGATGTATCTAGAACTATAATATGTCTAGATACATTCATTGCTTCGACAAGTATTTCCGGACGGAGGGAGTAGATGAATTTGAAAAACTACATGAACTTTAAAGACCTACGTGGATTTGAAAAAAGTATGTGAACTTGGAAAAAGTACGCAGATTTGAAAAAGTACATAATTTTTTAAAAAGTTCACATATTTGAAAAAAGTACCCGAATTTGAAAACATTAGGACTTGGGAAAAAGTACGCGAATTTGAGCGACGCAGTCAAAACCGGGGTGAGACAGCACCAAAACCGGTTAAAACCGTGACCAGGGATGAATCTTGTCCGATTTCAATAATTAAGGATGCAAGTTGTCCGATTTTGAAATTGAGGGACTAAATTTAGACTTCGCCAAAAATTGAAGGACGAAAAGTATACTTTTCTCTCTTTTTTTCTACTATGTTTTTCAATAGTTCATTCCCACTATGGCCATGGATTTAGGATTGGGATCGTGATAATATCCCATCAAAATTACCGTGATTCCAATTCTCAAATTCAGCCGCACATCTGAAAACTTGTTGAAGGAGATTTTTTTTAAGGAAAGGGGGTTTCCCTTCCCGCGCGGCGTGCCTCCGATCCGTGGAACCGATCACGCGAGGCACATCTCGAGGCTGCTTCCTCTCGCTGCGGCTGCTCATCTCCATTGTTTGCTCCTGTGTCTTGTGTGTTAAAATAATCCGAGGCACTCGGTGGATCTATCGAGGACCAAGCAATGACACGTGGCACGACACCGAGATTTGTTAACGAAATTCACCGATATGGCTACATTCCCGAGGCATGATTACGGGCGCTCTTCCCCATAACACCGTCACAATACCGCACCCCAGCCGCCCGGGCGCCGGCACATGCCGCCGGCTCCCCCGCGTGCATGTGCTATTATATTGGCATAGGTTACATCGTGTGTCTATCCTTGTTATATATGAGAGGCCTAGGATACAAGTGTACTACTTGGACACGACTCCATATCCTGTCTACACACCGTACGACTCGAAGTCCAACTGTAACCTAACTTGTACAATAATATTCGACACAACTCTAACAAACCCCACCTTGGCGAATATTCTCCACCACATTGAATTCGTCCGTGCGTCGAACCTCCATGTACATTGGACTTGAGATACGCCATGAGCACCACTGCTACTCCCAGACTCCATGTGACTCCACCTGCAACTGTAGTCCCTTCTTGTCTTCTTCACAATCAACACTCGAGCAAAATTAAGTTCCTCATTACTGTACCTTGTGCTTCCAACTTCCGGAGAATCCGTTCAACGCCATCACACACCGACCACTGTCTGCATGAAAATGAACAACTCACATATTTGACGCCACATATAAGAGTTACCTGAACTCAACGTCACCGCTCTTTCTTGACTGCTTGTCTGAAACTTGAAGGAATTTCACCGTCGCCCTGTGTCACTCTGACTCAAATTCGCAGTTGTCTCACCCTTCTTTCGGATAGTCTTTGGCATGTCCCACAGCTGTAGCACTCCGCCTCCTTCTGTATTTGTCATCCGCACTTTGCCATGTGCACTGAACACCACAGAATATACGGCCATGTACTCTCTCAACCTTTGACAATTTCAGACTTTCCGCCACTTTCTCAGATTCTCCATGGTCAACTCCTGTCCATCAACTAGCACCAATAGACCCAGTCACCAACTTGAATCCGGTACTCGTCAACACTGCTTCAGCACCCTTGCATACTTTGTCTGACCACATGTCTGACCACCAGTGCCTTGGTCTGTCGCTGTGTCCCGTACTTACCGCACGCCTCACCGCTATCACCGCGTCGAGCCTCTGCTGTCCTGGTCGAGTCTCCCGGGTAGCTAGCCTCCACTGCCTCAACCTCCACTGCAGAGAACCACCGATCATCACCGACCGATGCCGAGTATCACGTCTCCATCAGACCATTGGTACCCAGTCCGATCCACGTGTCTCTCGCTATCCTGCTGAAATAGGCTTCGATTCTCCGATATCTTACACCGTAGCCCGTCCATCAGCATAAAGCATAGTCATCCATCAGACTCCAGCTCCACCTTCACATGACTCCATGTAGCTGCGCCATGCTACCTCGCACCCTGTCGACTTCAAGCTCTCATGTGTACACTGCCTTGGATCAACCCTGCGCAATAATCTGTCGAAGCCGCACAAGCCCTCGGGACTGCACCACGTGTTTCCACGTCCCAGAAGTCGGTCACCATCAGCATCACGCTCCTATGTCGTCGTTGCTGAAATCACCGCCGTCTTCTGCTTTGACCGACATCCACGTCGATCCATCAGACTGTCCAGTCCAAACCCAGTCAAAATTATCCGACTGCAACCATGCTCCACCCTGTGTCGTGTCCATCCACACTCCGTGCATTGCTTGATGCCCTGCGTATGCATGATCCTGCCACGACATGCTCCAGACTCCTCCGAGCCTTATACGCATGTCCCCGTCTTCGGTCCTCTTTTGACTGCTAGCCGAACAACATCACCACTGACATGGCGAGATCTCCTTAGCGTACGAAACAAAGAACTCCAAGTAGTCCTTGTAGTCTGTATGTGTGCAACCAACTCAAGCAATTCCATTACTACATCCGATGCACAGCCATAGCACTACGTGACTTCTAATTATCTTCTTCTTTTATTTTCCATGCTCAAAATCGACATGCTAGTCTCCAGTGAATTCCACGTTCCATCACGCCGCAGCACCTTCCAGACATGGCGAGATCTCCTTAGCGTACGAAACAAAGAACTCCAAGTAGTCCTTGTAGTCTGTATGTGTGCAACCAACTCAAGCAATTCCATTACTACATCCGATGCACAGCCATAACACTACGTGACTTCTAATTATCTTCTTCTTTTATTTTCCATGCTCAAAATCGACATGCTAGTCTCCAGTGAATTCCACGTTCCATCACGCCGCAGCACCTTCCAGAACCGAACTTTTTTCCAAACAAATCTTGTGTCTCCCCAGTTGCCTCAGCCTCTCTTGCGTCCGCAGCACGCACGTAGACTAGCCCACGAGCCTGCCTGGGCCACAAACCCTTTGGGCCACGCTGCTACCAGCTGCCCCCTTGACGTAGCCTTCTGGCGACTTTGGCCACGTGAGTCACGCTCTGATGCGTCTCTGCTGGCTGCTGCCCCTAGCGAATTCCGCCCCTAGCGCCGCTTCCCAGATCGGTCTGATACGCTGTCGCCGCACGCACTATCCATCCGATCAAGCCGACGCCCGCTGGGTCTTGGGCCCATCGCATCGCCTGGACGGCCTCCTGCACCGCGCTCCGCTGTTGGCCGCCAAGCGCCACGTACGTGACCTAGCCTCACCACCGCCGCATGAATCGATGCCCAGCAGCTCCGCGTCTGCCGCCGCCACGTGCCTGCTGCTTGCGACCGCTTCAATCCTTGCCGAGTGCTTCGCCTGGAACACACGCCTCGATCACGTCGAATCTTTGGATACGTCTATCCGGCCTGCTTCCTCCAACTTCGGATCAGAAGAACAGTCATGATCCAATCTGACGACTTGATCCCGATGATCCAATCGACTCATCACCCGATTTGCATGCTTATGCCCGATCGCTTCTCGATGAACTACAACTGTGTACACTTGATTGCTGCCTCCTGGTTACAACTCGATAGCGACAACTCGTCGACTAACTCCGCTCCCACGGGTGCGATCCCTTCACGCAAGTCCGTCGATACGTTCTTTCTCCTCTAGATCAATCTGCCGCCTCCTCGAACCTTGCTCATGATACCACTTGTTAAAATAATCCGAGGCACTCCGTCGATCTACCGAGGACCAAGCAATCACACGAGGCACAACACCGAGATTTGTTAACGAGGTTCACCGATATGGCTACATCCCCGGGGCATGACTACGGGCGCTCCTCCCCATGACATCGTCACAATATCAAGACCCCACCGCCAAGGCGCAGCACGACATGCCGCTCCCCGCATGCTGTGCTATTATGTTGACATAGGTTACATCGCGGTCTATCCTCGCTATATATATAGAGCGCAGGATCTGAGTGTCTCTACTGGACACGACTCCATATCCTGCCTACACATTGTACGACTCGAAGTCCAACTGTAACCTAACTTGTACAATAATATTCGACACAACTCTAACATTGTGTCGGGAGAACCAAACGAGATTTTAAAAAGAGGGGATTGGTATTCCGAGTTTGGGTGACAAGAAGGGATCAACCTAATCCCTAGGTGGATTAGTTCCACTACAACCAAACAGGGCCTAAAACATTTTGAACTTTGGACATGCCACGCAATCAGAACAGAAAGCAAAATCTGTAAAATGTTGGGTCGTGGAATTCATCAGAACACAGTAGACACTTCATCAGGTCCATTTGCTCCGAGATATCATGTACTATCGCACTGTGATGGATTCTGAAAATGACAAACGCTAAGTGGCCCTTCACAATGCGACACTTGTAAGTTAAGCAGCCCACCCCAGTCTTTTCGCATTAACTATGTGAGCGGCTTATTTTTGTGTGCACAATATTTCTGGACCTAAAGGCTCCCAAATTATTATTAGTATTATTTTGCGGGAAAAAGTCTCCCACCGAAAGAAAAAACTGAAAAACTGTCGCGTAGAAATCATGTATGCTGTACGTGGCCGTCTGCACGTTCGTTGTTTTCCTACTGAACTGGGGAATCGGTTATCCCTTTCATACATCAATGCATCCACGTGTTCGATACGTAGGCCGGCCTTTAGTGCATGTCTTATCATGGCCGGTGTCGATACCAAGCTCCAGAGCAGACACTCTCGCACACTCAAGTTGCTCCCCGTCCGAACGAACGAACCCATACGGCGCTAAATGGACTCCCTATTGGCCGGTAGAGCAAAATCTTCTTAGACTAGCCACAATGGGTAGTAACATAGAGTAGTAACATGGGCATATGTTACTACTCTATGTTACTACCTCTATAGTGGAAGTAACATATGTGTGGTAACATACAATACTTCATTTATTATCGCTATAGACTTATCTTGTCTCGATATGTGTGATATTACGATGAATTGAGATTCTTAGAACTACTCTCTCTTCATTAACTCATTCCACATGACAAATTTGCTGAGTTAGACTTGAAGTTACTGCTGAAGTTACTCCCACTATGGCTAGTCTTAGTGTGCTTGTTCAGTCAATTTTTCTTTCAAAAAGGAGGTTGTTACCTCTGACCCCTACAGTCTACTTCATTCGTCTGGAATTAGTTGTTGCTCGGTTGAGCGACGGAGTACAACATTGTGGTGCATGTATATACTATGTTTGAAAAGAAAAAAGTGGATGTAAGACAACGAGAGCGGGATTATCAACAAATGGTCGCGAGTTCAATCAACTATGGCGCACTCACTTGCAGAAGGTCGCAGGCTCCATTCCCGCACCTTGTGAACGGAGGAGAGCTTGGCATCGGTGAGGAACGAAACGGAGGCAAGTTGCAAAAGGCAGGCAGGATGTCGCATTGCAACTTGCGAGGGCATAAAGCTCAAAGAAACAAGCGGATAAGCTGGATGCCCCGGCAGTGCAAGGCTCCGGCTCTCGCTCACACAAAGGAGCGAAGTGGACGTGCCGGGCCGGCGGGTCAACGTGTCCATCTCGAGTTGGTTGGCTCGTTAAACGCCCTGCACTGTCGGTCGCTCGATCGCGGCGTCGATGTGGGCGGGAGTGTCGGCAAGCACTCAAGCAAGCGGGCCGGGGAAGGAAGGAAGGAACCAAGGAGGGCATATCCCGCGCGATATCCGTCGGGGCGTACTACCGCGCGCGGCTGACCGGCCGTGTGGGTGGATGGCCTTCCCTGCTATAGCCAGCGGAAGCGGACAGCGGCGACGGCGACGGCGCGCGCGCGGCGCGGATGGGCCAAGTGGGTGGCTCGGGGCAGTGACGCGGCGCTTGCGTGGTGCGTGCGTCCAAATTTGGCGATGGGAAGACCGGCAGTTGCATGTGTAGTCGTACGTAGTGGGCGGTAGGCCTGCCAGTACGATCGACGTCTACTTACAGCCTATGCTACACGGCTACGTGGAGCATTATGTGCGTAAGGGCAGCTAGCCTTCTTCCGGTTAGAGTTATTAGACTTTTGGTGTATTAAAGAAAACAGAAAGCATATTTAAAAGTTAAAAAAATCCATGGAAACATATATGTGTTCCGCACAAACGTGTGAAAGTTTCGTTTAAAATATCATGATTTGTAGGCCTAAAAAAACAAATTTTCGGCCCAACAACAACAATAAAAGGGCCCTATTTTGAAAATACATATTTGCACTTTTTTTGTATGCCATGTATGAAAGTATAATGTTGCGAATTTTCGCACATACATACTATACATGTGTATGTGTGTTCACAACAAATTTCAAAAAATATAGCACTGTGGAAATTTGAGTTTTGAAAATGAGCTCTGATGGCATTTTTCAGGCAAGGGGAACTTAGGACGTGTGCAAGGGTATCATTCTTATCGATAGCAATATGATACAAGGCTGGATACTATTCCTGGAGTGTAGCGTTTCGCGAGACACTTGTACTCCCAAAAGCGGTTCTCAAAGGATCCTTCGTCGCGAAGGAACTGAAGCAGAAAAGATGTTTTCTTTGCTGCCATCAGTTCAGCCAAAAAGTTTGAGTCCCCAGGCTCCCAGCTAGCCTTGGACACCCTTTTAGAGCCTAAATATGTTTTGTGCAGGAGGGTTTACCAAACACCATTCTCGATAAGACATTTGTACAATCATTTACTGAGTAATGCATCATTTTTGACCGACCATGCATACCAAGTCCTTTTTGGTCTTTTATCAGCAAACCACACTTTGTTTGGGTAAGCCTATAAGTGATGTCATCGACAAGGTCGGGCCGTCTTCAAGATAAAGCAGAAACAATGGCGTGTCGGCAACTCGCTCTGGTGGCAGAAATGATCGTCTGATGGTCCATAGACCTCGATGTAATTTTTATTATGTTTGAGATGTTTTGTACTTCCGGTGATCATTTTCAAGATTTTTTTATATAATCAACTAGTCATACAGTACACATTTGCGGCTAGTTTGCCATGGAGACCGCGTGTGTGTGGTTGCACATCAAGCTAGTTTCCTGCTGCTCAGCTATGAATAATCGACTGCGAAAAAATAGCGCCAAAGGAAAAAATTGGTGTAGTAGTATAGTACACGTTTGCATAACTATAATCAACTATCCATACATATGCGGGGCTTTCAAACTTTACAAATTTTGACTAAGTTTATGGAGAAAACTATTTATATTTATAATACAAAATATATACGATATGAAAGTACGTCTTGTGATGTATCTAAGGACATGTATTTGGTATCCTAGATGTATATATTTTCCTCTATAAATTTAGTCAAGGTTTATAAAGTTTAACTTTATAGCGCTACATTGTGAAATGGAGGGAGTGGAATATGACAAAGGATTATATGTATCTAGACAAATCTCACATTCATCATCAAGACTGCTACATATATATACACACTCATCTCAACAGCCGCGGCTCTATGATGGGATCACATCACAGTATACATATAAACGAATCCCACCATAAAGAAAATAGCAAGAATACAAATGCTAAATCATTTAGCAAGGACCAGTAGCAGTAGCAACCACACATGCATACGTATTTAGCATCGCAAACACACTCACTTTCACGACGATTTTTGTCTAGTAATCATCAGAGCCGGTGTTGCCTGCTCCAGTGGCATACCCATCGGCGCCGGACTTGCTGTAGCCACCACTGTACTCGTCGGCGCCGGCCTTCTTGTAGCCATCATCAGTGCTGGACTTGTTGTAGCCACTGCCGTCATAGTCATCAGCGTGGGGGGTGTTCTTGCCGCTGCTGTAGTCCTCCTCGATGCTTGATTTGTTGTACGCGGAGGAGTCCTCGGTGCTTGGTTTCTTGTAACCGCCTTCGCCATAGCCGGCATCGGCGCTGGAGTTCTTGTAGCCACCATCATAGTCGTCCGTGCTAGACTTGTTGTGGCCGCCACTGAAATCGTCGGTGCTGGACTTCTTGTAGTCGCCACCGGCACTGTAGTCGTCGGCACCAGCTTTGTTGTAGCTGCCACCGCCAGTGTAGTCATCAGTGCTAGATTTGTTCAAGCCGCCGGTGAAATTGTCAGTGCTGGACTTGTTGTAGCCGCCACTGCTACTGTAGTCGTCCGTGTCGGTGTTCTTGTACCCACCATCATTGTTGTCGTTGCTGGATTTGTTGAAACCGCCGGTACCATGTCCGTATTCGTCGCTGCTGCGGCCATAGTCTTCCTCGCTGGTCTTGTTGTACCTGCCTTCGTCACTGCCTGTGCCTGACCTTCCGTAGCTGCTGCGATCATACTCACCTGCCATCTCAAAATAAAGAGAAATGTATCACACAGAACACAAGTAGCTGCTTGGTTGCACTGTGGTACTAAGAAGCAATACGGTAGGAGGTATTTATAGCGGTAACTAGCTACACCAAAGCAGTTGGAAGAATAAATTGTTGCATCCAAACAAGGCTCAATCAATCGAAAATATGTGGCTAATATCATGCACACTTAATGACTGAAAGCACTTCTTCTGTTCTCTGGTGGAGATCTTTTCGCAATTTTTGTAACCAAGGGACAAGTGGAACCGCAGCGACACGTGCCCACAAAAACAAAAAATAATCCACAAATTTATCCTTCAATCATTCAAAATTTCCAATGCACGCCATACTATTTCAGTTAATGTAAACATACATAAAAAATATCACTTCCCTGGTTGAAAGGATGGGTCCTAGATCAAGTTCATTCATATATATAGTTTTTCAGCAAAACTAAAGCAGGTCTATGCACTACAACTGTCAACTGTGAAATTTTAACTGTTCTAAAGGGGAAAACAAGCTTACATAGCACGCCCATATTGTGAGAAGAGAACACCGCGAAAATAAAAGCTCATTCCCAACACATGGTTTGCAGCATCAGCACTACATCTATAGAAAACTCGTATAAAATTAAGATGCAGGTATAGACCATTCAGCATCAAATAAGTGCCTACAAATCAATCATGAGTTCAGTATACACGCAGCACATCATGAATAACATGCGATACAGAATATCCTTCAACTAGAAAAATGTTCACACGTAAGATCTTTCTTTGGGAGAGAGAGATACGATAGAGAGGAGAAATTCCTGAATTATCAGCAACACCCGCTTTAAGCAGAAAGGTATCTGACAGGAATAGACACACCGGCTCATTAATGGAGGACAGTTTAACTTCCCACTGGTTAGATCAGTGGAAGCAATGCTGCAAGCAATGGAAGATGCCAAAGCATATTCCGACAATTATTCTGATGGACATCCATTACACCTGCTACCGTGCTACAGCAGAGCCATCTCAGTAATCAACTTTTCTGTGTTTGTGGCTGGGGTTGAATCTAAATTTCTGATTATTTATGCCGTTCAGTTTATCACTAAAACATATGTCTAAGCTAAACCTGTTACTTGAAACAATGAAGCTAACTAATTGGTACTGAAACATATAGAAGCTTGAGGCTCTAGAGATAAGTTGCAAGTTACTGTCACCTGCCATGAAGAAATTAGTTGGCATGATAATGAGCATGCATAAAGTATCAGAATGACCAGACACTCATGTGCTTACACATTTCTACAGTGTGCTTAGGAAAAGGGACATCCCTGCAGGAAAGATTAAAGTAGGCTTAAAAGTAACCAACTAACAATACAGAAGTAGGGACAAAATCACTTATTATAATGAGATTGAAAAAAATGAGAAAAGGAACATATTTGGTTTACTGGACAAATAATACACAATTTCTGTCCACCTGCAAGGATGCAGGTGGCACAAGGCAACTTTGCAGGGTGAACTCGTTTCATCCAATTGTGCAGTTCAAACATACCAATAAACTGTCACCATGTCATTCATCTCTAAAACAATTTTCTTTTCATCTGAGAAATATATTTACAAGGAGCATCCTCCATTTAACAGTTTTGCTGCCAAAAAGACTGAGATAATTATATTATTGATCAAAGAGGCAAACATGTCGTTTTCTGTTCATTGAACCAAGACATACTTGAACTTGTGACCAAAAATAAGGTAAATTGTTTCTCACAAAAATTATTGTAGAAAATATCTTCAATTATTGCTAGATGACACGACTCTGCACTGCGCTGCCAACAACATGCAACTTGTGTGATCTATGAAATGAGAGTATCCCCTCCCTGCCCTTCCCCCAGCCACCAATAACTGAAACCAACTAAAGAGTAGAAATATAATAGCTTTGTCTGCACCTTTACTTAAGGTGAAGATCTTCATGGCCCAGTTTGATGATGATTCTTCCATGGCTGATAAACAAAAAGAATTTGCATCTAAACCAGAAAGCATGTGAATACTTTTGCATAATGGGAGAGGTTACCAATAGAATGGTCCAGGGATCAACCATAGAATGTTAGCGTGACAGAGTGCTAGAACAGACTTCGAGACAACAGTGCTACATGATTATACAGAAGCATGAATCTTAAGTGAAACCACTGCCACCGAAGCATGTCAGAGACTTTTCCAATAAATCTCATTGCCATTAACTTTGTTCATCAGAATAAACAGAATTGACAAACTGTGCTTACATCCAAAGAAAATATTCATTTAATCCTGCAACCATCTTGAAAGTAAGCTCCACAACCATCGATAATGACGATGGAGCACATCAGACATCAACTTCATTGTGCAAGATTGATACCTTCAAGCAGATCTTTAGCATGATTTGCCAAATAATGTTGTGGACCATAGCATATATTTGCAAGATATTTGCAAAAGGTGATGCAGCAAATAGCTAAGTTGAGAATACACCCCTTCTGCTCTTCAGTTAAAATTTCTAGACCATCTGTACAAGAAAGGTTGGCAGAATCTACCTCAGAAAGATAGAGAGACTGAAATATTGATGTCCCAAGCCAACTGAAGTCTATAGGGTTTTTTATCTTTTCCAGGCAGGGTGAGCTTTGCACAAGAAATGGCCAGCACTGCAATGAATGCGATAACATGCGCTTGCCAAATTCCTCACAGGTTGATCTGAATTGATGGTACTGCATGGAATCACGTGTTCCTGAACTTGCTGAACATGAAGCAGAGCTAAACTTAGCTTGGGATACATTTTTCCTTCTCTCTCCCTTTACACATTCAACAAAATCTAACATGGACCGTCCAGCGCTTAACAAATAATGCGCCAGTGAGGTCATAAAGGAACGTTCAGATAAGAACAGATGGTGCGTAGCTCCTGCAAGAAGAAATGAATAAGCTACTGCAGCTTTGGTCATTTTGAAAGAAACGGCACTGTTTTCTCCTTTAAAGCCATCGGTATTGGATTCTAGGGCACGAAAGCGGTAAGCAGAGGCAAGCGTCATATAAGCTCTAAGACATATATGATGAAGAGGATGTAGTATATGTCTTTTCCGTGAAAGTTCCACTTGCTGCAAATCACCCATCAAGTTTTCAGAAAGCAAACTTTCAATCATAGCACAGCAGGCTTTGGGATCATCACCCAATGAATATTCCGAGATTGCTTGTTGTAAGATATCATCAAAATCCTCAACTGCTCGAGATATAAAAGCATTCTCTGGCGAATTCAAGTTCCTGAAGTCACACTGATAAGGGTACCATGTCAGCTCGCAGAAGGTATAAGTTAAGCATAAACTGTCAGGAACCTGCAACATAAGCAACTATCTAAAAAGGGTTGCTAGTTAATGTATATGTCACTGATACTAGCTACTGGTCAATTTATAGTTTTTTTAAGTTGTGCTGGGATGAGAGATGTCTGAGGGAAGTTCAAAGATGTAAGTTGGGCCACACTGATAGAGATAACACACCAAGATTTACAAACATACAAGCCATAGGAATTTAAAGTAGTCTGAAAATATGAGTGGCTAGAAAGAACTTCATAGCAGAGTATTTGACTGAAAGGAATATGGCACAATACTAGAAGTGCATAAAGTTAGTACATGGTAAATTGCAAGCAAATGATAACAATATTTTCTCCGGGGTTCGGCTCTTACATTTAGAATAAAATCCACATATGATTCTGGTGATGCAGTACAGCGCTCACAAGAACAAATAAACTTATACTTTGACCAAAGATCTGAATGCCTTGTTTCCTGTAAAGGGAAGTTCTAACTTATGAGTGTGACAAAGTAGGGAAATAAAAGTAACTCCTACTTTATTTGATGTGCAAACAGTTAGAAAACCAAAAAAGAAACAACACACCTGAACTTCCGTAGTTCTTGAACGCATGTTATTCTAGTTCGAAATTTTGTTCCTAAATATGTCATTTTACCATTTCGGGATAACTTTACACCAGATTTTCCCTTGCATACCCTTCCCTTTGGCTATTTCAAATGCCATTTATTAGTTTAGACTAGAGTAACAGACAACTTCGAAAGGTAATAACCGGCCTAATAAAGAGGGGGGTCATGCAGTCTTTGACTCTTTTCCACATGCAACTTGTTAGAAGTGCAAACTCCTAAGTCGTCATGCATTCAAGAATGGAGGGACTGTAAGATCCTAAAGCATATTGACCTACTATATGGATGGCACGGAAAACATTGTCTACCACAACAACTTAACCAAGATAGTCAGTGTGCAGAAAAAAAGATCCAAGATATAACACAGCTACACCAATACATCTAAATGGAAACATATAATATGCAAATCCATCCTGAAGTAGGTGTGCATTCAGATGAAAGACATATCTGGTGCTCCCAAGGGTTGTAGGGCTAGCATGATCCCAAGCCATGGGAGCACAACCAAACTAAAAAAGGGCAGCCCGGTGCACGTAGCTCCCGCTTGCGCAGGGTCCCGGGAAGGGTCCGACCACTTTGGGTCTATAGTAAGCAGCCTTTCCCTACATTTCTGCAGGAGGCTGTTTCCAGGACTCAAACCCGTGACCTCATGGGAGCACAAACTGTCTTAAAAAAATTAGAAACATCAGGTGGATTGATACAATGTGTATTTAGTATGTCATGAAATTTCAAAATGAAAATTCCACGCCGCCACTAAGAAAAGCAGAAGAGAAATGCTATTCACAGGAGATGTTGCTATTCATGGCAGAATTTGTCTTTTTTCTTCTTTCTTGATATGTAGATTGGGTTTGAACATGCAATTGTGTAGCATGACAGGTGTATATTGTGTTAATCGACTTAATTAGTTTTAGAATTTTGGGAGCTTTTTGGTTGTGCTCCTGTGGCTTAGGAGCACTGGACATGTTCTTCATTCAGATTTAGCTTTTGCATATGGTAGGACTAAATAGTGATCAGAACATCTACCGACAGCAGCAGCTCAACAGAAAGTTAGAAGCTATAATACTGAACTGCGTTACAATATCTATGTACTTCTGTTTCGGATGAAAATGGACAAAGGATGGCCCTTGTTTTTCAGCAAGAAACAGAGTTTCGCCAAGTGCATAAATAGTTATATTAAGCATGGTTATCTAAACTTAAGGGAAATTTTGATGTAAATACTAATACTAAGGGAACCACTATAGCCCATTATTACAGTTCATGGAACAATTGAGCCTTCGTGTGATTCTGCACAACTAATAATATATTAAGATAACTGACCTACTTGCATTGGAAACTCATGCAAACTAGGATTTAGCAAGAAAACAGTACCCTGGTCTGGAGAAGATCAATGTATGTTATGCAAACTTCATCCCCCTTGTTGATTGGCTTTATGCAACGGATAACAACTCTTGGGCCATATTTGCCAAGTGCTAAAGAGAGTCAGGGTAAAGGTTCAGAATGTTGCCTCACGTTGCAGAATAAATGAACATGAAAGAAGTACCATGAGTAGAACCCTCTTCAAATTGCAAAGTATGCCACTGCAACCAATGAAAAGCCAAATAACTTGCTCTAAATTCAGAAATATTTGATATTCAAAGTAGTTGATTGACTGTAAGAATAGTGGATGCAAAAGTTCAGAATACATCAAACAAAACAACAAAATTGATTTCCTTTACCGCATCTGGAGCAACCCCTTTGCTAGCAGGGACTGCACGGTATTCTGATTTGTCTGAAACATAATCTTCATTGGGTGCAGCCAACTCAAAACGATAAGAAGCGTTCGGAAAGCAACTATGATTGAACCATGAGAAACTAGGCCCATAAACTGCAATCCCCAGATCCCACTCGTCACTAATCTGCACCTCAACGCTGTTGATCATCACTGCCCATAATGCCATTATCTCTACTGTCAGGCCATTGGAGAAAACAACAGAAGTTTGCGTCCTCATTTTTCTGGCAGACGACATCAGCATGCTTCCCTTCAGTATCCTCTCGGCAACCTCCCCGCCTTCCTCCAGAACTTCACGAATACCAATTGTTGAAAGCCCACCAATTCTGCTGGACTGGTTGACTGAATCTGATGAGATCAGACCATGCATCTCGAGAAAATAAAGAAGTCGAAGAGAAGCACGGACATCGCTTGTGCCTTCAGTGATGTAGGATGGAGATGCTTTCCTGAGGTGGTCGGCGAAGAAACAACATTCACCAGAAGATGAATGCATTTCACGATCCGAGCTTAAGCAGTCTGGGCAGCAGTACTGAACGGAGCAGCAGAGGATACAAGACATGGCACATGGAGGTTGCGATGGCAACTTCCTGAAACAGGAGGAGCAATGGGAGTGGAGGAACGTGTCATGCAGGGCGGTGGCATAAGGTGCAATTGCCCGTGTCAGGTCCTCCGACATACCTACAGATTCCCGGGCTCTCATCTCCATCGCCATGAGTCCTTTCCTCCTGTTGCAACTTGCAAGGTTCAGTTTCGCACAAAAGGGAAAACATGAGTTAGACTAGATTATCCAATGCTCAGCAGAACTGAACTAAACTTTCGCCGCAACATGATCTATTATCGGCCCTTTATGATACGTCCTGTATGCTCTTTGGCTCCGGTTGGTCTTAGAAACTACACCAAAACTTCTTAACAAATAAACCTATTTTCTCCACTAGAGTATCATCTGCCTAACCAGTTCATTTGGGGGCAAAATAGAAGAGCAGGAGCACTGAAGATACATACTAGTACAATTGAGTGTTCTCAAGACAACTGAAATCAGGACCTGGAAAATCTAGCGGCTGCAGAGATGCGAAGCAATGCGTAGGGCACCAAACCCTCACTGAAAAAGACAGCTGGGAAGGTGGGGCTTACTTAGTTTGGAGCCGAGATAGCCGCCGAACAACGAAGTCGCAAGCCTGCGGGTGAACTAGGAAAGCGCGGTGACAACCACGGACGGGACGAGATGGGGCGGCACGGCGGCGTGTTGCCCCGGCGACGGAGAAGACTTTTTTTTTTTTTTTTTTGAGGAATGGCGACGGAGAAGACGAGAGTGCGTGGTGCTGTTGTTGGGCTGATGCCTTATTGGAACTTATTTGAGGCTTTGAGCCCTTCTAAACTGGGCCGGATGTATTGAGCCCTTCTAATCTGGGCTTGATGTACTGTGAGCGATCCTTAGGGCCCGTGGTGCACGCGATTCCAAGTGTGTCGCTGCTTGCTTGCTTGCCTCTCTCAAACTTTAAAAGTAAACATTTGGACGTTTAGTACGCCCCACTATGGTGATTGTTTGATTCGCATGATCTGAATCATTAGGATTTTTTTCATAGGATTCATTACTCGATTTTGAAGGAAAATTTCCATCCGCTTGAACTTCTTGAAAGAATTATTTTGTTTTGTATGTTCTATCAAACACATTTCATCCAAATTCTTGTAGTTTTCTAATCCTACATATAGGGTACGAGAGCGAAAATGCCAAATGAAGACCGAATTTGAAAACTTTAAAATTTAAACATTGCAACTTCAAAAAAATCTGAAAAAAATACACATATAACTAGAGACATAATGTGCATCTGTGTAAATTTTTAGATCGAGATCCGTTAAAATGAGAGCTACACAAAAATAATTGTTCATCCTCAAAGTCCATGATTTTTTCTGTACGGCTCACAATTCAAGGTATTTCATCTTGAAAATATGTACACGTACACATTACATCCTTGTATGCATGCGTATTTTTCCAGAATTTTTTGAAACTGAAAAGCTTGATTTTTTTTTTCAAAATTAAGGCCTCCATGGAGCTCGGTCTTCAAAATGCCCTACTCGTACAAGTGGACATGACACTATATTCCTACGTTTTGAGAATCCTACAAATCAAAGTGGCCCTAGAAATTAAAAGAAGTAAACATATAACAACATAAGAAGAACTTGAAATTGTCCCTCTAGAAACGAAAAATGGATTTTTTTTAGACAAACAAATAACCATCCTTTGATTGTACTCTCTCACTAGTTCACGTATCGTGTACCCTCGAAATTTTCTACGTATCAACAAAATGAACTTTTAGCATGATATATATTGAATGACTATTTCTCAGTTGACTTACAAATAGTTATTTCTCTACCAACATTCATAACATGAATCTCAATGTTCATATCAAATGGTTCTTCCTTGAAAAATATATATTTTTTTAATTTTCTTGCAAAAATAATAATATTAAATGGTTCTTAGCGTCGACTTAGAAATTGACAGATAGAAAAACTGACAACATATTTATAAAAACTCACCAGAATTATAATATTATGAAATACATTCTGATACACATCTACAAATATGATATTTTAAGTATCTAATATAGCTAGTTAAAGAGAGACATGTAATCAGAGTTTGGGAAGTTCAACTGCCATGTTCATCATCAGCTTTGTTCTCTAATATCTTCGGTCGGTGCAGAGGAAAGAACGCAGCAGGACTGTTACAGTTCACGACGACACAAGTTCGAAACATGACCGACGGCAACATTTTGCAAACTTATCAACTTATATCACATTGACGCCGCTAAACTGAACTTGCATTTTTGCTCAAACATGTTTCCTGCGAGAAATCGACACTCAATGGTCTCAAACTGCAGAGAACAATAGTGTAACCCAAGAAAATGGGATAAAATCTAAGGGGTTCTAGCAACTTAAATCACCCGTCACTGGTTAAAGTAAGGGCAAGGACAACACAGGTCAGCGTGAAAATAATTGTAGCTGCAGCAAAGGCCAGGATGGCTCTCTGTGAAAAGCCAGGCTTGTCATGGCCTGCTAGCTCAACCTCCTTCAGCAGATCCCGGATCTCATTGACGTCTGCGTCCTTTGCTGCATGAATTAGCCTGCTCTGAACCTCTTCAAGCTTAGCAAGCCTTCTAGCTCGGCTGGCATCTCTAGCAGACCAGATGAACCGTGTCATCCTCCACAAGAGGATTCCGACGTAGATTGCCACAACGCAGTCCACGGTGTAATGATGCCGTTCACGTATCTCCCTTTGTGCACTGTGCAGGACGAGAAACCATATTGCAACAGAAATCCAGCCTCCATAAGCTTCCTATATGCGTGTGAAACAGATTGAAAATGAGTTAAGATTCATCAATTACATGCAACTGGTTAAACAATATCCAAGAAAATGGAATATAGATCCTACATTGGAAGTGGTGGCTCCAGAAAATGGAAATTCAGATTCAGTACAGCGGGCCTTTTCAGACTATGATGCTGTAACGCAGAAAAGTAAAATGAATTACGTACCGTCCACGCCATGGCAGTAAGAACAGCGACAAGCATGTGCCCACTATACATAAGATCATTGCAACCTCCACTGGCTTTTTTCAACAGATGGTACCATGCAGGCCCCTCTCCAGGGGTTGGCCTCAAAATGTCTACTAAGAAACTCATCCGACCCCAGTCAGGACTGTACTCATCAGGGTAAGCTTGAACATCAGCTGTATTTTTTAAAGGACAATTCAGTTTTCAAATCCCAGAAAAATACATACTTCAATTAGGTGATATAAGACAAATACACTAACCATAAGCCATATCAGTGTCTATGACCGCACGAATAGCATGTGAATCAGAAGCATATGGAACATAATATTTTTGCGCCCAGGGATGAGGGTGCCCAGGTATTCGATAACGACCTGCAGCGCACCAAGGTCTTGCAGATGGAAGAATTGTACCAACAAAAGTTGCCGTCCGAAGCAACCTTCCGACTGCCATGGTGAACATATATCTTGTGGCTATTCCAAGACCAGGAGCCTTGATGCAATCGAACAGCACTGAGAACCCCAACATCATAAATAACATCAAATAATGGTGAAGAGTGATAACATGAGCTCTCAATAGATCAACAACACTTCCAGGAAGCTTCTCATTCAAAGCTAGAAGCAGCCATTGGCCGGTGTCAGGAAGTGGAGCAGCAGATCTGTTAAAACAATAAAAAAGGGTTTAGTTTACAGGTAACTGTGTGAGAATTCAGGATTCATGCATGTATTTATCTGGGCAAGGAAATGAATGCATGCAGATAAATAACTATAAAAAGTTAAAAGTTCGTAAGTACTGCAACTCTCTTCTTGACAATGAGAGCCAAAGTATGACCGAACCATGATATTTTTACAGAGGTCAAGTTGACAAAATATCACAAAGGCAGTTACAATTAGCTGAAAGCAATGACCAAATAAACCTAGTGCGGTCCCATCTTGCCATCTAATGAGGCATGATATGAACTTCTCAATGTTTTGTCAATGGGCACAATGGGAGCATATTTAGGGAAGGTTAGCTCATTTATGTAAATCAGATTGAGAGAGGAAACACCAATGCTCAGTAATCAGACAGGAATACACTGGCCCAAGCATGAAGCAATGCATATGCCTTTCTTAGCCGCTTAACTTCTAGATGCCCCTTTGTTCAGATCATTGATACCTTGCTTAAACTGAACTCTTTGAAACACTAATCACCATAAAAACTTTTGCTTATTTTGAACAAGAAATAATGTGGACTTCTTTCTTCATTGCAAGGCTGCAAATGAATATTTTAAAACTCCAAAAATAGCATGGAGTAACAACAGTCAAGCAAGGTATGTACCTCTAGCAATGACCAATAATCCACAGAAATATGATTGAAATAAAACTTGACAGACGGAGAGGCTACACAAAGATGCATTTGCCACGCAACATTCACCAAAATTACATACAACAACAAGAAGCCGTAGCAAAAATTAATCGACAAGGTTCACTTAACGCACTTGTCATGCTAAATATACTGTCATCTCCATGAATCTCTACTACGCCACTGGTTTTGAGCACCATAATAAACATGATAAATACGCAACATTTTCTAGGTTTGGTCTACCTACAAAATAAATTTCTTCAAGATCCACTGCAGTCTCTGAAATGTTTCACAGACCTCTCCAAGATAACAATTATATGTCATGACAAGTCTAATTCTCCGCCTGTCAAGCTTAGCCACTATCCACACCCAACAATCAAACCCCTACCCCAAGACACACGCCTTTCTGATACAAACTAATCGATTGTTTGGCAGTTCAAAAAGTAATACTCCAAGATCATACCATCCTGACACCAACCGCACACTAGAAACATCTGAAAAGCGTATCATTAAGCATCATAAACCAAAACAAGCACCAAAAATAGCAACACAAACCAAATCTCTCCGAGATCCATGGCAATTCGCGTCCAAACAGCTGAAAAGAAAAAGCATGTGCCAAGGAGGAAGCTCCCTCCTCAGTTCCCAGAGATACTAACCCGTGCCACTGGAGCCCCATCAGGACGGAGACGAAGCGGACGGAGATCATCTCGATGAGGAAGGCGCTGAGCATGAAGACGATGGAACCGAGGAAGGGAAGCACCGCCCGTAGCTCGACATCCCAGTGGCGGTAGAACGGAGCGCGCGCGGCGGCGGCGAGCGCCAGCGCCGCCCAGAGCACCGGCTGCAGCCGGTCGTGCCATGTCGGCGAGAGGTACCGCAGGTAGTCAATCCCCACGTACAACGCCGCCGCGAAGCTCAGCCCGCAAAATCCGAGGAGCCGTCGGGAGACCGCCTGCGGCGGCTTCCGCCTCGGTGCCTTCGCCCTCGCCATGGCCGTGAGAGCTTAGGTTTGGTCACCTGGTCATGGGCTGATGTCAGCGAGGGCCGTCGAGATCGGGACACTCTTGTGGGCACAGACTTGGTTGCCGTCTTGCAGAGCAGCAGACCGGTTCAGATGAGAGATGAGAAGATGTATCACACCTCCATAGGGGAAGCCCTCGGGGCACCTCTTTTTGCTAGAGAAATTTCCAAATGCCCCTCAAATCTTAACTCCTCGGTTTCTTTGCCATCAATTATTCTAAGTTTTGATTTACATACTCCATGTCAACTACTCCTCCATCCTATAATATAAAAACGTTTTTGACGGGTGATATTATGGATGAAAAAAATTCACTTGCAGTCATTAAATTTGTCGCGGTTCGTGATCGTCCTTTGCAAAACCCGAAATATGGTCACCGAAGTGGCTTAAGTGACGCACATACAGTTTGGTGCCCCATTGGCCAAAGGAAGGGAGTTGGTGTGGATGCACCGGCCTTGGTGCGTCCAAAGTTAAAAACCATTGTGCACCCCGGTCATGTCGTGGAGGGCGAAATGCCTTGCCATGTCGGATGATGTGACCCGTCATGAGAAATCGTCATCATCACCTCTACGAGCGTAAGCCACCATAGGCTTGTAGGCTTTTGAATTGAATGCATTTGTCGGCTCGCGGAACCCCAAGGGAGCTCCGCAGCTTTGCATTGAATGCCCTGTCGATTGGCAAAACCCTTGGAGGGCCCACCAAAGTGGAGCAGGTGCTCAGGGGCTGGCTCCTCTGGTTGTTGTTGTTGCTGAAGTCCAAGTCGTAGAGTACGAGGGCTTGAGGGTGGTCAGGGCCAATGCGTGATTACCCTACCCAAGTTGATCGAGAGCTTGTTCTTGGGGGAGCCCTGAGCACTGGCCCTTGCTCTTTATTCTGGATGTATTGACGTTGTCAGTGGTGTTAGATGACTCCACCTCAAGGGTGATAATCTTGCAATGAGGATCTTCATGAAGATCTGCTCCTTGGGCCCTATGGCATCGAGCCCGTCCCATTCCAGCAGGCTTGGGGACCATGTTTCCGATATTGCTGACAATAGCCTGATGACCCACAAGTATAGGGGATCAATCATAGTCTTTTTGATAAGTAAGAATGTCGAACCCAATGAGGAGCAGAAGGAAATGACAAGCGGTTTTCAGTAAGGTATTCTCTGCAAGTGTTGTAAGTAGTGATAATAGATAGTTTTGTAGCAAGGTGATTCATAACAAGTAACAACAGTAACAAGAGTGCAGCAAAGTGGCCCAATCCTTTTTGTAGCAAAATACAAGACGAAAGTACTTCTTATAATGAATAAGCGTTCTTAAGGACACATGGGAATTCTCGTCTAGTCACGTTCATCATGTTTAATTGGTTCCTGTTCACTACTTTGATAATTTGATATGTGGGTAGACCAGTGCTAGGGTGTTGTTGTTACTTAAACAAGCAACCCTCTTATGCTTACCCCCTCACGCAAGCATCTGCAACTATGGAAAAAGAATTAAGATAAATCTTACCATAGAATGAAACATATGGATCTAGATCAGCCCATTACGGAAAAACTCATAAACTAGGGTTTAAGATTCTGTCACTCTCGCAACCCATCATCTACTTATTACTCCCCAATGCCTTCCCCTAGGCCCAAACATGGTGAAGTGTCATGTAGTCGACGTTCGCACGACACTATTAGAGGAAGAACAACATACATATCATCAAAATATTGGACGAATACCAACTTCACATGATTACTTATAACAAGACTTCTCTCATGTCCTCAAGAACAAATAAAACTACTCACAAATCATGTTCATGTTCAAGATCTTAGGAGTATTGAATATGATTATAAGGATCTAAACATATGATATTCCACCAAATAAACCAACTAGCATCTCCCATGGGGAAGTGTTCCCGGAGGAATCGCTCCGCCGAAGAGCAAAAGTGCTCCTGCCCAGGTTCCGCCTCGAGATGGCGGTGCTTCCTCCCGAAAGTCTTCTTCTATTTTTTTTCTAGGGAAATGGCTTCATATATCAGAAGGGAGCACCGGAGGGCTGTTGTGGGCCCCATAAGACATCAGGGCACGCCCTGGGGGGTGCGCGCCCTGTTTTCTTGTGGACAACAGGTGGGCCCCTTCCAGTAGATCTTCGTTCCAGTATTTTTTTATATATTCAATAAAAAATCTCCGTAAAGTTTGAGGTCATTTGGAGCTCCATAGAATAGCTATCTTTGTTGTAGCTTTTTTAGGCCCAGAATTCCAGCTACTGGCAACCTCCCTCTTCATATAGATCTTGCAAATTAAGAGAGAACAATTTGTTAGAATTGCATCATAAAGTGAAATAATGACCAAAACCACTATAAATAACGGTAGAAAAACATGATGCAACATGGATTTGTCATAGCCCCTAACCCTAGTAGTAGGTGATGGCTTTGAAGAGGGTGAGGCTTGATACGTGCTACTTCTTGAGCTTCGTTTTTCCCTTGAAGAAGAAATGGTGATGTAGCAAAGTAGAGATAAGTATTTCCCTCAGTTGGAGAACCAAGGTATCAATCCAGTAGGAGACAACGCACAAATCACTGATACCTACACAAACAATCAAAAAAGTTGCACCCAACGCGATAAAGGGGTTGTCAATCCCTTCACGATCACCTGCGAAAGTAAGATCTAATAGAGATAGATGAAACTAAACAAAAGATAAAATAAATATTTTTGGTATTTTTTGGTTTATAAATCAGAAAGTAAAAGATTGCAAAATAGTAGATCGGAAACTAATATGATGGAAAATAGACCCGGGGGCCATAGGTTTCGCTAGAGGCTTCTCTCAAGATAGCAAATAATACGGTGGGTGAACAAATTATTGTCGAGCAATTGATAGAAAAGCGCAAAGTTATGATGATATCTAAGGCAATGATTATGAAATATAGGCATCACGTCCGTGTCAAGTAGACCAAAACGATTCTGCACTACTATTATTACTCCACACATTGACCGACTCCTGCCTGCATCTAGAGTATTAAGTTCATGAAGAACAGAGTAACACATTAAGTAAGATGACATGATGTAGAGGAATAAACTCAAGCAATATGATATAAAACCCATCTTTTTATCCTCGATGGCAACAATACAATATGTGCCTTGCTGCCCCTACTGTCACTAGGAAAGGACACCGCAAGATTGTACCCAAAGCTAAGCACTTCTCCCATTGCAAGAAAAACCAATCTAGTTGGCCAAACTAAACTGATAGTTTGAAGAGAATTACAAAGATATCAAATCATGCATATAAGAATTCAGAGAAGATTCATATAATATTCATAAATAAGTTCATCATAAATCCACAATTCATCGGATCTCGACAAACACACTGCAAAAGAATATTACATTGGATAGATCTCCAAGAACATCGAGGATAACATGGTATTGAGAATCAAAGAGAGAGAAGAAGCCATCTAGCTACTAGCTATGGACTCGTAGGTATGAGGTAAACTACTCACGCTTCATCGGAAGGGCAATAGAGTTGATGTAGAAGCCCTCCATGATCGAATCCCCCTCCGACAGGATGCCGGAAAAGGCCCCTAGATGGGATCTCATGGGAACAGAAGGTTGCAGCAGTGGAAAAGTGTTTTCGTGGATGCTTCTGGTGGTTTGGGGATATATGTGAATATATAGGATGAAGAAGTAGGTCGATGGAGTCGCGTGGGGCCCACAAGGCAGGGGGCGCGCCCTACCCCCTGGGCACGCCCTCCCCCCTTGTCGCCGCCTCGTGGCTCTTCTGACTTGAACTCCAAGTATCCGGGGTGTCTTCTGGTCCAAGAAAAATCATCGCGAAAGTTTTATTCTGTTTGGACTCCGTTTGGTATTCCTTCTCTGCGAAGCTCAAAAACAAGAAAAAAACAGAAACTGGCACTGGGCTCTAGGTTAATAGGTTAGTCCCAAAAATAATATAAAATAGCATATTAATGCATATAAAACATCCAAAACAGATAATATAATAGCATGGAACAATTAATCGTCTCCAACATATCTATAATTTTTTATTGTTCCATGCTATTATATTATCTGTTTTGGATGTTTTTATAATTTGTTCCATGCTATTATATTATCTGTTTTGGATGTTTTATATGCATTAATATGCTATTTTACATTAGTTTTGGGACTAACCTATTAACCTAGATCCCATTGCTAGTTTTTTCCTTATTTTTGAGTTTTACAGAAAAGGAATATCAAACGGAGTCCAAACGAGCTAAAAATTTACGGTGATTTTTTATGGACCAGAAGAGACCCCCGGAGCATCGAAGTTGGGCCAGAAGAGTCCTGAGGTGACCACAAGCCTAGGGGACACCCCCCTAGGGCGCGCCCCTGGCTTGTGGCCCCCTCGGGAACTCCCCTGATTTGTTTCCGACGCCAAAAAGTCCTACAAATATAGAAACCTCCGAAAAGAAACCTATATCAGAAGTTCCACCGCACCAAGCCTCTGTAGCCATGAAAAACCAATCGGGAGCCCGTTCTGGCATCCTGCCGGAGGGGGAAACCATCACCGGCGGCCATCTTCATCACCCCGGTGGTCTCCATGACGAGGAGGGAGTAGTTCATCCTCGGGGCTGAGGGTATGTACCAGTAGCTATGTGTTTGATCCCTCGCTCATGTTCTTGATTTGGCACGATCTTGATGTACCGCAAGCTTTGTTACTATAGTTGGATCATATGGTGTTTCTCCCCCTCTACCTTCTTGTGATGAATTGAGTTTTACCTTTGAGGTTTCACTAGTATCAGATTGAATATTATTATGGATTTGAGAACACTTGATGTATGTCTTGTGTGGGATACCCATGGTGACAATGGGGTGTTCTATTGATTCACTTAATGTATGTTTTGGCTCTCAACTCGTGGATTCCTGAGGTGACATTGGGGTAATCTATGCATAAGGATCGGTGCACGTTTTCATCCTTGTTTCTCCAGTAGGAATCTTGGGGCACTCTTTGAGGTTCTTTGTGTTGGATTGAATATTATGAATCTGAATTTGTTTGATGCATATCTTATAATTGACCCACGGATATTTGTGGTGACATTGTAGTATCCAGGTGACATTAGGGTTGATTGATTTTTATCATATGGTGTTATTTTACTATGAACTCTTGGGCTGTTTGTGACACTTATAGGAATAGCTCAATGGATTGATGGGAAAGAATAACTTTGAGGTGGTTTCGTACCCTACAAGTAATTTCATCTTATGTTCTCCGTGATAAAAACTTTAGAGTGACTCTTTGTCGCATGTTGAGGGATTGCCATATGATTTAATTATGTTATTATAGTTGAGAGAACTTGCACTAGTGAAAGTATGAACCCCTAGGCCTTGTTTCCAAGCATTGCAATACCATTTTTGCTCACTTTTGTTACTTGCTACCTTGCTATTTTTATTTTTTCAGATTACAAAAACCTATATCTACTATCCATATTACACTTGTATCACCATCTCTTCGCTGAACTAGTGCACCTATACAATTTACCATTGTATTGGATGTGTTGGGGACGCAAGAGACTCTTTGTTATTTGGTTGCATGGTTGTTTGAGAGAGACCATCTTCATCCTACACCTCCCACAGATTGATAAACCTTAGGTCATCCACTTGAGGGAAATTTGCTACTGTCCTACAAAACTCTGCGCTTGGAGGCCCAACACGAGAAGAAGGTTGCGTAGTAGACATCAAGGCTGGTGGGAGGGCCTCTCTTTGATGGATTGACGCGGCCGCCAACCCATTGCCATGGAAGAAGAGGTGTCGCCTCAATCACCGCCATGGTTCGATTCTCGTGCGTAGAGGTATCGATACCCAATCGTGGGAATAATGGGGGTCATTCCATGCCTTGAATTGTAGAGACACCACCCATGCCATTCGTCTTAAATATCTCTGTGTTCTATATCCTGCTTCTCTATTCGCATTTTGCACCCAGAATCTTCTACCTTACACCTCCTTCAAGCTTTTCTGCCTCTCCACCTCCTTCCTCCAGTCCTCAGTATTCTAACCCTACACCGCTGCCATACATCATCGAGAGAAGAAGAAGCGCGAGGATGTTGCGTCGTCTGGGCGCGGCGGTCTTGCATCATCTGAGCGGATCGTGAGAGTCGTCCTTCCCCAGTCCTGCATCGTCAACAAGAGTGGATTGAGAAGATGAGAAAGGCAATGGTCCCGACGGGGCGGCAAAGGGGAAAACATCATGAGACTGGCGACGGACCCCCCAAACTGAAGGGCCAACAAGACAGTGGTCTTCTTGACAGTTCTCGTGGTGGTCATGCTACTGTTGTTCTCTGCCTTCTTCCTCGCTGTCCTGGAGGATTTTGGCATTCATCCTCTCCATATTTCCCCGAATTCCATATTGGTGTTGGCCATCTTCGCCCATATCTGTGAGATGTTTGTGGGCGTGATACCGTCGTTGGCACTCTTCGGCCACTATTTTGTTCTTCGAGCACTAGGATGGAGCAAAGTAGCCGGGAACTATAGCTTTTAACTCTCTAGCGGACTCACAGAGGCGTACATCATCGAGTCCTCCTATCTCCCCAGGCTCAACCCCGTGTTTCGTGTCAACACCACCTATGACGAGATCCACACGACTCTTCCTAAGTTCAACACTTGAGGCATCAAGCTGCAGGTTTGAGGCGAGCCTGGTCATGGGCTGAGGATACTGGATCGAATAGCCACGAACCCGAGGGTCCATGAACCCGATGAGGATCACATGGGGAAGAGGGCTCAGAGCTCGTCCCCTCCAACAGTCATAAATATCTTTGTCGCAGTTGCCACCAAGCTCTTCCCTGCTAATTGAATGGCATGATGACCCCAGGAAGGAAGGACCCAAGGAAGTCGAGGCGCCCATGGTGACGAGGACATAAGTTGAGGTCCATCCCAGGCTATGGCGGTTCTCGAGGCCTAATGCACCGTAATTCAAAATTTCATTTTTGTCTCTTCTTTGTTGCTGAAGGTGTTGTTCTAGGGCATTGAACCTACATGTCTTCATTGTCTTAGGAATGAACAAGAAGTCTCGGACCAACGTGAGTAGCAAGGTCACGTTGGAAGCACCCGGCTGCTCAAGGCCCGAGGATCCCGTGACGACGGGGACCAAGAATATGTTGCCGCAGGGGTCGTCCGTGGCCAATCAGTGGATCTTGGGGGTGAGAACTCCATGGATGTTGAGTAGACCTCGGAGATTAAGGTGCCGCCTAAGGGGCTCGAGGATCCACTACAACGCTTGGAGCCCGAGAAGGATGCGACACCCGAGGAGTGCGTGGATCCCGACCAGGCCCTGGAGTCCGAGGAGGCCGGAGTGCTGATACATCTCCAACGTATCTATAATTTACGAAGTATACATGTTATATTTTACATCAATTATATATGGTTTGACATAGTCAAAAAAAATTATATATGGTTTGGGTGCACTATTATATTATTTTTATGGACTGACTTATTAATCTAGTGGCCAGTGCCAGTTCCTATTTTTTGCATGTTTTTTATTTCATAGAAATTCATATCTAGGAAGGTCCAAACATGATGAAAATTTACAGAGATTTTTAATGGAATATATGTGATTTTTGGGAGAAAGAATCAACACCATATGGTGCCCGAGGGACCCAGAAGCCAGGCCGGTGCCCCAGGGTGGCTTGTGGTCAGCCCTTAGGTTGGTTGGAGCCCTTATTTCGCTGAAGGAAAGCTAATTTCTGGAGGGAAATCCCCTCAAAATTTCAGCCCAATCGGAGTTAGGGATCTCCGGCTATAAAAGAAACAGTGAAAGGCCATAAAATAGAGAAGAAAACACACAGAGAGAGAGAGAGAGAGAGAGAGAGAGAGAGAGAGAGAGAGAGAGAGATCCAATCTCGCAGGGTCTCTCGCCCCTCCAGGCACCATGGAGGCCAAGGACCAAAGGGGAGAACCTCTCCCATCAAGGGGGGAGGCCATGGAGGAGCAAGCCGGAGGTGAGCCTCTCTAGCCTTCTCTCTCAGTGGCGTCGGGGTGCCGCCGAGGGAACCATTGTTGTGGTGATTGTCTTCATCAACGTCGCTGTCTTCATCACCTTCCTGATCTCTCTTTAGCGGTCCACTCTCCTACAACCGGCTGTAATCCCCTACTTGAACATTGTGTTTTTGTGCTATGAATTATTATCCAACTCGCCATTATGTTTGAGTAGATTTTTTCGTCTCATGGGTAATTGGTGAATTAGTATGATTGGTTTAAATTTCTTGTGGTTATGTTGTTACCCTGTGGTGCCGATCATATGAGCGCGCGCGTGGATCACACCATAGGGTTAGTTGTATGTTGATAGGACTATGCATGTGGTTGCAGGAGAGACTGAAACCTAGCCCGACCATGGAAATTGATACATACAGGAATGAAGGGCGGCCAATTTATCTTACTGTGATGGTTGGGTTTTACCTTAATGAACTTTGGTATTTGTGGATTGCTAATAGTTCCAATCACAAGTGCATAGAGTTCCAAACAAGGGATGACATGGTAGCAAAGGCCTCTCCCACATAAAAGCTTGCTAACTAGTAAATTGCCTAGGGACAACTCCGCACACCCTACCACCATTATTCCACACTCGCTATTTGTATTATATTGTAATATATTCTATCTTTATTTAGGAAACACCTACTTTATGTTTATGATCTTGCAACGCTATCGCTTTATGCCCACTTCGTAGTTTTATTTCTTGTTTCTAGATAAAAGCAAACACTTAGTGTCCGTAGGATTGTATTAGTGGAAGATAGGACTTGAGAGAATAATGATCTTACCTTTAGCTCCTTGTGGGTCCAACACTCAATACTTACCACTTCCATATTTGGAAAGTGCTACGATGATTCCTTGCACTTAGGAATTATCAAGCTCTTTTATGGCGCCGTTGATGGGGAGCAATAACGCATGGTTAATATTTTCGTGTGTGCTTGTTTGCTTTTATCACTAAGCAGATTTGGTTTAAATTTTTTATGTTTTTGTTTTCTTGTTTTCTTTCCTTAGTTTTCGGTGAAATAAACAAAAAAATACAAAAAAATTACTTGCCTCTTATGCCTAGCTTAATTTCTTTAAAGAAAGCGTTGCTTGGAAGACAACGTGAATGTTTAGGGAGTCATTTTTCTTATTAATTTTTGTTTGCCTTTAAAATTCTCAAAAAAAGAAGGGAACCTAAACTTTTTTCAAAAAGAGAAGTGATTGGAAAGTTATGCATTGAAGAAGTGAGGTTGACCTTGAAGATTTATGTTCATGCCCATGGAAAAAATGTAAAAAATCATGGAAGTTTCTCATAAATTTTTTTATCTCCTTGTATATACCACTGTATCATAAAAATAATGTGCCAAGATTTGCCTTTAGGATGTTTAAGTTGCTTGTTTGATGTGTGTTGTGCAGAAAGAGAAACTTTTGTTGTAGTATTTGAATTTACATTTTTAATTGAATGTGAAAACTTTCTGATTTTTTAACACGAAGCTTTCATGAAAATTCTTTATTACGCCCTAATGTTTCAGAATTTTTGGATTTACATAAGTACACATTTAGAATTAATTACTATAGACTATTCTGTTTTGACAAATTATTGGTATAGTTTTGTTATCTTCTTGTTCTAGAGTTTTCATGGCTTATATTGGGTGATATAAATTGTGGAAATGATAGTATAAAATAGGCAATGTTTGAAAATAATTATGCAACTTGTCTTGACAATACATGATTGGGTGATTTATTTTCATGTGTACTAACCTATCTCACGAGTTCTATTAAGTTTTGTGTGAATGAAGTTTTCAAGTTTTGGGTGGGATAGCAATATGAGGGGAATAAGGAGCAGCTAGAGCCTAAGATTGAAGACGCCCAAGGTACCCCAAGTCAATATCTAAGGAAGAATCAAGCAACTAAGCTTGGGGATGTCCAGAATGGCATCCCCTCTTTCGTCTTCAAAATTATCGGTATATCTTACTTGGAGCTATTTTTTTATTGTTCACATGATATGTGCAAAGTCTTGGAGCGTCATTTTTCCTTTTTATTTTGAATAAATATACACCATGCTTGTTGGGGATGATTTCTTATAGTCCTTGGTTGATTTACAGAATGCTCCATGCAATTCACTTATATCTCTTGAGTATGGCTTTACAGAATGCTACGCTTCACTTGCATCTTTTGAGCATGGCTTTATAGAATGCTTGGTGTGCTTCAGTTATATCTTTTGAGCAAGAATATTGGTCTCTCTATATTTATGTCATTTGTAGAGTATCATATGAACTTCACTTATATCTATTAGAGTATGAACAAAATTATATTGAAAGTGGGTTTGAAGAGGTCAACTTTAGATATGATTGATCCCACCGTTTCAGAGGGTGACACAATTCATGTGGATTACATTATATTATTAAAAGTGGGTTGGAAGAGGTCAAATTTTAGTCATTAGTATTGATCCAACTATCTTGAAGAATCCCTCATTGAATAAGTATGGTTATTTTACTCTTGTGCTTCACTTATATCTTTAGAGTAAAATTTATGAATGGACCGAATGTCATGTTCTTCGTTTACTATATGTATGTTGAGAAGTAAAAATGCATCCTCACCTTGATTTATGAATATAAGTGAGACTGTAATAGTACATATATTTAATCAAGTAAGGATTTATATTATAATGACAATGAGCATTAGTTTTATTAAGTTGAACCTATGATGTTGCAGTGATAAGTATCTCCTAGTGAAGGACAGATGATTCGTTTAGCACATGTTTACACATGTTCGATAAATTCCAATTCAGCCTTGGTGGTATTCAGGTTTGTAGGGTATCATCATGATTACATTTTGTCAATAATGTTACCATTAGAGAATGAATTATTGTGGTTTTTGTGCTCAGTAAAGTGGTTGCCTCTCAGTCTTTTGATAGCATTTTCCTGTACTAAGCGGAAATATTACTTGTGAATCCAATCCTTTAAACAAGTTTATGCCATAAAGTGTGCATCATACCTACCCACATATGGTATTTCATTGTCATTTCAAGTAAATTTGTACGTACCACCTCTAAACCTTGAAATGAACTATTGTTCTGTGTGCCCGTACAACTCATGGACCGATGGGGGTAGTCATTAATTATCTTCCATGGAAAGTGTGTTTTACTCACGACGAGAGTTTATTCACTAGTCAAATTTACGAGAGATGCTGGTAATAGGGATGCTTAGTCCCAATAATAATAAAAGAAGGAAGATATATTGAAAAAGGCCACTCCCCTGAAAAAATTGAAAGTTGGCAGGCACTCGTGGATTTGGCTGGCCATAGTTTGCATTGGTTATGGTGGAGGAGGGTGTAAAAGCATGGGAACCGCCATTAACATGTTTAGCATGAAAGATATTGCAAACTTTGTCGTAAACCATTGACAGGAAAAGTACACCAGTCAAAATAAATTCATCTCTGTTTTAAAATAAATGAGCTCTCACATATGTTAATCTCTGCTTCCCTCTGTGAAGGACCTATCTATTTACTTTTATTGTTGAGTCAATTCCATCTTTTTTATTGGGTCACCACACATTGATCATGGGGATCACTCTTAGCTTTGTATGCATTATTCTAATTGTAATTTGTTGAGCATTGTATAAGCATGATGTTTACCTTCAAATAGGACTACCTGGTCATCATCTCTACTTTGTTGGTTGCTTTATGTTTGCAATATAATCTTGGAAGATTCACGAGATACTTCATTACCACTTTATGATATGTTGAACTTAATGAATGATGTTACATGTTATTAAAATTATAATTTCCTATGTGATCAAAGGTTTGTACTATTCTAGCATTCACACTTCATAAATTATTTATTCTATCATTTACCTACCCGAGGACGAGCAAGAATTAAGCTTGGGGATGCGAATACGTCTTCACCTATGTATAATCTATAATACCTAAATAGTTCATCCCCACTATACTATTTCTCTTGACATGCAGCCCATCCACCTCATCATACATGCCCCACAACACATACAATCTGCCACATCATCATTTTATTTGTTGTCTAAGTACTAATTAATCTCCTACTTTGGAGTCAACTACTGAAACACACATGCATGTACAGTCCTAGCAAAAAAGAAAAGCAGCTTCGTTCCTCATTAATAGTGTTGTTTCCTAACATAATAGCCGAACATGCTTTCTCTTGATGGCTCCATTTCTAATAGTAATGGCCAGTCGAATAGCCACACCAGCAACGCTTCATAAGAAAAGCTAAGATTTTCAAATACCAGCACACAACTCACGGTCGTCGATGCCCAGCTCTCTGTCGCTCGAAACAAAAGAAACCACTTTCCCACCTAGCTACAGCAGAGTCCAGCGATCGACATGCGATCCTCGTGTGCAGTCCAATCCTCTCGCATGACAGCCATTCTGCCTTGCCTCAGACTACTCTCAACGCGGCTGCCGGGGAACGTAGTAATTTCAAAAAATTTCCTACGCACACGCAAGATCATGGTGATGATATAGCAACGAGAGGGGGAGTGTATCTTCATACCCTTGAAGATCGCTAAGCGGAAGCGTTTATCAACGCGGTTGATGTAGTCGTACGTCTTCACGATCCGACCAATCCAAGTACCGAACGCATGGCACCTCCGAGTTCTGCACACGTTCAGCTCGATGGCGTCCTCGCCTTCTCGATCCAAAAGGCGGGCGAAGTAGTAGATGAGTTCCGCAGCACGACGGCGGCGTGGTAGCGGTGTTGGTGAAGAACAATTTCCGCGAGGCTTCGCCTAAGCACTACGAAAACTATGACGGAGGATAAACTAGAGGGGACGGGGTTGCGGCACACGGCTTGGTGTTTCTTGATGTGTCTTTGGTGCTAGACCTACCCTCTATTTATATGTTGAGCCTTGGGGTGAAACTTGGAGTAAAGCCTCCACAAAGTCGGTTTCACCCGAAAGGCAAGAGTCCTTCTCGGACTCGGGGCGACGCCAGAGTTCCGGCGTCTCGACCCGGATGCCGAGGACCTCAGGCGTCGCCCCCGGACTCATAAAACTTCCTTTGCGCTTTCCAAAACCTTGTGGGCTTTCCCTTTGGCCCAAATAACGTGTTCTCGCACCCAAACATTTCGAAACATCCGGAACCCCTTTCGGTGAATTTGGAACCCTTCCGGAGATCAAACACTATTATCCCATATATCAAACTTTATCTCCGGACCATTACGGAGTTCCTCGTCATGTCCATGATCTCATCCGGGACTCCGAACAACATTCGGTTACCAACATGCATAACTCATATAATACTATATCGTCAATGAAGCGTTAAGCGTGCGGACCCTACAGGTTCGAGAACTATGTAGACATGACCTAAAACCATTCTCGGTCAATAACCAATAGCGGGACCTGGTTGCCCATATTGGTTCCTACATATTCTACGAAGATCTTTATCGGTCAGACCGCATAACAACATACGTTGTTCTCTTTGTCATCGGTATGTTACTTGCCCGAGATTCGATCGTCGGTATCCAATACCTAGTTCAATCTCGTTACCGGCAAGTCTCTTTACTCGTTCCGTAATACATCATCTCGCAACTAACTCATTAGTTGCATTGCTTGCAAGGCTTATGTGATGTGCATTACCGAGAGGGCCCGAGATACCTCTCTAACAATCGAGTGACAAATCCTAATCTCGAAATCGCCAACCCAACATCGCCTTTGGAGACACCTGTAGTACTCCTTTATAATCACCCGATTCGTTGTGACGTTTGGTAGTACCAAAGTGTTCCTCCGCAAACGAGAGTTGCATAATCTCATAGTTATAGGAACATGTATAAGTCATGGATAAAAGCAATAGCAACATACTAAGCGATCGGGTGCTAAGCTAATGGAATGGGTCATGTCAATCGATCATTCAACTAATGATGTGACCTTGTTAATCAAATGACAACTCCTTTGTCTATGGTTAGGAAACTTAACCATCTTTGATTAACAAGCTAGTCAAGTAGAGGCATACTAGTGACACTCTGTTTGTCTATATATTCACACATGTATTATGTTTCCGGTTAATACAATTCTAGCATGAATAATAAACATTTATCATGATATAAGGAAATAAATAATAACTTTATTATTGCCTCTAGGGCATATTTCCTTCAGTCTCCCACTTGCACTAGAGTCAATAATCTAGATCACATCACCATGTGATTAACATCGATAGTTCACATCATCATGTGATTAACACCCATAGTTCACATCGCCATGTGACCAACACCCAAAGGGTTTACTAGATTCATAATCTAGTTCACATTGCTATGTGATTAACACCCAAAGAGTACTACGGTATGATCATGTTTTGCTTGTGAGAGAATCTTAGTCAGCGGGTCTTTCACATTCAGATCCGTTATGTATTTTGCAATTTTTATGTCTACAATGCTCGCACGGAGCTACTCTAGCTAATTGCTCCCACTTCCAATCTGTATCTAGATCGAGACTTAGAGCCATCTAGATTAGTGTCAAAACTTGCATCGGCGTAACCCTTTACGAAACCTTTTGTCACTACCATAATCGAGAAACATATCCTTATTTCACTAAGGATAATTTTGACCATTGTCCGATGATCTACTCCTAGATCACTATTGTACTCCTTGCCAAGCGGTCAGGGTACACAATAGACCTGGTACACAACATGGCATACTTTATAGAACCTATGGCCAAGGCATAGGGAATGACTTTCATTCTCTTTCTATCTTCTGCCGTGGTCGGGTTTTGAGTCTTACTCAATTTCACACCTTGTAACACGGCAAGAACTCTTTCTTTGACTGTTCCATTTTGAACTACTTCAAAATCTTGTCAAGGTATGTACTCATTGAAAAAACTTTATCAAGCGTCTTGATCTATCTCTATAGATCTTGATGCTCAATATATAAGCAGCTTCACCGAGGTCTTTCTTTGAAAACTCCTTTCAAACACTCCTTTATGCTTTACGAATAATTCTACATTATTTCGATCGACAATATGTCATTCACATATACTTATCAAAAATGTTGTATTGCTCCCACTCACTTTCTTGTAAATCTGAGGCTTTCTTGCAAGTCTGTATAAACTATATGCTTTGATCAACTTATCAAAGCGTATATTCCAACTCCGAGATGCTTGCACCAGTCCATAGATGGATCGCTGGAGCTTGCACACTTTTTTAGCTCCCTTTGGATCGATAAAACCTTCTGGTTGCATCATATACAACTCTTCCTCCAGAAACCCATTCAGGAATGCAGTTTTTACATCCGTTTGCCAAATTTCATAAATCATGGCAATTGCTAACATGATTCGGACAGACTTAAGCATCGCTACAGTTGAGAAAATCTCATTGTAGTCAACACCTTGAACTTGTCAAAAACCTTTTTCGACAAGTCTTGTTTTGTAGATAGTAACACTACTATCAGCGTCCGTCTTCCTCTTGAAGATCCATTTATTTTCTATGGCTTGCCGATCATCGGGCAACTCCACCAAAGTCCACACTTTGTTCTCATACATGGATCTCATCTCAGATTTCATGGCCTCAAGCCATTTCGCAGAATCTGGGCTCATCATCGCTTCCTCATAGTACGTGGGTTCATCATAGTCTAGTTACATGACTTCGAGCAGGATTACCGTACCACTCAGTGCGGATCTCACTCTGGTTTACCTACGCGATTCGGTAGTAACTTGATCCGAAGTTACATGATCATCATCATTAGCTTCCTCACTAATTGGTGTAGTAGTCACGAGGAACAGATTTACGTGATGAACTATTTTCAATAAGGGAGAAGGTACAATTACCTCATCAAGTTCTACTTTCCTCCCATTCACTTCTTTCGAGAGAAACTCCTTCTCTAGAAAGGATCCATTTTCAGCAACGAATGTCTTGCCTTCGGATCTGTGATAGAAGGTGTACCCAACAATTTCCTTTGGGTATTCTATGAAGACGCACTTCTCCGATTTGGGTTTGAGCTTATCAGGATGAAACTTTTTTTTCACATAAGCATCGCAGCCCCAAACTTTAAGAAACGACAACTTTGGTTTCTTGCTAAACCACAGTTCATATAGTGTCGTCTCAATAGATTTAGATGGTGCCCTATTTAACGTGAATGTAGCTGTCTCTAATGCATGATCCCAAAATGATATTGGTAAATCGGTAAGAAACATCATAGATTGTACTATATCCAATAAAGTACGGTTATGACGTTCGAACACACCATTATGATGTGGTGTTCCAGGTGGCATGAATTTGTGAAACTATTCCACATTGTTTTAATTGAAGACCAAACTCGTAACTCAAATATTTGTCTCCGCGATCAGATCATAGAAACCTTATTTTCTTGTCACGATGATTTTTCCACTTCACTCTGAAATTCTTTGAACCTTTCAACTATTTCAGGACTTATGTTTCATCAAGTAGATATACCCATATCTGCTCAAATCATCTTGTGAAGGTCGAGAAAATAACGATACCGTCATGAGTCTTAACACTCATTGGATCGCATACATCGGTATGTATTATTTCCAATAAGTCGGTTGCTCGCTCCTTTGTTCGGAGAACGGAGTCTTAGTCATCTTGCCCATGAGGCATGGTTCGCAAGCATCAAGTGATTCATAATCAAGTGATTCCAAAATCCCATCAGCATGGAGTTTCTTCATGTGCTTTACACCAATATGACCTAAATGGCAGTGCCACAAATAAGTTGCACTATCATTATTATCTTTTGGTTTCAATATTATGAATATGTGTATCAATACGATCGAGATCCAATGAACCATTTTCATTGGGTGTGTAACCATATAAGGTTTTATTCATGTAAACAGAACAACATTTTATTCTCTTACTTAAATGAATAACCGTTTTGCAATAAACACGATCAAATCATATTCATGCTCAACGCAAACACCAAATAACACTTATTTAGGTTCAACACTAATCCCGAAAGTATAGGGAGTGTGCGATGATGATCATATCAATCTTGAAACTACTTTCAACACACATCGTCACTTCTCCCTTTAACTAGTCTCTGTTTATTCTGCAACTCCCGTTTCGAGTTACTACTCTTAGCAACTGAACCAGTACCAAATACCGAGGGGTTGCTATAAACACTAGTAAAGCACACATTAATAACCTGTATATCAAATATACCCTTGTTCACTTTGCCATCCTTCTTATCCACCAAATACTTGGGGTAGTTCTGCTTCCAGTGACCAGTCCTTTTGCAGTAGAAGCACTTAGTCTCTGGCTTAGGTCCAGACTTGGGCTTCTTCACTTGAGCAACAACTTGCTTGCCGTTCTTATTGAAGTTCCCTTCTATCCCTTTGCCCTTTTCTTGAAACTAGTGGTCTTGTTAACCATCAACACTTGATGTTCTTTTTTTTATTTCTACCTTCATCGATTTCATCATCATGAAAAACTCGGGAATCGTTTTCGTCATCCCTTGCATACTATAGTTCATCATGAAGTTCTACTAACTTGGTGATGGTGACTAGAGAATTACATCAATCACTATCTTATCTCGGAAGATTAACTCCCACTTGATTCAGCGATTGTAGTACCTGCACAATCGAGCACATGCTCACTAGTTGAGCGATTCTCCTCCATCTTTTAGCTATAGAACTTGTTGGAGATTTCATATCTCTCAACTCGGTATTTGCTAGAAATATTAACTTCAATTCTGGAACATCTCATATGGTCCATGATGTTCAAAACATCTTTGAAGTCCCAATTCTAAGCCATAAAGTATGGTGCACAAAACTATCAAGTAGTCATCATATTGAGCTAGCCAAACGTTCATAACGTGCGCATCCGCTCTCTGCAATAGGTCTGTCACCTAGCGGTGCATTAAGGACATAATTCTTACATGCAGCATTGAGGATAAACCTCAGATCGCGGATCCAATCCGCATCATTGCTACTAACATTTTTCAACACAATTTTCTCTAGGAACATATGAAAATAAACATATGAAAGCAACAACGCGAGCTATTGATCTACACATAATTTGCAAAATACTACGGGACTAAGTTCATGATAAATTTAAGTTCAATTAATCATATTACTTAAGAACTCCCACTTAGACAGACATCTCTCTAGTCATCTAAGTGATCACGTGATCCAAATCAACTAAACCATAACCGATCATCACGTGAGATGGAGTAGTTTTCAATGGTGAACATCTTATGTTGATCATATCTACTATATGATTCACGCTCGACCTTTCGGTCTCCGTGTTCGAGGCCATATCTGCATATGCTAGGCTCGTCAAGTATAACTCGAGTATTCTGCGTGTGCAAAACTGGCTTGCACCCGTTGTAGATGGACGTGAGAGCTTATCACACCGATCATCACGTGGTGTCCGGGCACGATGAACTTTGGCAACGGTGCATACTCGGGAGAACACTTCTTGATAATTTTAGTGAGAGATCATCTTAAAATGCTACCGTCAATCAAAGCAAGATAAGATGCATAAAGGATAAACATCACATGCAATCAATATAAGTGATATGATATGGCCATCATCATCTTGTGCTTGTGATCTCCATCTCCGGCACCGTCGTGATCACCATCGTCACCGGCGCGACACCTTGATCTCCATCGTAGCATCGTTGTCGTTTCGCCATCTATTGCTTCTCGACTATCGCTACCGCTTAGTGATAAAGTAAAGCAATTACATGCGTTGCATTTCATACAATAAGCGACAACCATATGGCTCCACCGATTGCCGATAACCGGTTACAAAACATGATCATCTCATACAATAAAATATAGCATCACGTCTTGACCATATCACATCACAACATGCCCCGCAAAAACAAGTTAGGCGTCCTCTACTTTGTTGTTGCAAATTTTACGTGGCTGCTACGGGCTTAAGCAAGAACCAATCTCACCTACGCATCAAAACATAGCGATACTTCGTCAAATAGACTCGTTTAACCTTCTCAAGGACCGGCGTAGCCACACTCGGTTCAACTAAAGTGAGAGAGACAGACACCCGCCAATCACCTTTAAGCACGAGTGCTCGTAGCGGTGAAACCAGTCTCACGTAAGCGTCAGCGTAAATGTCGGTCCGGCCGCTTCATCTCACAATACCGCTGAACCAAAGTATGACATGCTGGTAGGCAGTATGACTTGTATCGTCCACAACTCACTTGTGTTCTACTCGTGCAAAACATCAAACCATAAAAACCTGGCTCGGATACCACTATTGGGGAACGTAGTAATTTCAAAAAATTTCCTACGCACACGCAAGATCATGGTGATGATATAGCAACGAGAGGGGAGTGTATCTTCATACCCTTGAAGATCGCTAAGCGGAAGCGTTTATCAACGCGGTTGATGTAGTCGTACGTCTTCACGATCCGACCGATCCAAGTACCGAACGCATGGCACCTCCGAGTTCTACACACGTTCAGCTCGATGACATCCTCGCCTTCTTGATCCAGCAAGACGGGCGAAGTAGTAGATGAGTTCCGGCAGCACGACGGCGTGGTGACGGTGTTGGTGAAGAACAATTTCCGCAGGGCTTCGCCTAAGCACTACGAAAACTATGACGGAGGATAAACTAGAGGGGACAGGGTTGCCGGCACACGGCTTGGTGTTTATTGATGTGTCTTTGGTGCTAGCCCTACCCCTCTATTTATATGTTGAGCCTTGGGGTCGAAACTTGGAGTAAAAGCCTCCACAAAGTCGGTTTCACCCGAAGGCAAGAGTCCTTCTCGGACTCGGGGCGAACGCCAGGGTTCGGCGTCTGGACCCGACGCCGAGGACCTGGCGTCAGCCCCGGACTCATAAAACTTCCTTTGCGCTTTCCAAAACCTTGTGGGCTTTCCCTTTGGCCCAAATAACGTGTTCTCGTACCCAAACATTTCGGGAAACATCCGGAACCCCTCCCGATGAATTCCGGAACCCTTCCGGAGATCAAACACTATTATCCCATATATCAAACTTTATCTCCGGACCATTCCGGAGTTCCTCGTCATGTCCATGATCTCATCCGGGACTCCGAACAACATTCGGTTACCAACATGCATAACTCATATAATACTATATCGTCAACGAAGCGTTAAGCGTGCGGACCCTACAGGTTCGAGAACTATGTAGACATGACCTAAAACCATTCTTGGTCGATAACCGATAGCGGGACCTGGATGCCCATATTGGTTCCTACATATTCTACGAAGATCTTTATCGGTCAGACCGCATAACAACATACGTTGTTCCCTTTGTCATCGGTATGTTACTTGCCCGAGATTCGATCGTCGGTATCCAATACCTAGTTCAATCTCGTTACCGGCAAGTCTCTTTACTCGTTCCGTAATACATCATCTCACAACTAACTCATTAGTTGCATTGCTTGCAAGGCTTATGTGATGTGCATTACCGAGAGGGCCAGAGATACCTCTCGACAATCGAGTGACAAATCCTAATCTCGAAATCGCCAACCCAACATCGCCTTTGGAGACACCTGTAGTACTCCTTTATAATCACCCGATTACGTTGTGACGTTTGGTAGTACCAAAGTGTTCCTCCGCAAGCGGAGTTGCATAATCTCATAGTTATAGGAACATGTATAAGTCATGGATAAAAGCAATAGCAACATACTAAACGATCGGGTGCTAAGCTAATGGAATGGGTCATGTCAATCAGATCATTCAACTAATGATGTGACCTTGTTAATCAAATGACAACTCCTTTGTCTATGGTTAGGAAACTTAACCATCTTTGATTAACAAGCTAGTCAAGTAGAGGCATACTAGTGACACTCTGTTTGTCTATATATTCACACATGTATTATGTTTCCGGTTAATACAATTCTAGCATGAATAATAAACATTTATCATGATATAAGGAAATAAATAATAACTTTATTATTGCCTCTAGGGCATATTTCCTTCAGCGGCTTGATCGAGGTGCCTTGCCTCCGACTCCTCTCGATGCGGCTCGATCGCGGTTCTATTTCCAGTCACTGAGATCGGCAAGGAAGGCACAACTGAATCGGCATGTGCACGTTGTTGCTTCACTCCAGAGCTCCTCCGGTACGCCTGGAAGACTGCTCGCCTCCATCTCTTTGGGCGTCAGGACACGGGTCGGGTCGCCGTATCATCGCTGGCCACCCAGACTCCCAGATCATCGATGACTGCACAAGCAGTGAGGCATCTATGCATCATTTCTCTGCTCCGCAGCTGTCGGCAGCAGCGTTGACCGTCGAGGACTCCGCCTCGATCAACAAAGACGACTTCCACAACCACAAGCACGGCTCCACCTATGAAGATGGCACATCATTTTATCAGTGAGTCATCGCACTTTCTTTCACTAATGAGGTGATGAATACTATAGTTCACACGTAGCAATGTATTCATGTCTAATGGCATGATGCCCAACAAGGGGTTGACAAAATTGTCAAGCACACGCCATGTTATATATTAGTGATGCCTCTTTTTCTTGCACAGGGTAGGATTTATTTTGGTGGCAGACTTAATTTTGTGCATCCATAATTAAACCTTTCACTTAACTATGTTTGTTGCAGGTTAAGTTGCGTTTAACTCACCGAGGTGCGGTCCTTTTCCACTAATATTGGAACAATGCTGTTGCCGGCAGCTATTAGTATAAACATTGCAATTTGCTCCTCCATCCAACAACATGTACGTTGCTGTAAAAATGTTCTTCCTAATAGGTCACTATGTAACAACTAAAATTTATGTCATCAATTTTTTTATATAAGAAGCATCGGAACTGAATATGTGCCCATCCTAAATATGTTGAAATTTTGCCTACTATATTTCATTTCCTATTAATTGATTGATGAAATGATTCAGAGAGATCATCAAATACCTTTCATACAATACACATATCCACTTCCTAATTCTCTGTTAATAGTTTGACATATTATTGTTAATACTACTAAATGATCTTGATTTTCCAATGATAGAGACATTTTTTCTTGCTCGCTGCATCTTGCTCATTTGGAGAAGGAATGGTAAATTGTTATTGCACCCTGTTGTTTCTTTGATGATTTTCTTAGTTATATTCCTAGCAGAATTTGGTAATATATATTAATAGATCTTTTGTTGGGTTGCTAATCAAGTAAGAACCATCACAAGAAGCTGGGATTACTGCTTTGAATTTTTTCATTTGTTGGAGAAGCTCGATGCTTTAGGATACGTTGTGCTTCACAACTAAAACGGGCTTCAATAATATTGATGTAAAATATTGTGTCAATTAGTTTTTTTGAGGAATTTTTTCACTTGGTTTTGTTATAATGCTTCTATATAATATATATGATTACTATTATTAAGTCCATTCCACATTTTTCTTCTGTTATATGTAGTTGTGAACTTAAAGATGGTTTGTGATTAATGCAGTTCCGAAGTTATTGTGGTGGTTAGTTGTATTGTTTCCAAGTTTCTAGATGAACTTTTCGTTATTTTATAGATAAAAAAGAACTTTCACATTGATGAGAGTGATTCTTAATATGGAGTGCTAGGGATCGGGACACATTGTAATACTGAGCCACGTGTAACAAGTATTCAAACCACTTCTTCATCTGGATGGTTGGTGCCATTTCCTTTGTCTTTGAGAGTTATTGTGCACGGGATTCGTTTTGTGCCAGCTGCAATCCATGAGGCATGTCGAAAATGGTTTTCACTACATTATAGTATGTCTCCGTACATTCCCGCAGCAACGCGCGAGGAATTATCTAGTTTATGAAGTGTTAATGCTATATTTACATCAATTATATATGGTTTTGTTGCACTTTTATATTATTTTAGGGCCTAACTTATCAATCTAGTGTACAGTGCTAGTTCCTGTTTTTGTATGTTTTTGTTCCACAGAAAATCCATATCTATGAAATTCCAAAAACGATGAAAAATTACGGAGATTGTCTATGGAGAATATGTGATTTTTTGGAGAAAGAATCAAAGCAATATGGTGCCTGAGGGCCCCACAAGCAAGGTCGGCGCGCCTACCGCCCCAAGGCACGCCAGGTGGCTTGTGGGCCGCCCTTAGGTCGGTTGGAGCACTTCTTTCGCCACAAGAAGGCTAATTTTTGGAGGAAAATCATGTCGGAATTTTAACCCAATCAGAGTTACGGTTCTCCGGCTATAAAAGAAACGGTGAAAAGCCAGAAACATAGGTGAAAACAGAGGAGAGAGAGAGATCCAATCTCGGAGGGGCTCTCGCCCCTTCGGGCACCATGGAGGCCAAGGACCAGAGGGGAACCCCTCCCCATCAAGGGGTGAGCCCATGGAGGAGCAAGCCAGAGGGGAGCCTCTCTCCCAATGGCGTCGGAGTGTCGTCAGGGGAACCATCGCCTGCTGTGATCATCTTCGTCAATGTCGCCGTCCTCATGACCTTCCTCATCTCTTTTCACTGGTCCACTCTCCTGTAACCCACTGCAATCCCCTACTTGAACATGGTGTTGTTGTGCTATGAATTATTATCCAATGACTTGGGTCATGGCTATTGTGTTTGAGTAGATTTTTGTTGTTCTATGGGTAACTGGTGAATTGATATGACTGATTTAAATCGCTTATGGTTGTGTTGCTGTCCTTTGGTGGCCATCATATGAGCGGGCGCGTGGATCACACCATAGGATTAGTTGTATGTTGATAGGACTATGCATGTGGCTACGGGAATGCCTGAAACCTAGCCCGACCATGGAAATTGATACATATGAGATTGAAGGGGGGCCAATTTATCTTGATGTTATGGTTGGGTTTTACCTTAGTAAACTTTGGTATTTGCGGATGCTTGCTAATATTTCCAACCATAAGTGCATAAGTGCATAGAGTTCCAAGCAAGGGATGACATGCTAGCAGAGGCCTCTCCCACATAAAAACTAGCTAACTACTCCCTCTGTCCCATAATATAAGAGCGTTTTGACACTACGATGGGCTAGTGTCAAAAATGCTCTTATATTATGGGATGGAGGGAGTAGTAATTGCCTATGGACAACTCCGCACACCCTACCACCATTATTCCACACTCTTTATTTGTATTATATTGTAACACATTCTATCTTTATTTAGGTATCACATAGCTTTATGTTTGTGATCTTACAACACTATACCTTTATACCCACTTCATAGTTTTATTTCTCGTTTCTAGATAATTAAAAGCAAACACTTGGTGTACGCAGGGTCGTATCAGTGGCAAGTAGGACTTGAGAGAATATTGATCTTACCTTTAGCTCCTTGTGGGTTCGACACACCATTCTTACCACTTCCATATTTGGAAAGTGCTACAATGATCCCTGCGCTTGGGGATTATCAAGGGACTGAGGAGGTATTGCATAATAGTATGAGTAAGACAAAAGATATTGCAAACACGGCGACGTGGTGATGTATTCCCGAGGTTCGGGTAGTTGGTGCTATCCTACTAATCATTGGTGTAGGTTCGGACACAAAGTCCTAAGACCAAAAAGGTCTTGGTAAGATCGCCTAGTAAGAGCCCACTAAGCACTTGCTCACCTATGCCACTAGGGCAAAGGCTAAAGATTCACACGAGGTTGATATTAATGAGGAAGGCGATCAACAAGCCTTGTACAAACTCTTGATTCATTCACATGCTAAATGCTCCAAAGTGATTCCTAACCATCTAGGGGATACACGCCCTACAAAAGTAATAAGCAACGTAAAATTACTAGGATGAGTTCCTCATAAGATCTTCAATCAACTCTCTCAAGAACTTATAGGATTTCCTCTCTCACCGTTATAGGCTTGAAGCAAATAGAGATGAAGAACAAAGAAGAGTTTTAGAAAGGGAGGATTTTGTCTTCAAACTCTCAAGATTCTACTCTTAAAGCTCTCTCAGAGGCTCTAAAAAGCTCACATCCACTCAATGGGTGTAGATGTCCATTTATAGAGGAATCAAAATCTAACTGTTACCCAGATGTCCCAAAAATTTCCCTTTGTACTACGAGAATTGTATAAAATTTGACGACCTGGTGGGAAACTAACATTCCTGAAAGTATGTTGCACCTGTAGGTATTAGGATATAAGTCAAGTGTCTTGAGGATCCAAATATTAGAAGCTAACTGAAACAAAAAATGTTGAAGGTACAAGACATAAAGGAAGATCATTTCCGCCAGAAAGGGAGCATGCTTAGAATCTAAGAACCAGAGATAATGATTCTCGAAGGTACTCTGGTCAACATAGCAAGCATCATAATGGAATCGGTGCAGAAACAAATAATTCTCATCTCAGAGGTACCCGATAGAACTTTGCTCAGAAGCACACGACATGTACTAAGACGTCGGGATCAAGTAATCAACAGGTGCTCAAAAGTGTCAGAAAGAGTTAGACTTAATGGTACCAGAGCTAGTAGAGAATGTCTTGGCTAAAACAAATTTTTGCGGTACGGTAGAAAATCTTGATGGTTCCAAAGCAAACTTAGATAAGTAGGCCGGCGCAGTAGAAACACTTATTCAATATAGGCTCGGTAATATCGGGTAGGAAATACTCGAAAGCACCATGGAAACAGAAAACTTGAGGAATTGAGTGAAAGTTGTGGAAAATATGAGATTTGATTTAGTATCTTGAGATAAAGTTCATCCCTACTTAATTTGCATGTGCTCATATTGATAGTACATCTCTACTCCTATAAAAAGTTGAGTTGGTGATGATATAGTGTGCATGCCATCCTTCATTTACAACTGTTCAATTTACATCCAACGCATCTGAGACAAACTATGCCAGTTTTGCAAAAAGACCGCCATACTCCACTCCTCGTTTGTAGATAACCCCCAACCTCTCACGTTCAACCATCTCTCCCTCTCACCTCATCTAGCCATCTTAGGAAAAATAAGAAGGATCTAGAGAGGTCGATGCTTTCGGCACCCGTCTGCTCCCAACTCCTCTCATTCCTTCTCTCAGGCTGCATTGATGACCATCCCCACGACCCGCTCCTCCTCGCCATCTCCTCTGTCCCCTTCCAAGTCATCCCGAGTTACATTCATGGTGGTCTAGAGAAAATAAACAAATTCGATACTCAAAAAATCATTCTTAAAGACCTTTTTTTACAAAGCACAATAAGTGTTATTTCTTCAAAGGTTTTGCATGCAGATTGAACACTTGAACGCTTTTGTTTGCAAAAGATATTTTTTGAAATCTATTTTGTCTACATTTACTATTCACCTGGATGCTCGTGAGCTCTAGAGAAGAAATAATATCCGAAGAAACCTATCGATATTTGTTACACATGAGATTACCCCCACATACTTTGTCAAATAAACAACTCCCGGATCAATGCATTTCAGTGTTCCGTGCAATGCATGGGCATCTTACTAGTTATCTGATACGTCCATTTTGCATCATGCTTTTATATCGATATTTATTGCATCATGGGCTGTTATTACACATTATGGGCTAGGTTGGGGTCTCAGGTCTTAGATGTTAGGCTTGGCTGCGATGTCTGTTTGGTATTAGGCCCAGGCTATCTGCGCCCCTTCATCAACTGGATAGGTGTAGCGACAGTTTGTTTCTTAGATGGCGGCTTTAGTCTTACTGTTGTATTGATTTTGTAAGGTCTTATGATAACAATTAATAAAGTGGCCGTATGCATCGCCTAGATGCAGAGGCCGGGGGTCATCCTCCTTTTCTAAAAAAAATACACATTATGTCACAATACTTATGCCTTTTCTCTCTTATTTTACAAGGTTTACATGAAGAGGGAGAATGCCGGCAGCTGGGATTCTGTGCTGGAAAAGGAGCAAATATTAGAGACCTATTCTGCACAACTCCAAAAGTCCTGAAACTCCACGAAAGTCAGTTCTAGAATATATTAAAAATATTGGGCGAAGAAAGCACCAAAGGGGGCCACCCACTGTCCACGAGGGTGGAGGGTGCGCCCTACCCCCCTTGGTGCGCCCCCTGCCTCGTGGGCCACCTGGAAGCCCCCCAATGCCCATCTTCTTGTATAAGGTGTATTTTGCCCTGGAAAAAATCATAAGGAAGCTTTCAGGACGAAGCGCCGCCGTCTCGAGGCGGAACCTTGGCGGAACCAATCTAGGGCTCCGGCGGAGCTGTTCTGCCAGGGAAACATCCCTCCGGGAGGGGGAAATCATCACCATTGTCATCACCATCAATCCTCTCATCGCGAGGGGGTCAATATCCATCAACATCTTCACCAACACCATCTCCTCTAAAACCCTAGTTCACCTCTTGTATCCGATCTTTGTCTCAAAACCTCAGATTGGTACCTGTGGGTTGCTAGTAGTGTTGATTACTCCTTGTAGTTGATGCTATTTGGTTTATTCGGTGGAAGATCATATGTTCAGATCCTTTATGCATATTAATACCCCTCTGATTATGAACGTGAATATGATTTGTGAGTAGTTACGTTTGTTCCTAAGGACATGGGAGAAGTCTTGTTATAAGTAGTCATGTGAATTTGGTATTCGCTCGATATTTTGATGAGATGTATGTTGTCTTTGCTCTAGTGGTGTTATGTGAACGTCGACTACATGACACTTCACCATTGTTTGGGCCTAGGGGAAGGCATTGGGAAGTAATAAGTAGATGATGGGTTGCTAGAGTGACAGAAGCTTAAACCCTAGTTTATGCATTGCTTCGTAAGGGGCTGATTTGGATCCATATGTTTCATGCTATGGTTAGGTTTACCTTAATTCTTCTTCCGTAGTTGCGGATGCTTGCAAGAGGGGTTAACCATAAGTGGGATGCTTGTCCAAGGAAGGGCAGTACCCAAGCACCGATCCACCCACATATCAAATTATCAGAGTAACGAACGCGAATCATATGAGCATGATGAAAACTAGCTTGACGATAATTCCCATGTGACCTCGGGAGTGCTTTCCTTTATATAAGAGTTTGTCCAGGCTTGTCCTTTGCTACAAAAAGGATTTGGCCATCTTGCTGCACCTTGTTACTTTTGTAACTTGTTACCCGTTACAAATTACCTTTATCACAAAACTATCTGTTACCGATAATTTCAGTGCTTATAGAGAATACCATACTGAAAACCACTTGTCATTTCCTTCCGCTCCTTGTTGGGTTCGACACTCTTACTTATCAAAAGGACTATGATAGATCCACTATACTTGTGGGTCATCAAGACTCTTTTCTAGCGCCGTTGCCGGGGAGTGAAGCGCCTTTGCTAGGTGGAATTTGGTAAGGAAAAATTTATATAGTGTGCTAAAATTTACTGTCACTTGTTACTATGGAAAATAATCCTTTGAGGGGCTTGTTCGGGGTATCTTCACCCCGACCAGTAGAGCAAAGAGTTGCTAAAAGCACAAGTGCTCCCTGGGTGATTTTGGTAATTAATGTCAACATATCTCTTGTTGGACTAATACTTTTATCTAGTGTATTTCAGATAAGTCCAATGGTGGAGTGGCATGGACAAGAGGATGTGGAACCCCTTCAAGATGCTAAGGACAAAGGATTGGCTCAAGCTCCAAAGTTCAAGACTCTACATTTTCTATTTCAGTGGTCCAAGATCACATTGAGTCCATAGGAAATCCAATACTATTAAAAGGGGATGAGGTGTTGCTTAATGACTTGCTTGCTCAAAGTGCTTAGTGATATGCTCCAATGCCCTCAACCACTTTCTCATATCCACATTTGTCCCAAACCAAAATTCAAACTCGGCACCACCAATTTGATCTATCCGGCACCACCGAGTTCATTTGACATAGCCACTGCCAGAAAACCTAATCGATTCGGTCTCACCGAAGAGATCTCGGTCTCACCGAGATGGGCTTGCAATCTCTCTGTTGTCCATTGCAACAATTTCGGTCTCACCGAGATTATGCAATCGGTCACACCGAGTTTGCCTGACCAACTCCCTATTTTGCTTATTACCAAATCGGTCCCACCGAGTTGCGTAATCGGTCAAACCGAGATGAGGTTTTACCCTAACCCTTCCACATCGGTCCTACCAAGTTGACCATATCGGTCCCACCGAAATGCCTAACGGTCACATTATGAACTAAATCGGTCCGACCGAGTTTTATGATTTGGTCCCACCGAATTTGGTAAATTATGTGTAACGGTTAGATTTTGTGTGGAGCCTATATATACCCCTCCATCCTCTCCTCATTCATGGGGAAAGCCATCAGAACATGCCTAACTTCTAGCATTCATTTTCTGAGAGAGGACCACCTATTCATGTGTTGAGGCCAAGATATTCCAATCCAACCATATGAATCTTGATCTCTAGCCTTCCCCAAGTTGCTTTCCACTCAAATATTGTTTCCACCAAATCCAATCCTATGAGAGAGAGTTGAGTGCTGGGGAGACTATCATTTGAAGCACAAGAGCAAGGAGTTCATCAACAACACACCATCTATTACCTTTTGGAGAGTGGTGTCTCCTAGATTGGTTAGGTGTCACTTGGGAGCCTTCGTCAAGATTGTGGAGTTGAACCAAGGAGTTTGTACATGCAAGGAGATCGCCTACTTCATGAAGATCTACCCTAGTGAGGCAAGTCCTTCGTGGGCGATGGCCATGGTGGGATAGACAAGGTTGCTTCTTCGTGGACCCTTCATGGGTGGAGCCCTCCGTGGACTCGCGCAACTGTTACCCTTTGTGGGTTGAAGTCTCCATCAACGTGGATGTACGATAGCACCACCTATCGGAACCACGCCAAAAATCTCCGTGTCTCCAATTGCATTTGCACACTCCAATCCCATCCCTTTACTTTCTTGCAAGTTGCATGCGTTACTTTCCGCTGCCCATATACTCTTGCATGCTTGCTTGATATGTATTGTGAATGGTTAAACTTGTGGTTAAACTCCACCTCAACTTGAAAAACTGCCAACTTTGTGTGTTGAGAGTCTATTCACCCTCTCTAGACACCTCTTCTTGATCCTTTCAATTGGTATTAGAGCTTTGGTCTCCATTGCCTTGGTTTAAACACCATTGGAGGAACATGGATGAGTCTACTTTGGGGAGTCTTAGACATAGAGTGCCTATACTTGATGGAGAGTACTTTCATGAGTGGAATAATGAGATGCTTGTGATTTTCAATGAATATCATTTGAACAAGTACATTACTAGCCCTTGTGCACCTCATGTTGATCCTATGCATCCTACCCTTGATGAGTCAATTGACATGATTCACAATCTTAGAACTGTTAATCTTATCACTAGAGGTTTGCCTAGAAACTTGATTGGTTGCTTGCCTACTCTTGATTGTGCTTACACTATATGGAGATTTCTTGAGGAAAGATTTCCAAACTATTCCTTGTAAAATCTTGATGAGATTCTTCATAAGTCCATTGCCTTGAGTAAGATGAATTCCAATGATCCTAAGTTTGGTGATTGTCTATTTGAGCTTAGAAATCTTATGCGTGCCAAAGGAGATGTTGGAATTTTTAGCAATATTATTTCCGAAGCTATTAGAATTCATAAAGATGATCATTGTCAAAATCATTTATCTAATGAATCACCCTCTCTAGGAATTGATCCACCACATGATGATGTTGAACATGGATACTATGATGAGGATGATGATAGTGACTATGATCTTGATGATGCAATGAGACACTTTAGTCTTATGGCAAATCTTCACGGATACATGGCAGGAGGAAAGGAATGGGTCCTTGATAGTGGATGTACCGATCACATGACCGGAGATAAAGATATGTTTCGTGAGCTTGTTGAAAATGACGTCCCTCGAAAGTATGTCACTTTTGGTGATAACTCAAAGGGTAAGGTGGTTGGCCTCAGTAAGGTGGCCATCTCACATGATAGCTCCATACAAAATGTCATGCTCATTAAATCTCTTGGCTATAATCTGCTTTCTGTTTCTAGACTAGCTGACTTTGGTTTCAGTGTCCTATTTACTAAAGTAGATTGCCAAGTGTTTCATAGAGATAATCATAAAATGGTCTTTACCGTCATATATAGAGGTGATCTATACATTGTTGATTTCACTAAAAAGGCTCAACCTAGAACTTGCTTAATTGCTAAATCTTCCAAAGGCTGGTTGTGGCATAGACGGCTAGGTCATGTGGGCATGCGAAACCTTGACAAGCTTATTAAAGGAGACCATATCATTGGTGTTAAAGATGTCATATTTGATAAGGATAGACTTTGCAGTGCTTGCCAAGCAGGAAAACAGGTTGGAGGAAGCCATCCCGTGAAGAACATCATGACCACAAGGAGACCGCTCGAGCCACTTCACATGGATCTTTTCGGTCCCAACACTTACAAAAGTCTCGGTGGAAACTCATTTGGTCTAGTCATAGTTGATGATTTTTCAAGATTTACGTGGCTGTTCTTTCTCGATGATAAATCGCAGGTCCAAAAGATCTTCAAGAACTTCACTAGGAAGGCCCAAAATCAATTTGAAGTGAAGATCAAGAAGGTTCGCAGTGGCAACAGAACGGAGTTCAAGAACGCCAATGTGGACACATTTCTTGACGAAGAAGGGATCTCACATGAGTTCTCGGCTACGTACACACCTCAACAAAATGGAGTTGTTGATAGGAAGAACCGGACGCTCATCGAAATGGCAAGAACGATGCTTGATGAATACAAGACACCAAAACACTTTTGGGCGGAAGCGGTTGAGACAGCTTGTCATGCAACAAATCGCTTGTATCTTCACAAGCTACTCGGCAAGACGGCATACGAGCTCCTCACCGGTAACAAACCCCAAGTTGGATACTTTCGAGTATTCGGCTCAAAGTGTTACATTCTTGATAAGCATCGTCGTTCTAAATTTCCCCCCAAATCCCATGAACGTTTCCTACTTGGTTATGGCTCAAACTCTCACACTTACCATGTCTACAACAATTTCACCCGAAAGTTTGAAGAGACGGTAGATGTGAAGTTTGATGAATCTAACGGCTCGCAAGTAGAGCAATTGCCAATTGATGTAGGTGACAAAGACCCTTCAGAAGCAATCCAAGACTTGTCTATTGGCAAGATTCGTCCAACGGATGTGAAGGAGAGTACCTCGTCCGTCCAAGTGGAAGCTTCTACCTCACGACAAAGTGAACCAAGAGTTGATATGGAAGCATCCACAAGTGGGACACACCAAGATGAAGAAAAAGAGGAAGTACACCAAGATGAACCTCATCAACCTCCTTCTCCACCACGACGAGAGAACGACAATGTCAACAATGAATAAGGCCAAGAAGGAGAACGAGATGATGAAGAAGATGTTCCACCTAGTCAAAGCAAAAGCTCTCATGAGTTCGAGCAAGAGTTGCTAGAGACCATCCCATCGAGCAAATCTACAATGATATCCAAACCGGGAGAACCACTCGCTCTAAATCTCGTTTGGCTAATTTTTGTGAACATTATTCGTTCATCTCTAGCATTAAACCCATGAAGGTTGAAGAAGCATTGGAAGATCCGGATTGGATAAATGCCATGCATGAAGAACTACACAACCCGACAACAACCACAACATCATCGGTACCAAATGGGTGTTTTGCAACAAGCAAGATGAAGATGGACAAGTAGTTCACAACAAAGCATGTCTCGTCTCCCAAGGCTACACTCAAGTCGAAGGTATGGACTATGGTGAGACATATGCCCCCGTTGCTAGACTTGAGTCCATTCGCATCTTACTTGCTTATGCTAATAACCATGATATCAATTTATACCAAATGGACATTAAAAGTGCTTTTCTAAATGGTGAAATTGAGGAGGAATTTTATGTCAAACAACCTCCCAGCTTTGTTAATCCTAAGAAACCCAATCCTGTTTACAAACTTCACAAAGCTCTTTATGGTCTTAAACAAGCTCCTAGAGCATGGTATAAATGCTTGACCAAGTTCCTTATTGAAAAAGGCTTTGAGATTGGAAAAATTGATTCTACTCTTTTCACTAAAAGGGTTAATGGAGAATTATTTGTGTGCCAAATTTATGTTGATGATATTATATTTGGATCAACTAACCCTCACTTTAGTGAGAAGTTTGGAAAGCTTATGTCAGAGAAGTTTGAGATGTCTATGATGAGTCAACTCAAGTTCTTTCTTGGTTTGCAAATCAAGCAAACTAAGGAAGGAACCTTTGTCTATCAAACGAAGTATATATACCAAGGACTTGTTCAAGAAGTTCAATATGCAAGAATGCAAAGGTATGAGTACACCCATGCCTACTAGTGGACATCTTGACTTGACTAAAGATGGTGAACCCGTTGATCAAAAGGTTTACCGCTCTATGATTGGTTCATTATTATATCTATGTGCCTCTCGTCCCGGTATTATGCTAAGTGTGTGCATGTGTGCTCGATATCAAGCGGCCCCTAAAGAATGTCATCTTAAGGCTATGAAAATGATAGTGAGATACTTAATACGTACACCAAATTTTGGCATTTGGTATCCTAAGAGGTCTTCTTTTGATCTTGTTGGCTACTCCAATTCGGACTATGCCGGAGACAAGGTTGATAGAAAGTCCACTTCGGGTACTTGTCAATTTCTTGGTAGATCTCTTGTGTCTTGGTCCTCCAAGAAACAAAACTTGGTATCCTTATCCACCGCCGAAGCGGAATACATTGCCGCCGGTTCATGTTGTGCTCAATTACTTTGGATGACCCAAACTCCTAAAGATTATGGGATATATGTGAAACATGTTCCTTTTCTTTGTGACAATGAAAGTGCTATTAAGATTGCTCACAATCCCGTGCCACATTCTCGAACTAAGCACATTGAAGTTCTTCATCATTTCATTCGAGATCATGTTGCTAAGGGTGATATTAACCTTAAGCATGTTCATACCAAAAAGCAATTGGTGGATAAACCACTTGATGAGAAAGTGTTTTGCAGGTTGCGAGGTGAATTAAACATCATTGGTGCTTCAAACTTGGAGTAGGAACTCCATTTGGATACATGCAAGACATGAGCCTATGACTAATCCTTGATATTTCTATTATGATGATAATCATATGTCTTGGATATATTTGCACCCTTGCATGTCATCTAACCCTTGTAGGTACTTGGAGGAAACTAAATCTATGAGATTGCAACTCATTCACATCTTGAGCAATCCACAAGTCTCTACATTACGGTGGTTAAAGTCAAGAAAGCTTGAAACCCTTCAAATATATCCTTTGACAAAATTCCTATACCAAAGTTCATGATTGTCATTTTGGATACACAAGTGCTATTCCCTGCGAAACTAATTCGTGTAGGTAGATGAACTCCAATTACAAGTGGTGCTCCAAATGAACTACATCAACATTGAGCATCCCACACAAGTTCAACTACACGATCAAGATCAACACCACCACCCAAGGTATGTTATTCCATCTTAGAGAAGCTTTACCCCAAGACATGGGTCAAAGCAACTCAACAAGATGTGAATACATCAAAATGCTTAAACGAAAAATGGCAACCCCATTTTGAGCTTAAACGATGAGTATGACTTATGATCAAGTTTCTTCACTTGACTCCTAAGTCAATATACCCCAACATAGGTGACTTTGTCGCCGACCAATTCTAGATGAAGTTCTCTAGTGTTTCTCTGTGCTCGTGCATTTGTCTCATGCATATTTGTTTCCCTTTTCAAAAAAAACTTCATCTAGATTTCTTCTCTATTATCTCTATTCTGCATATCCGTGCATCCAATTCTTTGCAAATCCTTTAGTAAATTCCTTGCAAATTCTTGTGAGATCTTACTTGCTTAATGAGCTGAGGTGACTACTGCTTTTTCTCTGAACTGAATTCGGACACACCAACTTGCCTCTTTCGGTCAAACCGAAACATTTCGATGCAACCGAAGAAAACAACTTGTGTAGCCGATCTCAATGCTGAGAAAACACTTTGTCATTTGCATCCTGCACATTTTGTTCCAGCCCCACTCAATGATTCTTCTCCTCTACCAACACCCTATTTTTCCCAGTTACTTTGTCATCTAACTCAAGGATCAATCCTATTTTGACTCACACTCCAGAGAAGACCCTTCTTGGAAATTGATGTCAAAGGGGGAGAGAGAGTTCACATCAAAGCTTAATCATATCAAAAAGGGGGAAAGAGTGCTAAATTATCACATCAAGAGAGACCCCAGCCGCTTGGTATTCAAAGAGGAGAGAATTTACATGTCTTTAGAGGGGAAAGACATGTTCATGTTGTTTTTGTGTGTGCTTTGCTCTGATTTTCTATTCCCTATCTTCTCCCAATATCCCATATAAGATTCAGGGGGAGCAAGACATCTAAGGGAAGGAAATCTTCAAATCCATTGCATATCTTTACCTTTGGGGACATGTCTACACTCAAATAGAGTACCTAGTACTCACTCTATACATGTCATCCCAAATCTTGGTACTCTTGTGGTTTACTGCTCTTGCTCTGCTTAGTAGGTGTTTCTGTGTTGTCTAACCTTGTTTACTCAGGTTCATGTCTTCCAAAGCTAGCTCAAGACCACAAGGTAAGTATATGCATCACACTCATGTGCATGAGGATATCTTGCCGATGTACATATTGTTTGCAAGAAGGACTTATGAACATGAAGACACATTTCTCATATTCACACCATTTACTCTAATGCATACAACCAAGATACATGTAACTCATTGCTTGCTCTGTCATGATTATGCACTCACATGATCTTATGTTCCATATTTACATGATTGCATACATGTAGGGGAGCTTATGCATGTTACATGTCCTTCCAAAGCTTTATTTGCTTTTCTCTATATCTTTATCAAAAGCTTTGATGTATGTTGTCATCAATTACCAAAAGGGGGAGATTGAAAGCACAAGTTCTCCTTGGGTGATTTTGGTAATTAATGTCAACATATCTCTTGTTGGACTAATACTTTTATCTAGTGCATTTCAGATAAGTCCAACAGTGGAGTGGCATGGACAAGAGGATGTGGAATCCCTTCAAGATGCTAAGGACAAAGGATTGGCTCAAGCTCCAAAGTTCAAGACTCTACATTTTCTATTTCAGTGATTAAGGGAGTCCCGGATTAGGGGGTGTCCGGATAGCCGAACTATCACCTTTGGCCGGACTCCTGGACTATGAAGATACAAGATTGAAGACTTCGTCCCGTGTCCGGATGGGACTTTCCTTGGCGTGGAAGGCAAGCTTGGTGATACGGATATGTAGATCTCCTACCATTGTAACCGACTCTGTGTAACCCTAACCCTCTTTGGTGCCTATATAAACTGGAGGGTCTTAGTCCATAGGACGGACAACAATCATAACATAGGCTAGCTTCTAGGGTTTAGCCTCTGATCTCGTGGTAGATCTACTCTTGTACTACCCATATCATCAATATTAATCAAGCAGGAGTAGGGTTTTACCTCCATCGAGAGGGCCCAACACAGGTAAAAACATCATGTCCCTTGTCTCTGTTACCATCCACCTAGACGCACAGTTCGGGACCCCCTACCCGAGATCCGCCCGGTTTTGACACCGACATTGGTTCTTTCATTGAGAGTTCCTCTGTGCCGTCGCCATCAGGAAGGATGCCTCATCCCGTCTTTAAAGACGACACTGTTGCTAAAGGAGCTTTGGCCGTCGGCCAAACTCTCCAGCTAGGCAGTTTTCTTATGACCGCCTTTTCGGCCACCGCGCCGACGATGACTTCTCGGGTCATCGAAAGCAATCTTCACGTTAACTCGGAACTCGCCGAGCAGTTAGATCCGATGGAGCTCTCTTCCTTAAACGAGCTCCTGGATCGCATTGCCCTGGGAGTCGCTACAGACTACGATCAGATTGGGCCTAAACCCGATCTGAGAGAGATCAACTCTCCCCAGGTTACCCACCACGTTGCCGTGGTTGAGGAACAATACGACGACCCTTCCTCTATTTTAAGGACTAGCTATGTCCGGATTCCCGATCCCGCCATGCCGGATTCCCGCGGAGGGGAGGACGTCATTCAAGCCCTGAACCTAAAGTCAGGCAGCGGGCTAGATTCATTGTACAACATCCAAGAACCCAAGCTTCCAAGTTCAGAAACTTCTTGGCCCCTGAGTCTTAGATTGGACGGGGTTCCAAATTTAATTCCACCCGCCCACCCAAACATAAGTGATCTATCCCAAATCCGGCAAGAGCCCGCAGAAACAGTACACCATTACTGGGCTAGATTCCTCCTGGTCATGAACAGGATAAAGGATTGCCATGAGGAGGATGCAATTTCATTCTTCTGCAATAATTGCACGGTCAAGGGAATCCTCAACGTCGTAAGTCGTCGTGAAATTACACGCTTCGCTGACTTGGCGTCCATAGTACAAAAGTACTGTGCGATGGAAAGCGCCTGGAAAACCGAAATCAATTTTTGGGACAATCTAGCCCTGAATACAACCCCAGTCCGAAATAAAAGGGCGCATCATCGCCAGGCACCTGGGTTAAATACCAAAAAGCAAAAACCCTCTATAGGGCATGGAACCGTACTGGAAGGATGGCTCAATGGACCCTGCAAAATTCATAGTACAGAGGGCGCCACTCCAACTCATAGCCTTAGAGCATGTTGGATACTACGGCAGGTGGCCAAAAGTGGCGAAGAGCTTCTAACTCCAGAGTACCAGCCCAGGGATACCAGTACGGTATTAACAGTCTTTGAGACTTTCACATCAAATAATATGCGGAAATGAACACTCCACAGCCTTGCCGAAGTCTACCAAGTAGCAACAATAAACCCATGGAGTGACACGGCTATTACCTTTAATGCCGGATGTTAACCTAAATTCGAACAGCCCGAGCACCAGCCGCATTGGTTCTCAGTCCAATAGTGGACGACTTTCGCCTTACCAAGGTACTCATGGACGGTGGCAGCAGATTGAACCTCATTTACGAGGAAACCCTCAGAAAAATGGAAATAGACTGGAGCCGCATTGAGTGAAGCAGCACAACCTTTAGAGGAATAATCCCGATCGGGAAGCATCTTTGTCAGGGAAAAATCACACCGATGTGGTGTTCAAAGACGCCGGATAATTACAGGTCCGAGGAGGTCACTTTCCAAGTGGCCCCGTTCAGCAGCGGATATCACGCTCTATTAGGGCGAGAGGCATTCACAATTTTTCAAGCTATACCCCATTACGGGTACATGAAGCTCAAAATGCCCAGGCCCAACGGAATCATCACTCTTGCTAGTAACCCGGACATAGCACTCCGCGCCGAAAACAAGACAGCCACACTGGCCCTTGAGGCACTATCCGAAGCCCTAGCGGCCGAGGAACTCACTATTGCTAGCGCCCACGGTGAACAGGGATGATGTGATACTCGATAAGAGATCCAAGTCCACCTCCTTTAAACCGCGGACGAAATAGTCAAATTCCAAGTCCATCCAACGGACCCTACAAAACGGCCTCCATCGGGCACAATTAAACCACGATGTAGACGCGCACTACGAGAATTCCTACGTGAAAATTGGGACATTTTGCTCGGCACCCTTCGACATGCCAGAATCCTCGCCGCTGGCCGAGCACAGCCTAAACATCCTAAAAGGATTCAAGCCAGTCAAACAAGCTCTTCGGCGTTTCTCCGAACCCAAGAGACATGCCATGGGAGAGGAGCTAACCAAACTACTGGAGGCCGAATTCATCAGAGATATAAAACATCCGGTCCGGCTAGCAAACCTGGTGATGGTACCAAAGAAGGACAAATCTTGGCGCCTATGCGTCGATTTCAAGGACCTTAACAAGGCTTGCCCAAAGGATCCCTTCCCCCTCCCCCACATCGATCAAATTATCGATGCTACCGCAGGACACGATTCATTGTGCTTCCTCGACGCATACTCCGGCTACCGCCAAATTAAGATGGCAGAGCCCGACCAAGCCGCAACGGCATTCATCACCCCATTCGGCCCATTCTGCTTCAACACAATGCCCTTCGGGCTCAAAAACACCGGCGCAACATATCAGCGCATGATTCAGACATGTCTGGCAAACCAGATCGGCAAAACAGTGGAGGCATACATAGACGATGTGGTCGTTAAAAGCAAGCATGTCGAAACTCTAGTAGACAACTTGAGGCTCACATTCGATAATCTCCGAACATATGACAGCAAGCTCAACCTGGAAAAATGCGTTTTTGGCGTACCAGCCGGAAAGCTCTTGGGCTTCATTGTATCCGGCAGAGGAATTGAAGCAAACCCAGCCAAGATCCGAGCTCTATCACAATTGGATATCCCAAAGGACCTCAAACAAATACAAAAATTGACTGGATGCATGGGGGCTCTAAGCCGCTTTATCTCCCATTTGGGAGAAAAGGCATTGCCCCTTTATCGCCTCCTCCGACGCACCGAACACTTCGAGTGGACGGATGCCGCCACGGCCGGACTCGAAGAAATAAAAGCCATATTGGCAGCAAACCCGGTCCTGGCCGCGCCCAACATGGGCAAACCAATGCTATTATATGTCGCGGCAACTCATCAAGTTGTAAGTGTAGTACTCGTTGTCGAACGTGAAACGGACGGACACAAGTTCCCCCTTCAAAAACTTGTTTACTACGTGTCCACTGTCCTAACTCCATGCAAGTCACAGTACCCGCATTATCAAAAGATAGCGTACGCGGTGTTTATGGCATCCCGGTAGCTGCGACACTACTTTCAAGAGTGTTCGATAACAGCAGCCTCCGAAGTACCTCTTAACGACATTATAAACAACCGCGATGCGACAGGCCGGATTGCCAAATGGGCCATTGAGCTCCTCCCATTCGACATAACCTATAAGCCACGGCAAGCTATTAAGTCGCAAGTTTTGACCGACTTCGTCGCCAAATGGACTGAAGCCGAACTCCCTAAAGAGTACGGCGCATATTCCAACTGGATCATGCACTTCGACGGCTCCAAAATGTTGGCTGATCTAGGGGCTGGCGTCGTTCTGACGTCCCCAACCGGAGATACAGTTCAATACGTACTCCAGATAATGCATACGGACTCCAACAACGCAGCCGAATACGAGGCCCTTCTACATGGTCTTCGGATGGCAGCCTCCATGGGCATTCAACGCCTAGGGGTGCGCAGGGATTCGAACCTCACGATATCCCAAATAAATGGAGACTTCGATGCCAAGGATCCGAAAATGGCAGCCTATCGAAACGCCGTCCTAAAAATGTCAGCTCGGTTCGAGGGGCTCGAATTTCACCATATAGCCCGGGATAACAACCAGGCAGCAGACGTATTGGCACGCATTGGCGCAAAGCGCGATGCCGTCCCTCCCAACATCTTCCTAGAGAGGCTGTTTAAGCCATCCGTACCATGGGAGGGGGAGTCCGGAAATAACAACCCGGACCCAACCGCCTTGCCCGACACGAACATTACGACACAATTGGTGGTTACGCCAGCGGTAACACCCTCAGCCCACGTAATAATGGCGGTCATCGCCCGTGGGCGGAACCATTCCTAGCCTACCTAACCAGGCAGGAACTTCCCGAGGACCAAAATGAGGCCCGCTGCATAGTGCGGCGATCTAAAGCCTACAAGGTCCACGAGGGAGAGCTTTATAAGAAAAGCACAACCGGAGTCCTTCAAAGGTGTATCTCCGAAGAGGAAGGGCGGAATCTTCTGGCCGAAATTCATGCCGGACTCGGCGGGCACCACGCCGCAGCCCGGGCCCTTGTAGGCAAGGCCTTCCGTACAGGATTTTATTGGCCGACGACCCGTGCAAACGCTCAAGACTTAGTCCAACGATGCGTCGGTTGCCAGCTCTTTGCTAATCAAAGCCACATGCCACCCACCGCCCTCAAAACTATACCCATCACCTGGCCCTTAGCGGTCTGGGGGCTTGACATGGTTGGACCCCTTAAAGGAGGAACCCACAAGCAAAAATACCTACTGGTCATGGTGGATAAATTCCCCAAATGGATAGAGGCCAAACCTATTAAGACGGCCGAATCCGGACCAGTGATAGACTTCATATCAGGGGTCGTACACCGTTACGGCGTCCCCCACAGCATCATCACTAATAACGACACGAACTTCACGGCCGACGAGGTCAAGCTCTGGTGCAAAAACATGGGCATCAAGCTTGACTATGCTTCAGTCTATCACCCTCAAACTAACGGTCAAGTCGACCGAGCAAATGGTCTAATCATGAGCGGCATCAAACCCAGACTAGTGTGGTCCCTCAAGGAATCTAACACGCACTGGGTAGAGGAGCTCAACTCCGTACTCTGGGGGCTGCGGACCACGCCGAATCGCGCTACCGTATTCACACCATTCTTTATGGTATACGGCGCAGAGGCAGTTTTGCCCTGCGATATAATTCATGACTCACCTCGCGTGCGCATGTACGAAGAAAGAGAAGCCGAGCTCGACCGGTAGGATAGTTTGGACGCCTTGGACGAGGAGCATGACGTGGCAAAAGCCCGTTCCGCATTCTATCAACGGCAGGCTCGAAGATATCAAAGCAGAGAAGTACGGGCCAAAACTTACAATGTTGGCGAGTTAGTTCTATGCCTGCCGGACAAGAAAAAGGACAAACTCAAGCCCAAATGGGAAGGTCCCTTCATCATCGACCAAGTCCTGACCGGCAGAGCGTATCGTCTGTGAAATGCATCGAATAACTGACTCGAGCCGAACCCATGGAATGCAGCCCGTCTCCGAAGATTCTACGCCTAGCGCCGGATTCTGAGTTCGTCTCCTTCCTCCGTCTATTTTTATACAGTAGCTGTCTTATATTTCTCCCCTTCTCCCTCCTTTTCTCTTACAGCCTTTGAAGGCTCGTTCGCTTTGTTACTTTACACTTGACGCGCTATCCGCGCTCATTATACCTGTGGGCTTCTTTAATAGAAGCTTATTTATATGGGCTTCATGCCCAACACATGTGTCACACTTCCGCATGTACCTTTTATTCACCATTATATGCATCGATATGACTTAAGTTTTGGCCAAGCTGGGTTGCTGGCTCTCTGCTTACCCTATGTTCCCGATTGTTCGGCTAGGTGGTAAAGGAGCACCTCTGCGATTATTCTTGTCGGGTCACCGGATGTGTACCTCGATCGGGTGAAGCGAAAGCTAAGCGTTCTTAAGGGAATATTCGGTCGGTGAACTAAAAGATGATTTCTTACTTATTTATTTATCTGCCCCCAGATGTTTTTCTGCTTTTTTCGCAGTCCGGACATGCACTTTAGGGCATGCCTCCCAGGGAAAGGAACCCCTAACGGAACTATTCTCCCTGGAAGATGTTTCTTACTAACCATGTAATATAACATAACTAGTTGGGCACTTGCCTGATAAAGCACTAATGACCCTTACGCCTGGTCTCCACGCATGCCCGGTTCTTATATAACCGTGAGGGTATTCGGACACACTCCGGACTATTGGGTCCCGAGGTTGAAGCGAAAAGGTCCGCTATGACAAACGATCTACAATCCTGCTAGAAGGCATTTTACATGTCATCTTAAATTACATAGTCAATTCGACTGATTGTATTCCTCTTCAATGCCATCTAATAGGCTGTCTTGTTTATAGTCCTGCTGGGAATACTTTGCGGCCAACTCTACTTTGCCGTACACTAAGCTCACAGGGATCTCCTTCCCATCGGGCCCCACAGGTCCGACCTCGGCCATGTGGTTTGGGTCAACCTTCGTGTACCGCGTCTTCACCATGGCCCAGGCCTCCCTGGCGCCTTGACAGCAGGCCGATATCTTCCATAATCGGAAGCGCCGCCGCTCTCCCTGAAGCCTCTCTGCAAGCTATCCAAGGCCTTCGGGCAGGTAGACAGATGGCCACAAGGCCTGGGCGACGCCTTTCATCACTGCCGAACTTCGTTAAATGCGGTTGTAAGAGCTCAGAAGAAGGTCACCCGTAGAACCGGGCATTTCCTCTGCGGGGCGACACAGTGAGCATACCTCTGAGACATAACTCGTTAGTCAACTTCCTCGCCCGAACTCTTTTTCAAAGTTCGTTCAAGCACTTACTAAACATGCCGCGTCGAAGCCGCCGATTCTCCTTAACGGAGTTAGACAGTGGGCAGAACATCCTTTAGTTCCTCACCCACTGGGTGTTGGCATCTTGGAGATTATTTTTCTCTGCCTCACCCTTGTAAGCACGCTCTCCGCCTTTAACGGCGCAAGAGCTGTTGCTTGTCCGGATCTACCACAGGGCCATCTGCAATGTTATTATCGACTTATACACATGCCGCACTTCACAAACTACTTATCTTTTGAAGCATAAATTACGGAGGGGTCTTTGGCTCTCCCCGCTTGGCTAGTCTTGACCTCAAGTTGGGCTTTGCACTCATCCAGCTCCTGGGACAGTTGGGTATTCTTTTATGTAAGATCCTGCATAATAAATGATCCTTAAATCAGTTATTCTAACTATTTCAAGTCTCGGGACTCTTGGCATATATAATCACAAATTTTCTCACCCGTATGTCTTTTACATACTGCTCTGTGGCTCTAGCTAGACCATTTTGAGCGGCACGGAGGTGCGCATCTCCCGAATTGAAGGCATCCAATGCCTCTAGGGAGAAACATGCGTCACGAAGAACTGTCCGGTGACACCTGTGATTCATGGCACTCTCCACCTCGGAATTGGTGGCAGATAACCTATCGGCTTCCTCTGTCGGAGGAGCGTCCGACGCACGCCTCGTGTCCGCCTCCGCTCCTGGACCTGGCGTTGGAGCCTGGCTGACAGAGGCTCGATGGGCAACCTCTCCGGATACAGTCCGACGAGCGCTCTTTTTCCTGAAAAGAGCACAAGTGTTAGTATGCCTTCCGGGAATAAAACCTGGGAGTAAGATGACACCCATACCGTTGCGCCGGCGTCTCAATCCGGACCGCACTCCTTTTTAGCCTGTTGGGCCTTGCTATCCCTTGTTGACTAGCCGCCGCAGGCTCGGCCTTCCGCCTCAAGGACTTCCCCTGCGAAACACCATTGGTATACGGTGATTAAAAATAAGCACGGATGGGTCATTTTCAAAGTATTGGGACTTCGGTCTCAGTTACCTGTGAGGCTGGAAGTATTCCGGGGTAATCGGCCGTAATGGCGACCAAGGCATTATCGATGCTCAGTTGGTGAAATACCCCATCAATCAGCTCCACCGATATGTTCGGATCCTCTTGGGAGGCCGGATCGAGGAACTGTTCCGGATCCTCGGGTTGTGGAGGTGGGCTGTTTATATCCCTTACGGCCTAGCACAGTTCCTGCGTCGAAATCGCAAAATGAGATACTTGACTATGGGAATATGGATCGGATGGGCAAAAAGAATGTCCGCTTACCCAGCTTGGAGGATTGTACATAGAAAATCTGTCCTGCGGATTGACGCGGAGAAATTCCTCCTTGAGGGAGTCCTGGACTAGGGGGTGTCCGGACAGCCGGACTATCAATATCCGCCGGACTCCAAGACTACGAAGATAGAAGATTGAAGACTCCGGCTCATGTCCGGAAGGTACTTTTCTTGGCGTGGAAGACAAGCTTGGCAATACGGATATGTAGATCTCCTACCATTGTAACCGACTCTGTGTAACCCTAGCCCTCTCCGGTGTCTATATAAACCGGAGGGCTTTAGTCCGTAGGACAATATACATCTCAACAATCATACCATAGGCTAGCTTCTAGGGTTTAGCCTCCTTGATCTCGTGGTAGATCAACTCTTGTACTACCCATATCATCAATATTAATCGAGCAGGACGTAGGGTTTTACCTCCATCGAGAGGGCCCAACACAGGTAAAACATCGTGTCCCTTGTCTCCTGTTACCATCCGCCTAGACGCACAGTTTGGGACCCCCTACCCGAGATCCGCGGTTTTGACACCGACATTGGTGCTTTCATTGAGAGTTCCTCGTATCGTCACCGATAGGCTTGATGGCATCTTCAACCAACAACACATCCCCGGGTGAGACTTTTCTCCCGGACGAATCTTCAGATTCGGCGGTTTCCTTTCTGCGGGCAATTCACTTGGCCATCCGGAGCAGATCGAAGCTACGCCCGCCGTCGGTCGATTTGGAAGCTTAAACTTCACGGCCGATGTCGCCGAGACTTGATCTTGACGGACTCGAGCCCACCAAGCAGCGCCCGACCGTGACGATGGGCACGATCTAGCTCTGCCGCGGACGGTGCCTTGGTGGCGAACACGGATCCGCTTGCCATTAGCGAGCCGATCGCCCACATCGAGGGATCTGGATAGACGCCGCCGGGCTTCAACGTACGGCGAAGGAGCCGAACACCGATCTTGTCCCTGCGAAACCCGTGATTCCGGCGCCAGACTCCTCGCCGGACTCGAACCTCCCGCGCCCCTACCAATCGATCCGGATTGGGCGCCCGATTATAAATTCACCGCGCGGACATTTTCAACACTCGCCTTTTGGCGATATCCTGAATTCAAAGCATCTCTCGCTATCAGAGAATCTGGCGGACTATGGCGGGGCGATTGGAGTTCGGACGACGAAGAAATTGAGCCCACCCACCACCCACTTTGTAGCCACTGCCGAGGATCTAACCGACATGCTAGACTACGACTCCGACGGCATCGGCGCTATGGACGGCGATGCGGAGATTTAACAGAACCAAAGCCTTGCGAGGCATGGAAGACCACCTCGTCATACGACATATACATGGTGGACACCCCAAAAGATGGGGATGGCGAAGAAGCAGCGGAGGCAGATTCTCTAAAGAAGCAGCCCAAACGCCGTCGTCTGCAGCGCCGCTCTAAATCCCGCCACAACAAGAATTGAGATTCCGGCACAGGAGATAATAATACTCCGGAGAGTGCCGAAGACAATCTCCTCCAACAAGACTCAGCGCAGCAGAGGATGTGCGAAGCAAGCCCCCACGAGAGGCGGCGAGGCGAAGGGTTGAGGATGATAACTATATGCCTCCCTCCAAGACGGCAAGCCTCAACGATGATGAATTCGTGCTGCACTGAGATCCCGTCGAACAAGAGTGCTTCAAGCGCAGGCTCATAGCCACAAAAACAGCCTAAAGAAAAAGCAAGAATAGCTCCAAGCTGATCAAGATCTGGCGGCGATCGATGGACCGAGGTCCTCGCGTCAAGAGTATAAACTCGAACGCCCTCCAAAGTTACCCAAGGCGCAAGCTGCTCCCCGATTAGAGGAGGAAGTATACATACCTTCATCACCAACATGACGACATGGTGACGAGACCACCCGTGGTCGTGGCACAGAGGCATCCAGCCCCGGCCAAGACCAGTACCCGGCATCGCTCCAAAAGTATGAAGCTCGGAGGAACGCCGGACTTGCGAGACATATTGGAGGACAAGGCAAGGCAATCCAGATCCATCTACGGATCACGTGGGCGCCCTCGACCCACATTTAATACCGTCGTGCGGATACAACAACCCCGGGGGCGAACACAGCAGACGGCGCTCTCTCGAGCTGCGTCCACGATATTGCTCAATACGGGGGCGCACACCCACTATGCTTCATCGACGAAGTAATGGATCATCAGATCCCCGAAGGGTTTAAACCCGTAAACATCGAATCTTACGATGGCACAACAGACCCCGCGGTGTGGATCGAAGACTATCTTCTCCACATTCATATGGCCTGCGGTGATGATCTCCACGCCATCAAGTATCTCCCACTCAAGCTTAAAGGACCAGCTCGGCATTGGCTAAATAGCTTGCCCGCAGAGTCAATTGGGTGCTTTGGGAAGACACGGAAGCCGCATTCCTCGACAACTTCGAGGCACGTGTAAAGCGACCACACCGACGCCGATGACCTAAGCCACATCATTCAGCAGCTGCATTTAATCGGCGGACAATTCGGACACGGTTCTTGACAAAGAAAAACCAAATCGTCGATTGTCCGGATGCAGAGGCCCTTGCAGCCTTCAAACATAACATCCGGGACGAATGGCTAGCCCGCACACAGGGCGAGGAAAAGCCGAAATCCATGGCAGCCCTCACATCGTTAATGACCCACTTTTGCACGGGGGAGGACAGCTGGCTAGCCCGTAGCAACAACCTCCGTAAAAATTCTGGCAGTCCGGATACTAAGGACAACAACGGCAGGTCACGTCGAAACAAGAACAAGCGCCGCATTAACGGCGACGATAAGGAGGATACGGTAGTCAATGCCGGATTCCGAGGCTCCAAACCCGGTCAACGGAAGAAGCCATTTAAAAGAACCACTCCGGGTCCGTCCAATCTGGACCGAATACTCGACCGCTTATGCCAGATACATGGCACCTCTGAAAAGCCAGCTAACCACACCAACAGAGATTGCTGGGTGTTCAAGCAGGCCGGCAAGTTAATTGCCGAAAACAATGACAAGGGGCTAAATAGCGACGACGAGGAAGAGACCCGGCCGCCGAACAATAGAGGACAGAAGGGTTTTTCCCCACAAGTGCGGACGGTGAATATGATATACGCGACCCACATACCCAAGAGGGAGAGGAAACGCGCACTCAGGGACGTCTATGCAATGGAGCCAGTCGCCCCAAAGTCCAATCCATGGTCCTCTTGTCCGATCACTTTCGATCGAAGAGACCATCCGACCAGCATACGCCATGGCGGATTCGCTGCATTGGTCTTAGACCCAATCGTCGATGGATTTCACCTCACAAGAGTCTGATGGACGGCGGCGATGCTGAACCTGCTTTATCCGGATCGGTCGCAAAATGGGCATAGACCCATCAAGGATTAAACCTACAAAGACAACCTTTAAAGGTGTCATCCCAGAGTGGAAGCCAATCAGATAGGCTCACCACACCGAAGTGGTCTTGGATCCCCGATAATTTCGGGCGAGGAGTTAATCTTGACATAGTCCCGTTTATGGCGGCTATCACGCTCTGCTCGGACAAACCGCGTTTGCAAAATTCAATGCGGTGCCACATTATGCATACCTAAAGCTCAAGATGCCAGGCCCTCGTGGAGTCATCACGGTCAATGGGAATACGGAATGCTCCCTCCGAACGGAGGAACATACAGCGGCTCTCGTGGCAGAAGTACAGAGCAGCCTTTTAAGGCAATTCTCAAGTCCGGCGGTCAAAAGGCCGGACATAGCAAAACGCGCCCGGAGCAATGCCAACCAAGACCACCTGGCGCGGTCAGAGCATGCGTAGCAATGCGGCCCCAACCCTCGCCCGCGCATGATCACAAGAACAACACTCCGTGTACATCATTACGCTTTGGAGATACCATGGGCGCAGGGAAAGGGGCACGATCACAATGAACCCAGAGTGCGGCTCGACCACACCAGGGGCTCGCAAGTGTGCCCCCCTTCTTTTCTTTTTCACTTTACTACTTTGTGTACATAGGACTCTGTTAAACAGAAGCCCTGTCCGGTGGCGAACCTGCCGAACTCATGATGCAATAGTCAGGGACTAAAGAAGGCCGCGACGAACTCTTAGTTGGTCTCAATTACGAGCATTAAATTCGATTATATACACCAAGTCCGCAGCTCATCCCTGGAGGGGGACATGTTTATTGAGTCAAAATCTCTTGCTTACCGCACTATTTGTATCGGTCCGCTTTATTAGCAGACTTTCTTTCATATATAATGCAACACCTTTTTTATTTGCAATTGCATTACCTTTTATATATATGTTCATTACATGACACCTTGCACCCGTATATTTTGGTACGGCCGAATACGCCAGGGGCTTCTGTTCCCCAATTTATGGTGTGATAAAGTCCGAACACTTTCACAAGTGCGGCACCCAACTTATAGCATTATATGAATCGGCTCGAATCATGTCTTGGGTCAATAGTTGGGTTTGCCTGGCTCCCACGTTTTGGTGCCTTACGTTCCGTTCGCCGGCTAAGGTGGCACTGGGAGAACCATCGCGATTGCGCCCGGTTGAGCCGGGTTAACGCCTCGATGGAGAAAGCTAAAACGACCGGCATGATAAGGCGAGAGACCGGTCGCTGTTCGAGAGGTTTTTTCGGTCCTAAAGACTCACGCCGCTTGAGCGAAGTTCGGATAATGTCCGATGAAGGCGTGGATAGCGCCCGGATTCGGTCTTCGAATACCGGGGCTTCGCCAAATTTAAAATTATAGAATTCTATGGCTAAGTGAGAGTGTTCAAGCATTATAAGTCCGGTTGCCTTGTTCGTTGTGTTGGCGCCTCCTCGATGGACCCAACAATGGGAACAAGAGTGCTCATGTTTATCCCAACACCCCAAAGACTTTCGCGGCTTGGGGGCTGAAGCCAACGACTTGCCATCTCTCGATTTTATAAACGGCTGCATGAAGGTAATATTTTAAATTAAACAAGTGTTGCTTATGGCGCATATAAACGAAGTTTTCAGCGCACAGGATAAATACACATCGAGTTCACTCAAAGATTACATTTCGGGAGCACTCATCGCAATATCGCAGCTCCCTTCAGACAACTTTATAATACCGCTCCGGCGCGCGATGCTCCTTGCCCGGCGGCGGATCCGTGAGAAGCTTCTCGCATCCAGTTGCCCATTGAACCTTTATGCGGGCAAGGGCCCGACGGGCGCCTTCAATACAGGCGGAGCGCTTGACCACATCCAGCCGGGGCACGATCCACCAGCTGCCAGACGAGGCCAAAGTAGCTTCGTGCATGGCCTGTCGAGCCCAATGGACTATGAGGCCCTTCATGGCCTCCTCGGCTACCTTGTGGAGTTCGACCAGCTGCTTTAGCTGGTCGCTTGGGGCACCGGATGGCGGCCTCGGCGATTGAGACCGAAGACCATCTCCATCGAGCTTCCTCCTCGCCCACGATAGAATGCGGCGGCATCGACGCACTACGCGGCAGATCTGCAAACGCCTACAGAGCTCGAATTGGGTAAGTATCCGTAATTCACATTAACATGCACCTTTGCATGAAAAATGCCTTACCCGCAGCTATCTTCTTTATGTCCTCAACCTCTGAAGGGCCTTCGGGCCTCGGCCTTGGCGGACTTGGCACTTTCGAGAGCGAGGCAAGCTCGGACTCTCGAGTCTTGGAGTCACGCTCCAAACTCTCATGCTTTTCCATGAGAGCTTGGAGCTCTTGCCGAACTTCCGCCACCCGTGCCTCTTGCTTTTCTCGCTCAGCCCGTTCCGCGGCCGCATTGTGTTCGGCCGCGGACACAGCATCCTTCAGGGCTGCCACCTCGTTAGTGGCCCCTGCAATACACATATTATCCTTGTTAATTTTATTTGCAACCAAAACCCTTTTCTGTAAGGTACTTATTCAAAGAGGTGTTACCCACCTTCTTTTTCCTCGAGCTGCCTCTTGGCATGGCCGAGCTCTTGCTCGGACCGCTCGAGATCCTTCTTCATCACCTCGACCTCCGCCGTTAATGCGGCAGAGGTCAGCAGCGCAGCCTGCAAACCCATATTGACATATTTTAGGCAACCCTGCATATATCTTGTTAGATCCTCAGTCCGGCTTTTCTTTCCGAACACCGAACTAAGCATCATGGGCTACTGTCTATGCGGTATTACATTACATAATTTTAACTTCTTACCTCAAAGCCTGTTAGAAGGCTGCTGCAGGCTTCGGCCAGCCCGCTCTTAGCGAGCTGAACCTTCTCAATCACCGCACTCATGATAGTGCGGTGTTCTTCCTCGATGGAAGCACCTTTAAGCGCCTCCAACAGGTTATCCGGCGCCTCCGGTTGGACGGAGGCCGCCGGCGTCACGGTCCTACCCTTCTTTCGAAGGGGCCGCTTGCCAGACTCTGGAACCATTGCGGGTTCCAATGTAGAGTCCGGCGCAAAGTCCGGGAGGTCGCCTGACGGCGCCTCTGGAGCCTCCTCCTGATGGGTCCCTCTTTGGGATCCCAGCTCGGCGTCCTCGTCGGCGCGTGGGGTAGAGGCAGTCGGGACGGAATTTACATCCGACGAGGCCAACGACCCGCTCATCAAGTCGGGGAGATCGTCACCGGCCGGACTACGGGCGAATGCGGCATTAGAAGGATCTGACATGACATAAAATATACGACATATAAATGATCCGAATACTTACGAACCTGCGGACGCTCGGCCCTTGAGGCCACTCATCTCGCCAACGCCGATGTTGGCGAACTGTCCGGGGATAGTTCTCCCCCTCTTGGACCCTTCGACCTCCCGATTGGGGAAGCCTTCCTCTTCTTCTCTCCTCCTCCGAGGGAATACTCCTCCTCCTCGTCTTGGGGAGGAGTCCTCGTAGTCGTCGACGCTGATTATGGAACTCTTTCGAGTCCCGTGGCCACCTTCTTGGCCTTCTTCTCCGGCACCACGTGCGGTGCCGAACCATAGAGTCTGATGGCGGGCGTTCACTGGTCTTCGGCATGGGAGCCGGGCTGATAAGCAGCTTGGCCTTCTCCATCCATTCTGTCAAAGGAAATGGCAGAATGAAATCCCACTAAAAGTTAATTTAATTATCACAAGTGTCCCATAATGGGGTTGAATCACTTACCTCGTCGGCCGGAGATCATGAGCTGAATCATGGGTCTTGATCATGGATGCGGGGCTTGGCGCTTAAAACAGCACCCTCCAGCGCCTTTGTATGTTGTATCAAGAGCACGCTTAGCGCTGGTGCTGTTCGGATTGAACTCCCACAAATTGAATGCCCGTTCTTGGCATGGGAGAATCCGTCGGAGGAGCATGACTTGGACCACGTCGACAAGCCAGAGCCTATTGCTCACCATCTTCTTGATGCAGGCTCGGAGTCCCGTCACCTCCACCGGATTGCCCCACTGCAAGCCCTTCTCTTTCCAGGAGGTGAGCTGCGTGGGGATTCCAGATCTAAACTCGGGGGCCGCCGCCCATGTGGGCTTGCGCGGCTCGGTGATGTAGAACCACCCCGATTGCGACCCCTTGACGGAATCCACGAAGGTCCCTTCCAGCCAAGGGACGTTTGGCAATTTGCCCAACATGGCGCCTCCGCATTCCGCTTGCGTGCCCTTCACAACCTTCGGCTTGACGTTGAAGGTCTTGAGCCACAGGCCGAAGTGGGGCTGAATGCAGAGGAAGGCCTCGCACACGACGATAAACGCCGAGATGTTGAGGATGAAGTTCGGCGCCAGATCGTGGAAATCCAGGCCGTAGTAAAACATGAGCCCCGGACAAATGGATGGAGCGGAAAGCCCGATCCGCGGAGGAAGTGGGGAGGAAGACGACCCTCTCATGAGGCCATGGGGTAGGGATGAGCTGCCCCTCGTCGGGCAGCCGATGCGCGATATCACTGGAAAGGTATCCGGCGTCGCGCAGCTTGGTGATGTCCTCCTTGGCGGTGGAGGCTAACCATTTACCTCCTGCTCCGGACATATTCGGAGAAGGTCGAGGCGAGATGCGCGAGCTCGGGCGTTGGAGCTTGAGTTCGCGGGGATGGATGAGCAAAGGAGGAAGAAGGTGTAGGTGAGAAGGTGAATCCTTATCCCTTATATATAGGCGGACAAAACTATGCGTCCCCCACCGGCCTGGTAAAACTTGCTTATCTCCCAAGCGCCACCATCAATGGCGCGGTTGGGTTACCCACGTCCTTATTGATGAGGATCCCGGAATAAGGGGAACACGATCTCTGCTTCGACAAGACGTGCCAAGGAAACCGCTTCGCTAAACATGCAGAGGTGGTATAGTAAAAAATAATTCAAACGAAGGCTTGGTAGCGGTGTGATGTCACGCCGCATAATACGTCAGCAGATTGAGCTAGTGTATATTTTATTCTCTCTACGGTGGAATGTGGAAATTATTTTTGCAGAGCCGGACACTATCCTGGTGTTCATGATCTTCTCTGAATTATTCAAGGAAGGAACCCGCCTTGCAATGCCGAACATTATGCACGCCGGACTTATCGTCATTGAAGACCGGTTCAGGCTACCGAGGAGTCTGGACTAGGGGTGTCCGGACAGCCGGACTATCAATATCCGCCGGACTCCAAGACTACGAAGATAGAAGATTGAAGACTCCGGCTCGTGTCCGGAAGGTACTTTTCTTGGCGTGGAAGGCAAGGTTGGCAATATGGATATGTAGATCTCCTACCATTGTAACCGACTCTGTGTAACCCTAGCCCTCTCCGGTGTCTATATAAACCGGAGGGCTTTAGTCCGTAGGACAATATACATCTCAACAATCATACCATAGGCTAGCTTCTAGGGTTTAGCCTCCTTGATCTCGTGGTAGATCAACTCTTGTACTACCTATCGTGGATTTGTCACGGCAGATGTCCTTAGTGTCAGGACTTAGTCGCGAGGCCAACGCATCTATGTAGTAGCTTGAGAGGGGTTGAGTGGGACGAGAGACGCAGGGCGGATCAACACGCAAGACAAGGGTTTAGACAGCTTCGGGCCCCGGGAAACATCATCCGGTAACAACCCTACATGCTGTTTGAGGCTAGATCTCATTATCATCGCGAGGGAGTCGCCGTAAACCGGCTCTCCTCTTTGTGTCTAACCATAGAGATTATCGCTTGTAGCTTGTAGCTTCTAACTTGTCCCTCTTTGGGGAGCCCTGCCCCTCCTTATATATGTTGAAGGGGCGGTTTACATGACTAGTCCTAGTTGGATTAGGATTACTCTATTACAAGTGGAGTCCTAGTCTTGCTTCCTTTATAGGAGAATAGTCCTTACGCTTTCCTCATAAACCGGCCCACCATTAAACGTGAACCGGCCTTCTGGGCCTTGGGCCTTGTCATCCGTCTGCCCCATCCGTCGGATTATCAATAAGCTGTAAATCATCCGGTCTGTGCAGGCCGCCGGTGAATCGCTAAGTTCGGCCGGTTTATCCTTCCGGCCGGTTTACACCGCGGGGCATATCCCCGACATTAGCCCCCAAGTTTAGCTTGGATTTATCCATGGTAAACTTATGCTGCAAAATAAACACCAGAACAAATTTGACAGGTTGTGCTCCGGATTAGGAATTCTTGTAGACCGCACCGATCGTCCTTAAGTCCTTGTCATTTCCTCCTTTTAGAAAATCCGGTCAATAACCAGCTTCATACTTTAAATTGCGATGTTGTTTTCTCATATAAAATATTGTGAAGAATAATCCGCTTGAGTCGGCTTCCAAAGCGCCGGCTTAAGAAATATTGGTCTTGAAATACTCATCTGATATTCAGCCTATTTGAAGATGTAGAACTTGCCGGTTTATCATTGGCAAGAACCGCCGGGTTATAAAAACTAATAATTCCAGGTCATGATTGTTGCAGACACCAGTTCATGATTCTTGCCAACGCCGGTTCATGATTATTGATGACTCCGAGTTGCAGCCACAGGGTCATAATGATTGGTGACGCCAGGTCAATCTAATTTGCTCAATTAGAAGATTTGAAAATATTTCTTCGATAATAATATAATACCTGTAGCCCCCAAGTCTTGAGAAGAACAAAGTGATGGCTTAAGACTTGCTTCAATATAAATAATGTCACTAGCAAAAACTGAATACTCCATATTATGTAGCCCCCAAGTGCCGGGTTGTCATGCTTGCAGCGACCTGGGACTTGTAATTTCCTGATGCTCATAAAAACTTCAACCAGTGTAGCCCCCAAGGGCCGGTTCAGTAAGATAATATTGAGCTGGGACTTGATATATACTTCAATGAAAATAACATCATATGATGTAACCCCCATCATGGGGCTTGAATCCACGTTCATAAGGTTAAGAGCCTTGTGCTTTACCAACTGAGCAGTGGACCCTTCAATATAATGAATAATAAGCTTTGTACCTTGAATTGTTTAACAGGAGCAATTGGTAGCCCCCAAGGGCCGGCTCATTATAATGTGATGAGTCGGGTCTTCAATAAGATGAACAAAGAATGACTTTGCATTAGCCCCCAAGTGTCATGGTGCATGCTTGCAGCGACATGAGACTTGCATATTTGATGTAATCTCAACTTCAATAATGGAGCCCCCAAGTGCCGGGTTGTAAGCCTGCAGCAACTCGGGACTATTCCTTCAATTGTAGAATATATCCATTGATAACATAATATCCATTGCGCTAAAGCGACTTTGAAAACCTCAATCATAATATTAATAACCATAATAGAAATCCAGCCATGTTGGCTATTCAAGATAATATAATCCGGTATGAAACCTCAATCATTCAACATCATCATGAAAATCCAGCCAAGCTTGGCTATTTTGAATAATATAACTCAATGATTTATAAGCGCATGATTCCAATGGCGCAATCCAAATATGTAGCGGTGACTTATAGTCCAAAGCCAGGCCGGTTTAATAAACACCGGACAATTTCTCATCATAGACTGGCGATTTATCGTCTTAAAGCCAGGCCGGTTTAATAAACACCGGATAATTTATCATCATGCTTTATTCAACTTGTTTCTGCATACAACAAGTTTAAAGTGTCCTGGCGGTTTACCGCCGGACGGGTCATAATGCCCAACATATAACCTAGGTTTATAACCAAGGCTGCACTTAAGAATAATCAAATATAAAATATATCATACCTGTGACATTGAATCACATTGTTGGCTTTACCAACTTTTTGTAGTAAGGATGATAATCCCAATCTTGAGTAATGAGAACTCCTTATAATACTGGCGACTCGTAGTCAAACCAGACCGGGCTGACAGTCTCCGGATTATATCTTGATCGTGTACTGACAACTTGCAGTTGAAAGCCAAGCCGGGTTGATAACACCGGTTTACTCCATAATAGGATGGTAACAGAAAATCAAACTGGGCAGACAACCTCCGGATTAAGAATTGACCGTGTTCCGTCAATTGACAGTCGAACCGGATTAATCGAGCAGGATGTAGGGTTTTACCTCCATCGAGAGGGCCCGAACCTGGGTAAAACATCGTGTCCCTTGTCTCCTGTTACCATCCGCCTAGACGCACAGTTCGAGACCCCCTACCCAAGATCCGCCGGTTTTGACACCGACACTCCTCTTCTCCCTTGTACAATGCGGACAAGATCTTCATCAGATCGGCGACCGATCCTGGCCCCTTACGTCCGCAGCGGGTGGCATCATCCTCCCCGTTGAAATCCCACATGGGGTGGCCTCTATACTGGAGCGGCTGCACCCCCCGCATAATGCATGTGGCCATGACCCCAATCATGGTCAGTCCGGAATGAGCTAACAACCAAATTCGGCTCATCAGGTAAAGGACGTCCCTGTCATTTTCCTTCTGAGGGCTCCGTGGACGCCAGCTTAGGCATTTCTTCAAAGGAGCATCATTGAACTCAGGGAGGCCGACTCGAACAGGGTCCGGCAGGGGGACATCTTCTATATAAAACCATTCCGAAGGCCAGTCTTCGGACGCCTTCTTCGGAGTTCCGGATAGATATCCGGTCGCAGCGATGCGCCATAGTTTGGCTCCACCCACTTGATATGTTGACCCCTCTTGAGAATGGGGCACAAGGTAGAACAGCTTCTTCCACAGCACAAAATGAGCCTCGAGCCCAAAAACAGCTCACAAAGGGCCACGAAGCCCGCAATATGCAAAATGGAGGCAAAGTAAGGTTGTGCAATCGAGGTCAGAGAACTCAGAGCCCCGGAGAAACAGATGAATTGGAAATCCGAGCCCTCTTATCAAATAAAGGACAAGGCATACCCGCTCTCCTTTGGGGGGGGCTGGGGACGCTCTCCGCTTGCTTTCCACCCTTATAGGTGGCGAGTCCGGCTCGAACTGGAACCATGAAGGCTGGGGGAAGAAATCCCTTGGTTTGGAGCGTCACTAACTCGCAATGCGGGACGGAGCATCTCTCCCAATCTCCAGGCTGAGGGTTGGGAGGGCGAGAGGAGGAGCCGCGTCGACTGTCCATGATGGAATGGATTTCTGTCAGATGCGCTCTGATGAATGCTCACGAAGGGAGGATGGTGTGATTCGGATCTAGATCCTTGTCTCCTTTATAGGCAGCTCATTTGCGCAGCTAGGGGGGTAAATGTAAAAATACCCTGGCTTTTCGCATTCGTTCAACATGTGGAAGATGGCCATAATTGGGCGTGGAAGCCAAGGAGCGCAATATTTACGAGAAGCCGGACGCTATTCAACAGGTACACATGATTTGGAGAAGAACCCGCCTTGCAATGTCGAAGACAATATAAGCGTCAGACTCATCGCCATCGAAGCCTGGTTCGGGGGCTACTGAGGGAGTCCCGGATTCGGGGGTGTCCGGATAGCCGAGCTATCACCTTTGGCCGGACTCCTGGACTATCAAGATACAAGATTGAAGACTTCGTCCCATGTCCGGATGGGACTTTCCTTGGCTTGGAAGGCAAGCTTTGCAATACGGATATGTAGATCTCCTACCATTTTATCCGACTCTGTGTAACCCTAACCCTCTTTGATGCCTATATAAACCGGAGGGTCTTAGTCTGTAGGACGGACAACAATCATACCATAGGCTAGCTTCTAGGGTTTAGCCTCTCTTATCTCGTGGTAGATCTACTCTTGTACTACCCATATCATCAATATTAATCAAGCAGGAGTAGGGTTTTACCTCCACTGAGAGGGCCCGAACCTGGATAAAAACATCGTATCCCTTGTCTCCTGTTACCATCCGCCTAGACGCACAGTTCGGGACCCCCTACCCGAGATCCGCCGGTTTTGACACCGACAGTGATCCAAGATCACATTGAGTCCATAGGAAATCCAATACTATTAAAAGGGGATGAGGTGCTGCTTAATGGCTTGCTTGCTCAAAGTGCTTAGTGATATGCTCCAAAGCCCTCAACCACTTTCTCATATCCACATATGTCCCAAACCAAAGTCAAACTCGGCACCACCGATTTGATCCATCCGGCACCATGATGTCTACTACACAAACCTTCTTCTTGTAGATGTTGTTGGGCCTCCAAGTGCAGAGGTTTGTAGGATAGTAGCAAATTTCCCTCAAGTGGATGACCTAAGGTTTATCAATCCCTGGGAGGCGTAGGATGAAGATGGTCTCTCTCAAGCAACCCTGCAACCAAATAACAAAGAGTCTCTTGTGTCCCCAACACACCCAATACAATGGTAAATTGAATAGGTGCACTAGTTCGGCGAAGAGATGGTGATACAAGTGCAATATGGATGGTAGATGTAGGTTTTTGTAATCTGAAAATATAAAAACAGCAAGGTAACTAATGATAAAAGTGAGCACAAACGGTATTGCAATGCGTTGAAACAAGGCCTAAGGTTCATACTTTCACTAGTGCAAGTTCTCTCAACAATAATAACATAACTAGATCATATAACTATCCCTCAACATGAAACAAAGAGTCACTCCAAAGTCACTAATAGCGGAGAACAAACAAAGAGATGATTGTAGGGTATGAAACCACCTCAAAGTTATCCTTTTTGATTGATCTATTCAAGAGTCCATAGTAAAATAACACGAAGCTATTCTTTCCGTTCGATCTATCCTAGAGTTCGTACTAGAATAACACCTTAAGATACAAATCAACCAAAACCCTAATGTCACCTAGATACTCCAATGTCACCTCAAGTATCCGTGGGTATGATTATACGATATGCATCACACAATCACAGATTCATCTATTCAACCAACCCAAAGAACTTCAAAGAGTACCCCAAAGTTTCTATCGGAGAGTAAAGACGAAAACGTGTGCCAACCCCTATGCATAAGTTCACAAGGTCACTGAACCAACAAGTTGATCACCAAAACATACATCAAGTAGATCACGTGATATCCCATTGTCACCACAGATAAGCACATGCAAGACATACATCAAGTGTTCTCAAATCATTAAAGACTCAATCCGATAAGATAACTTCAAAGGGAAAACTCAATCCATTACAAGAAAGTAGAGGGGGAGAAACATCATAAGATCCAACTATAATAGCAAAGCTCGCGATACATCAAGATCATGCCATATCAAGAACACGAGAGAGAGAGAGAGATCAAACACATAGCTACTGGTACATACCCTCAGCCCCGAAGGTGAACTACTCCCTCCTCATCATGGAGAGCGCCGGATGATGAAGATGGCCACGGTGAGGATCCCCCCCGGCAGGTGCTTGAACAGGTCCCGATTGGTTTTGGTGGCTACAGAGGCTTGCGGCGGCGGAACTCCCGATCTATTGTGTTCCTCGATGTTTTCAGGGTATATGAGTATATATAGGCGAAAGAAGTTGGGCAAGGGAGCCACGAGGGGCCCACGAGGGTGGGGGCGCGTCTTGGACCCTCGTGTCCACCTTGTTGCTTCCCTGACGTCTACTCCAAGTCTCGTGGATTGCGTTTCTTCCAAAAATAACTCTCTCGAAGGTTTCATTCTGTTTGGACTCCGTTTGATATTCCTTTTCTGCGAAACACTGAAATAGGCAAAAAAACAACAATTTGGACTGGGCCTCCGGTTAATAGGTTAGTCCCAAAAATAATATAAAAGTGTATAGTAAAGCCCATTAAACATCCAAAACTGACAATATAATAGCATGGAATAATAAAAAATTATAGACACGTTAGAAACGTATCAAGCATCCCCAAGCTTAATTCCTGCTCATCCTTGAGTAGGTAAATGATAAAAACAGAATTTTTGATGTGGAATGCTACCTAGCATATTTCTCAATGTAATTTTCTTTATTGTGGCATGAATGTTCAGATCCAAATGATTCAAGATAAAAGCTCATATTGACATAAGAGTAATAATACTTCAAGCATATTAACAAGTAGTCATATCTTCTCAAAATAACATGGCCAAAGAAAGCTATCCCTACAAAATCATATAGTCTGGCTATGCTCTATCTTCATCACACAAAATATTTAAATCATGCACAACCCCGGTTTTAGCCAAGCAATTGTTTCATACTTTAGTATTTTCAAACTTTTTCAATCTTCACGCAATACATGAGCGTGAGCCATGGACATAGCACTATATGTGGAATAGGATGGTGGTTTTGGAGAAGACAAAAAGGAGAAGATAGTCTCACATCAACTAGGCGTATCAACGGGCTATGGAGATGCCCATTAATAGATATCAATGTGAGTGAGTAGGGATTGCCATGCAACGGATGCACTAGAGCTATAAGTGTATGAAAGCTCAAAAGAAACTAAGTGGGTGTGCATCCAACTTGCTTGCTCACGAAGACCTAGGGCATTTTGAGGAAACCCATCATTGGAATATACAAGCCAAGTTCTATAATGAAAAATTCCCACTAGTATATGAAAGTGACAACATAGGAGACTCTCTATCATGAAGATCATGATGCTACTTTGAAGCACAAGTGTGGAAAAAGGATAGTAACATTGTCCCTTCTCTCTTTTCTCTCATTTTTTTGGTGGGCTTCTTTGGCGTCTTTTTTTATTTGGGCTTATTTGGCTTCTTTTATTTTTCATAAAGTCCGAAGTCTCATCCCGACTTGTGAGGGAATCATAGTCTCCATGATCCTTTCATCACTTGGGACAATGCTCTAATAATGAAGATCATCACACTTTTATTTACTTACAACTCAAGAATTACAACTCAATACTTAGAACAAAATATGACTGTATGTGGATGCCTTCCGTGGTGTACTGGGATATGCAATGAATCAAGAGTAACATGTATGAAAGAATTATGAATGGTGGCCTTGCCACAAATACGATATCAACTACATGATCATGCAAAAGCAATATGACAATGATGATGCGTGTCATAATAAATGGAACGGTGGAAAGTTGCATGGCAATATATCTCGGAATGGCTATGGGAATGCCATAATAGGTAGGTATGGTGGCTGTTTTGAGGAAGGTATATGGTGGGTGTATGGTACCGGCGAAAGTTGCGCGGCACAAGAGAGGCTAGCAATGGTGGAAGTGTGAGAGTGCGTATAATCCATGGACTCAACATTAGTCATAAAGAACTCATATACTTATTGCAAAAATCTACAAGTAATCAAAACAAAGTACTACACGCATGCTCCTAGGGGAAGGGTTGGTAGGAGTTAACCATCACGCGATCCCGACCTCCACACATAAGGAAGACAATCAATAAATAAATCATGCTCCAACTTCATCACATAACGGTTCACCATACGTACATGCTACGGGAATCACAAACTTTAACACAAGTATTCCTCAAATTCACAATTACCCAACTAGCATGACTCTAATATTACCATCCTCATATCTCAAAACAATCATCAAGCATCAAACTTCTCATAGTATTCAATGCACTTTCTATGATAGTTTTTATTATACCCAACTTGGATGCCCATCATATTAGGACCAATTTTATAACCATAGCAAATACCATGCTGTTCTAGAAGACTCTAAAAATAATATAAGTGAAGCATGAGAGATCAATAATTTCTACAAAATAAAACCACCGCCGTGCTCTAAAAAGATATAAGTGAAGCACTAGAGCAAAATTGTCGAGCTCAAAAGATATAAGTGAAGCACATAGAGTATTCTAATAAATTATGAATCATGTGTGTCTCTCCCAAAAGGTGTGTACAGCAAGGATGATTGTGGTAAACTAAAAATCAAATACTCGTATCATACAAGACGCTCTAAGCAAAACACATATCATGTGGTGAATAAAAATATAGCTCCAAGTAAAGTTACCGATAGATAGACGAAGACGAAAGAGGGGATGCCTTCCGGGGCATCCCCAAGCTTAGGCTTTTGGTTATCCTTGAATTATCTTGGGGTGCCATGGGCATCCCCAAGATTAGGCTCTTGCCACTCCTTATTCCTAAGTCCATCAAATCTTTACACAAAACTTGAAAACTTCACAACCCAAAACTCAACAGGAAATCTCATAAGCTTCGTTAGTGCAAGAAAGAAAAACCACCACTTAAGGTAGTGTAATGAACTCATTCTTTATTTATATTGGTGTTAAACCTACTGTATTCCAACTTCTCTATGGTTCATAGCCCCCGATACTAGCCATAGATTCATCAAAATAAGCAAACAACACATAGAAAACAGAATATGTCAAAAACAGAACAGTCTGTAGTAATCTATATCATTCGAATACTTCTGTAACTCCAAAAATTCTACAAAATTAGGAAAACCTGAGAACTTTGTGTACCAATCTAGAGAAAAATTAATCAGATCAAAAGCACGTTTCTGTGAATTACCAAAATTAATTTACTGGGTGCAAAAGTTTCTGATTTTCAGCAGGATCAACACAACTATCACTGTAAGCTATCCTAAAGGTCTTACTTGGCACTTTATTGAAACAAAATCTATAAAACATGATTACTACAGTAGCATAATCAGGTGAACACACAAAAATAGTAAAGGTAAATACTTGGTTGTCTCCCACCAAGCGATTTTCTTTAATGCCTTTTAGCTAAGCATGATGATTTCAATGATGCTCACACAAAAGATAAAAATTGAAACATAAAGAGAGCATCATGAAGAGTATGACTAGTAGATTTATGTCTAACCCACTTCCTATGCGTAGGTATTTTGTGAGCAAACAACTTATGGGAACAATAATCAACTAGCATAGGAAGGCAAAACAAGCATAACTTCAAAATTTTCAACACATACAGAGCAAACTTGATATTATTGCAATATGTAGAAGCATATGATCCTCTCTCATAATAATTTTCAGTAGCATCATGAATGAATTCAACCATATAACCAGCACCTAAAGTATTCTTTTCATGATCTACTTGCATAGAAATTTTACTACTCTCCACATAAGAAAAATTCTTCTCATTCGGAATAGTGGGAGTAAACTCAACAAAATAACTATCATTTGAAGCATAATCCAATTGAAAATTAAAATCACGATGACAAGTTTCATGGTTATCTTTATTCTTTAGAGAATACGTGTCATCACAATAATTATCATAGATAGGAGGCATGCTTTCATCATAATAAATTTGCACATCAGAACTTGGGGGACTAAAAATATCATATTCATCAAACATAGCATCCCCAAGCTTGTGGCTTTGCATATCATTAGCATCATGGATATTCAAAGAATTCATACTAACAACACTGCAATCATGCTCATCATTCAAAGATTTAGTGCCAAACATTTTATAGATTTCTTCTTCTAGCACTTGAGCACAATTTTCCTTTCCATCATTCTCCTGAAAGATATTAAAAAGATGGAGCGTATGAGGCAAACTCAATTCCATTATTTTGTAGTTTTCTTTTATAAACTAAACTAGTGATAAAACAAGAAACTAAAAGATTTGATTGCAAGATCTAAAGATATACCTTCAATCACTCACCTCCCCGGCAATGACGCCGAAAAGAGCTTGATGTCTACTACACAACCTTCTTCTTGTAGACGTTGTTGGGCCTCCAAGTGCAGAGGTTTGTAGGACAGTAGAAAATTTCCCTCAAGTGGATGACCTAAGGTCCGTGGGAGGCGTAGGATGAAGATGGTCTCTCTCAAACAACCCTGCAACCAAATAACAAAGAGTCTCTTGTGTCCCCAACACACCCAATACAATGGTAAATTGCATAGGTGCACTAGTTCGGCGAAGAGATGGTGATACAAGTGCAATATGGATGGTAGATATAGGTTTTTGTAATCTGAAAATATAAAAATAGCAAGGTAACTAATGATAAAAGTGAGCATAAACGGTATTGCAATGCGTTGAAACAAGGCCTAAGGTTCATACTTTCACTAGTGCAAGTTCTCTCAACAATAATAACATAACTGGATCATATAACTATCCCTCAACATGCAACAAAGAGTCACTCCAAAGTCACTAATAGCGGAGAACAAACAAAGAGATTATTGTAGGGTACGAAACCACCTCAAAGTTATCCTTTGTGATCGATCTATTCAAGAGTTTGTAGTAAATTAACACGAAGCTATTCTTTCCATTCAATCTATCCTAGAGTTCGTACTAGAATAACACCTTAAGATACAAATCAACCAAAACCCTAATGTCACTTAGATACTCCAATGTCATCTCAAGTATCCGTGGGTATGATTATATGATATGCATCACACAATCTCAGATTCATCTATTCAACCAACATAAAGACTTCAAAGAGTGCCCCAAAGTTTCTACCGGAGAGTCAAGACGAAAACATGTGCCAACCCCTATGCATAAGTTCACAAGGTCACTGAACCCGCAAGTTGATCACCAAAACATACATCAAGTAGATCACGTGATATCCCATTATCACTATAGATAAGAACATGCAAGACATACATCAAGTGTTCTCAGATCCTTAAAGACTGAATCTGATAAGATAACTTCAAAGGGAAAACTCAATCCATTACAAGAGAGTAGAGGGGGAGAAACATCATAAGATCCAACTATAATAGCAAAGCTCGCAATACATCAAGATCGTGCCATATCAAGAACACGAGAGAGAGAGAGATCAAACACATAGCTACTGGTACATACCCTCAGCCCTGAGGGTGAACTACTCCCTCCTCGTCATGGAGAGTGCCGGGATGATGAAGATGGCCACCGTTAGGGATCCCCCCTTCGGCAGGGTGCTAGAACAGGGTCCCGATTGGTTTTTGGTGGCTACAGAGGCTTGCGGCGGCGGAACTCCCGATCTATTGTGCTCCTCGATGTTTTCAGGGTATATGAGTATATATAGGCGAAAGAAGTCGGTCGGGGGAGCCACGAGGGACCCACGAGGGTGGGGGCGCGCCCATGGGGTAGGGTGTGCCCTGGACCCTCGTGTCCACCTCGTTGCTTCCCTGATGTCTACTCCAAGTCTCCTGGATTGCGTTTGTTCCAAAAATAACTCTCCCGAAGGTTTCATTCTGTTTGGACTCGGTTTGATATTCCTTTTCTGCGAAGCACTGAAATAGGCAAAAAAACAATTTGGACTGCCCCCCGGTTAATAGGTTAGTCCCAAAAATAATATAAAAGTGTATAGTAAATCCCATTAAACATCGAAAACAGATAATATAATAGCATGGAACAATCAAAAATTATAGATACGTTGGAGACGTATCACGCCACCGAGTTCATTTGACATAGCCACTGCCAGAAAACCTAATCGATTCGGTCTCACCGATGGGATCTCGGTCTCACCGAGATGGGCTTGCAATCTCTCTATTGTCCATTGCAACAATTTTGGTCTCACCGAGATTATGCAATCGGTCACACCGAGTTTGCCTGACCAACTCTCTGTTTTGCTTATTACCAAATCGGTCCCACCGAGTTGCGTAATCGGTCAAACCGAGATGAGGTTTTACCCTAACCATTGCACATCGGTCCCAGCGAAATGCCTAACGGTCACATTATGAACTAAATCAGTGCGACCAAGTTTTATGATTCGGTCCCACCGAGTTTGGTAAATTGTGTGTAACAGTTAGATTTTGTGTGGAGGCTATATATACCCCTCCACCCTCTCCTCATTCGCGGGGAAAGCCATCAGAACATGCCTACACTTCCAGCATTCATTTTCTTAGAGAGGACCACCTGCTCATGTGTTGAGGCCAAGATATTCCAATCCAACCATATGAATCTTGATCTCTAGCCTTCCCCAAGTTGCTTTCCACTCAAATCATCTTTCCACCAAATCCAATCCTATGAGAGAGAGTTGAGTGTTGGGGAGACTATCATTTGAAGCACAAGAGCAAGGAGTTCATCAACAACACACCATTTATTACCTTTTGGAGAATGGTGTCTCCTAGATTGGTTAGGTTTCACTTGGGAGCCTCCGTCAAGATTGTGGAGTTGAACCAAGGAGTTTGTACGGGCAAGGAGATCGTCTACTTCGTGAAGATCTACCCTAGTGAGGCAACTCCTTCATGGGCGATGGCCATGGTGGGATAGACAAGGTTGCTTCTTCATGGACCCTTCATGGGTGGAGCCCTTCGTGGACTCGCGCAACTGTTACCCTTCGTGGGTTGAAGTCTCCATCAACGTGGATGTACGATAGCACCACCTATTGGAACCACGCCAAAAATCTCTGTGTCTCCAATTGCGTTTGCACACTCCAATCCCATCCCTTTACTTTCTTGCAAGTTGCATCCTTTACTTTCCGCTGCCCATATACTCTTGCATGCTTGCTTGATATGTACTCTGAATGATTAAACTTGTGCTTAAACTCCACCTCAACTTGAAAATCTTAAAAACTGCCAACTTTGTGTATTGAAAATGTTTACTTTGAAATTCCTTCGGGTATGATAGAGAAACTGCTAGCTAATCCTTTTACAAGAGATGGAACATTACATCCCGATATGCACCTAATATTTGTGGATGAAGTTTGTGGAATATTTAAGCTTGTAGGTATGCCCAAGGATGTTATCAAGAAGAAGAATATTTAAGCTTGTGGTTGAATTGACAATTCAGATGGGATTTATTGAAAAGAATTAAATGCAACTCTGAAGATTGGGAACTCGGCGAAGGTAAGGAGTCAGGTATAACACCTAAGTTTGATTGTGTTAAATCTTTTATGGATACCGATGCTTTTCGTGAATTTAGCAGAAATATGGACTTGACTCTAAGATAGTAGCTTCTTTTTGTGAATCATTTGCTACTCATGTTGATCTCCCTAAAGAGAAGTGGTTTAAATATCATCCTCCCATTGAAGTAAAAGTAGTGGAACCTATTAAAGTTGAAGAAAAGACTATCACTTATAATGTTGATCCTACTGTTCCTACCGCTTATATTGAGAAACCACCTTTCCCTGTTAGAATAAAGGATCATGCTAAAGCTTCAACTGTGGATCGTAAGAGTAATGCCAGAACACTTACATCCCCTGAGCAAATTAAAGTTGAACCTAGTATTGCTATGGTAAGGATCTCTTGGTCGATAATATTGATGGGCATGTTATTTACTTCTATGATAAAGCCACTAGAATTGCTAGACCCGATAATAAAAATAAACATAGACCTGTTGTTGGCATGCCTATTGTTTCTGTTAAAATAGGAGATCATTGTTATCATGGCTTATGTGATATGGGTGCTAGTGCGAGTGCAATACCTCATTCCTTATACAAAGAAATTATGCATGATATTGCACCTGCTGAGATAGAAGATATTGATGTTACAATTAAGCTTGCCAATAGAGATACTATTTCACCAATTGGGATTGTTAGAGATGTTGAAATCTTGTGTGGGAAAGTTAAATATCCTACTGATTTTCTTGTTCTTGGTTCCCCACAAGATGACTTTTGTCCCATTATATTTGGTAGACCCTTCTTGAATACTCTTAATGCTAAGATAGACTACGAAAAGGATATTGTTACTGTTGGTTTAGGGGACATTTCTCATGATTTTAATTTTGCTAAATTCCGAAGATAACCCCATGATAAAGAATTGCCTAGTAAAGATGACTTTATTGGTCTTGCTTCTATTGCCGTGCCTCCTAATGATCCTTTAGAACAATATTTGCTAGACCATGAAAATGATATGTTCATGAATGAAAGAAGGGAACTAGATGAAGTATTCTTTAAACATGGACCTATTTTGAAACACAACTTGCCTATTGAAATCCTAGGGGATCCTCCTCCACCCAAGGGTGATCCCGTGTTTGAGCTTAGACCATTACCCGATACTCTTAAATATGCTTATCTTGATGGAAAGAAGATATATCCTGTTATTATTAGTGCTAACCTTTCAGAGCAGGAAGAAGAGAAATTATTGAAAACTCTAAAGAAGTACCGTGCTGCTATTGGATATACTCTTGATGATCTTAAGGGCATTAGTCCCACTCTATGCCAGCACAAAATAAAATTGGAGAAAGACGCTAAACCAGTTGTTGATCACCAATGACGGTTAAATCCTAAGATGAAAGAAGTGGTAAGAAATGAAATACTAAAGCTTCTGGAGGCAGGTATAATTTATCCTGTTGCTGATAGTTAGTGGGTAAGTCATGTCCATTGTGTCCCTAAGAAGGGAGGTATTAGTGTTGTTCCTAATGATAAAGATGAATTGATCCCACAAATAATTGTTATAGGTTATAGAATGGTAATTGATTTACACAAATTAAACAAAGCTACTAGAAAAGATCATTACCCTTTACCTTTTATTGATCAAATGCTAGAAAAGATTATCCAAACATACACATTTTTCTTTATAGATGGTTACTCTAGTTTATCTCAAATACCCGTGTCAAAAGAGGATCAAGATAAGACCACTTTTACTTGCCCTTTAAGCACCTTTGCTTATAGACGTATGCCTTTTGGTTTATGTAATGCACCTGCTACCTTTCAAAGATGTATGACTGCTATATTCTCTGACTTTTGTGAAAAGATTGTTGAGGTTTTCATGGATGATTTCTCCGTGTATGGAACTTCTTTTGATGATTGCTTAAGCAACCTTGATCGAGTCTTGCAGAGATGTGAAGAAACTAATCTTGTCTTGAATTGGGAGAAGTGCCACTTTATGGTTAATGAAGGTATTGTCGCATAAGATTTCTGAAAAAGGTATGAAGTTGATAAAGCTAAAGTTGATGATATTGAAAAGATGACGTGTCCCAAGGACATTAAAGGTATAAGAAGTTTCCTTGGTCATGCTGGTTTTTATAGGAGATTCATTAAAGACTTCTCAAAATTTCTAGGCCTCTGACTAATATCTTACAGAAAGATGTTCCTTTTGTCTTTGATGATGATTGTGTAGAAGCATTTGAAATACTTAAGAAAGCCCTGATTTTTGCACCTATTGTTCAGCCACCTGATTGGAATTTACCCTTTGAAATCATGTGTAATGCTAGTGATTATGCTGCAGGTGCTGTTCTAGGACAAAGAGTTGATAAGAAATTAAATGTTATCCAATTTGCTAGTAAAACTGTAGACAGTGCCCAGAGAAATTATGCTACTACTGAAAAAGAATTTTTAGCAGTTGTATTTTCTTGTGATAAGTTCAGACCTTATATTGTTGATTCCAAAGTAACTGTTCACACTGATCATGCCGCTATTAAATACCTTATGGAAAAGAAAGATGCTAAACCTAGACTTATTAGATGGGTTCTCTTGCTACAAGAATTTGATTTGCATATTATTGATAGAAAGGGAGCTGAGAACCCCGTAGCAGACAACTTGTCTAAGTTAGAGAATGTTCTTGATGACCCACTACCTATTGATGATAGCTTTCCTGATGAAAAATTAGCTATCATAAATGCTTCTCGTACTGCTCCATAGTATGCTGATTATGCTAATTATATTGTTGCTAAATTTATACCACCTAGTTTCACATACTAGCAAAAGAAAAAGTTTTTCTATGATTTAAGACATTACTTTTGGGATGACCCACACCTTTATAAAGAAGGAGTAGATGGTGTCATTAGATGTTGTGTACCTGAGCATGAACAGGAACAGATCCTACGCAAGAGTCACTCCGGGGCATATGGAGGACACCACGCTGGAGATAGAACTGCACATAAGGTATTGTAATCCTGTTTTTGTTGGCCTACTCTTTTCAAAAATGCCCGTAAGTTTGTCTTGTCTTGTGATGAATGTCAAAGAATTGGTAATATTAGTAGACGTCAGGAAATGCCTATGAACTATTCACTTGTTATTGAACCATTTGATGTTTGGGGCGATTATATGGGACCTTTTCCTTCCTCTAATGGGTATACACATATTTTAGTTGCTGTTGATTACAATACTAAGTGAGTAGAAGCTATTCCAACTAGTAGTGCTGATCATAACACCTCTATTAAGATGCTTAAAGAAGTTATTTTTCCGAGGTTTGGAGTCCCTAGATAGTTAATGACTGATGGTGGTTCACATTTTATTCATGGTGCTTTTCGTAAAATGCTTGCTAAGTGTTAATCATAGAATTGCATCTCCATACCATCCACAGTCTAGTGGTCTAGTAGAATTTAGTAATAGAGAGATTAAATTAATTGTGCAAAAGACTGTTAATAGATCTAGAAAGAATTGGTCCAAGAAACTGGATGATGCATTATGGGCCTATAGAACTGCATACAAAAATCCTATGGGTATGTCTCCGTATAAACTGGTTTATGGAAAATCATGCCACTTACCTCTCGAACTAGAACATAAGGCATATTGGGCCATTAAAGAGCTCAATTATGATTTCAAACTTGCCGGTGAGAAGAGGCTATTGACATGACTGTTTAAAGAAAAAGTTAAAAGATGGCATGACAAAAGGATACAAAAGCGTGAGTTTAATGTAGGTGATTATGTCTTGTTATACAACTCTCGTTTAAGATTTTTTGCAGGTAAACTTCTCTCTGAATGGGAAGGTCCTTACATTATCGAGGAAGTATATCGTTCCTGTGCCATAAAAATCAACAACTTCGAAGGCACAAATCCGAAGGTGGTGAACGGTCAAAGAATCAAACATTATATCTCAGGTAATCCCATAAATGTTGAAACCAATGTTATTGACACTGTAACGCCGGAGGAGTACATAAGGGACACTTTCCACAATGTTTTAGACTCTGAAAAGGAATAGGTATGTGGTACGGTAAGTAAACCAACTCCAAAACAGTTCTAATAGCAATTTTTCTCTGTTTTGGAATATTTAAGAAAATAGGAAAATAAGAAGTAGTCTGGAAAGGAAACGAGGCATCCGCGAGGGTGGAGGGTGAGCCCTACTCCCCTGGGCGCGCCCCCTGCCTCGTGGACATCTCGTGTGCCCTCCGGACTCCATTTTCTTGCACGATACTTCAAAAAATCATTATATAATCTCCTGAAGGTTTTGACCACCGTACCACGACAAAATCCTCTACTTTTGTTTCGAGCTGGTTTTTTGGCAGATCTAGATCACCATGACGTCTTCAAGTGCCCCCAAGGACAAGTTTTTCGAGAAGGTCATCCACCCCTACCTCGCGGAGGTGTTGCAACACCCTCAAACCATTGATATGCGTGAGGGGGTGCTGCACATCCGCGATGTTGAGGGACCAAGGAGGACCGGAAGCATGGAGACAAGACTCGAAGCAATGGAGCAACAAGTTTTCAAGTGCTAAGGGATGGTGGAACGCGGACTCAACGCCAACCACATGATGATTGCGGAGTTCACCAACAACCACAAGCTGGATGACAAGAACATTGGGGAGACCATCTTCAAGCTTCACGAGAAGATCGAGCATCTCCAAGCCCAGATCTATGACCTGCAAAACCAAAAGTGAGTATGAATATAGATTCAAGTGGATGAGTTTGGCTATAGATTTGAGGATTCTGGAGACTCGATCATCCTTCTATGATGGTGAGTCTATGCCTTGGAAGATGGACGACAAGCCTACATCATCAACAACTCCATCATCACCACCCCCGAAGAAAGAGACATAAACACATGGGTATGGGCACTCCCCTTAGCAACTGCCAAGCTTGGGGGAGGTGCCCCACTATCGTATCACCATCACACTTCTATCTTTACCATTTTTCTTAGTTCGATCCTTTTGGTTATATCTTGATATATTAGAATAAAGTTTAGTATGATCTAGCTTTGAGTTTTTGTGTTTATCCCTATCTATGTAATCGAGTTTGTGAGCTATATATAATAAATATTAGTTTTGAGTTGAGGGATTTTCTATCTTTCTATGATCTTGAGGGAATAAAAGAAAAATAAAGGATAAAAGGAAACAAAAAGATCATATTGATCTTATGGATAGTAATGACTTCACATATAAAGAGTATGATGAATAAAAGTTGTTGAGAGTTGACAAACATAGTTCTGGTCATCGTTGCAATTAATAGGAAGTAATAAAGAAAGAGAGGTTTTCACATATAAATATACTATCTTGGACATCTTTTACGATTGTGAGCACTCATTAAAATATGACATGCTAAAAAGTTGATGTTGGACAAGGAATACAATGTAATGGGCTATGTTTTCTTATATCCGAAATAAATTTTATTGTCATGGATCATCCAACATGTTGAGCTTGCCTTTCCCCCTCATGCTAGCTAAATTCTTTGCACCAAGTAGAGATACTACTTGTGCTTCCAAACATCCCTAAACCCAGTTTTGCCATGAGAGTCCACCATACCTACCTAAGGATTGAGTAAGATCCTTCAAGTAAGTTGTCATTGTTATAGCAATAAAAATTGCTCTCGAAATATGTATGATCTATTAGTGTGGAGAAAATAAGCTTTATACAAGCTTGTGATATGGAAGAAATAAAAGCAACATACTGCATAATAAAGGTCCCTATCACAAGTGGCAATATAAAGCGATGTTCTTTTGCATTAAGATTTTGTGCATCCAACCTTAAAAGCGCATGACAACCTCTGCTTCCCTCTGCGAAGGGCCTATCTTTTACTTTTGTCTTCTACCTTATACAAGAGTCATGGTGATCTTCACCTTATCTATAACCCCCTATCTTTCTCTGTGTCCAATTAAAACTTCATACCCATAAGTATTGCATGAGTGTTAGCAATTGTGAAAGACTAAATGATTGTTGAGTATGTGGACTTGCTGAAAAGCTCTTATATTGACTCTTTCTGATGTTATGATAAATTGCAATTGCTTCAATGACTGAGATCATAGTTTGTTAGCTTTCAATGAAATTTCTGATTCATACTTGACATTGTGAATAGATTGTTACTTCAGCATAAGAAATCATATGATAATATATATATATATATACACTTTATCCTTTGGCAAGCACTATGTGTTGGAAAGATCCTGATATATATACCCAATTGGATGTAGGTTTTCATAAAGCATTATTGTTGACATTACCCTTGAGGTAAAAGGTTGGGAGGCAAAACTATAAGCCCCCTATCTTTCTCTGTGTCCGATTGAAACCTCATACCCATAAGTATCGCGTGTGTGTTAGCAATTGTGAAAGATTAAATGATAGTTGAGTATGTGGACTTGCTGAAAAGCTCTTATATTGACTCTTTCCGATGTTATGATAAATTGCAATTGCTTCAATGACTGAGATTATAGTTTGCTAGTTTTCAATGAAGTTTCTGATTCATACTTTACATTGTGAATAGATTGTTACTTTAGCATAGGAAATCATATGAGAATATATATGTTGCTATTCTAAGAATGATCATGATGCCCTCATGTCCGTATTTTATTTTATCGACACCTCTATCTCTAAACACGTGGACATATTTTTCGATATCGGCTTCCACTTGAGGACAAGCAAGGTCTAAGCTTGGGAGAGTTGATACGTCCATTTTGCATCATGATTTTATATTGATATTTATTGCATTATGGGCTGTTATTACACATTATGTCACAATACTTATGCCTTTTCTCTCTTATTTTACAAGGCTTACATGAAGAGGGAGAATGCCGGCAACTAGAATTCTGGGCTGGAAAAGGAGCAAATATTAGAGACCTATTCTGCACAACTCCAAAAGTCCTGAAACTCCACGAAAGTCAGTTTTGGAATATATTAAAAATATTGGGCGTAGAAAGCACCAGAGGGGGGCCACCCACTGTCCACGAGGGTGGAGGGCGCGCCCTACCCCCTGGGCGCGCCCCCCTCCTCGTGGGCCACCCGGAAGCCCCTCGATGCCCATCTTCTATTATAAGGTGTCTTTTTCCTGAAAAAAATCATAAGGAAGCTTTCAGGACGAAGCGTGATAACCCACAAGTATAGGGGATCACAACAGTTTTCGAGGGTAATAAGTATTTAACCCAAATTTATAGTTTCGACACAAGGGGAGCCAAAGAATATTTGAAGGTATTAGCAGGTGAGTTGTCAATTCAACCACACCTGCAGATTAATTATCTGCAGCAAAGTGATTAGTAACACAGTAGTATGATAGTTTTGATGATAGCAGCAGTAGTAACAGTAACGGTAACAGTGATAATAGTGATATTGTAGTAGTAACGATAGCAGTAGCAACAGTAGTAACTTAGCAGGAACAATATGAGATAAATTCATTGGCATTGGATCGGTGACTTGTTGGATGATATTCATCATGTGATAGCTATAACCTAGGGCGATATGACACTAGCTCCAGTTCATCGATATAATGTAGGCATGTATTCCGTAAATAGTCATACGTGCTTTATTAAAAGAACTTGCATGACATCTTTTGTCCTACCCTCCCGTGGCAACGGGGTCCATAATCGAAACTAAGGGATATTAAGGCCTCCTTTTAAAAGAGAACCAGACCAAAGCATTAACACATAGTGAATACATGAACTTCTCAAACTACGGTCATCACCGAGAGTGGGTCCGGTTGTTGTCACTCCGGGGTTGTCGGATCATAACCGTAGTAGGTGACTATAACTTGCAAGATCGGATTACATGATGAATCTCATCCAACTCCTCACCGACCAGGGAGCCTACAAAGGAATTACTCACTCCCGGTGGGCAGCATCATGGAATTGGCGATGGAGATGTGTTGGTGATGATGAAGATCGAAGATCCCCCTCTCCGGAGCCCCAAATGGACTCCAGATCTGCCCTCCCAGGGAAGAACAGGGCTTAGCGGCGGCTCTATCTCGTGGATCGTGATAATTCCTTCTCCCTAATTTTTTTTTCTGGAATTACGTGATTTTATAGTATCGGGGGGAGGGGGGTCGTCTGCGGGGCCACCAGGTGGGTACAACCCACTGGCGCCGCCAGAGAGGGGCGCACTCGGTGGGTACAACCCACTGGCGCGCCAGAGAGGGGGCGCACCCGGTGGGTTGTGCCCACCTGGTTCCCTCTCGGTGGGTCTTGGCTCCAAAATCCTCTTATATTCCATAAAATTCCTCGCAAAGTTTCGCTCCATTCGAGAACTTTTATTTCTGCACAAAAACAACACCATGGTAGTTCTACCGAAAACAGCGTCAGTCCGGGGTTAGTTTCATTCAAATCATGCAAATTAGAGTACAAAACAAGAGGAAAAGCGTGAGAAAAAGTTGATACATTGGAGACGTATCAACTCCCCCAAGCTTAAACCTTTGCTTGTCCTCAAGCAATTCAGTTGATAAACTGAAAGTGAGAAAGAAAAACTTTTACGAACTCTTTTGCTCTTGTTTGCATAAATAAGCTTAAACAGCACCCAGGTTTTCAGCCAAAATATAACTAACCATGCCAACAATAACATTTAAAGATTATAATGACTCATATCAATGACATAATCAGCTAGCGAGCAATAATAAAATATCTCAAATAGCAACACGTTGTCAAAACAACCATGATATAATATGACAATAGTGGTATCTCGCTAGCCTTTTTGAGACCGCAAAACATAAATGCAGATCACCTCCAAAGCTCAAGCAGCGACTAAACATTGTAATTCATGGTAGAAAAGATCCAATCATGATGCACCCAACATTAGCTACACATAATGAATAAATCATGACAGCTGTGCTCTACTCAGTTTCTGGCGCTTGTTTTAGAAGGTGGTGACACAACATAAAAGTAAATAGACAGTTCCTTCGCAGAGGGAAGCAGTGATTTGCAGAGGTGCCAGAGCTCAATTTTTAAAACAGAGATAAATGATATTTTGGGATATGCACCCTTCTTATTCACTTCACGACCATCAATTATCAATATCTTCCATGCTAAGCACTCTAGTGGCGGTTCCCAAGCGGAAATGTAAAGGTTTTGACTCCACTGGGAGTTCTTGTTTGATTATTTCAGAGATGAACTCTTTTTCATGTTTGCAGTTTGGGACCGGGCATCCCTATTACCGCCCATTTTCTCGTGCGATGGCGAGTGAATAAACACTCGACCTGAGAATAACCCGCTTAGCATGGAAGATAGCAACCACCTCCCGTTGTTCCACGAATGATCCATGCACACAAAAAAGGACAACTTTTAGAAGTTTTTAGAGGTGGCACATGAAAATTTACTTAGGACGGCAGGGTAATACCGCATATAGGTAGGTATGGTGGACTCATCTGGAATAACTTTGGGTTCAAGGTTTTTGATGTACAAGCAAAGTTCCCACTTAGTACAGGCGAAGGCTAGCAATTAAGATTGAGAAGCGGCCAGCTAGAGAGCAACAACGATCATAACCATGCATTAGGCGTAAGTAACATTGGACACTAGCATGAGTAGGATATGGACACCATGAACATAAATATCATAGAGGCTATGTTGGTTTTGATTCAACTACATGCATGAACATGTGCCAAGTCAAGCCACTCGAACATTCAGAGGAGGATACCATATCATCATACTACATCACAATCATTTTAACGCTATGTTGATATCCAAGATAAATCATTATCAACTCACAGCTACTTATGCATGGCATGATAAACTATAATCTCTAATTGTCATTGCAAACATGTTAATCATAATGGGCCGAATCATGGATACTAGGTTAAACATATTTACAAAAACAGAACAAGTTGAGTCCATACCAGTTTCTCCCTGCCACGTCCAGTTCATCGGACGTCGTCATTATTGCCTTTCACTTGCACGACCGAATGATATGAAAATAATAATAGTGCAAGAGTGCCATGGACTAAGCTGGAATTTGCAAACATTTTATTCAACAGGAGAAGACAAGGTAAAATGTCCTCTTATTAGTTCACCAATTATTCATATGAGAGACACTCAACATTTTCATTGTGGTCTTCTCCTTAGTAAGACTCGAATAAAAAGAAAATAAGTTCAAAGAAACACACTGAAATATTTTTGGAGTTTTTAGTTTTCTAGAACGGGCAAATAAAAGGGAAAAGCAAAAAGGAGAAAAACTATTTACACGGGAAAGCTCCCAACAAGCAAAAGAAGAACAAGGAAATCTTTTTGGATTTTCTTTTTAATACTACTACTAAGCATGCAAAGAAAGTAAATTAGTACAGCTAATTTTTTGGTTTTTCTAAAGTTTTTTCAAACACATAAGAAGAAAGCAAGAAAATAAATCTAAGCATGGATGATACAATGAAAAAGCGTGAACACCGACTAATGAAATATGTAGACATGAATGTAAGGTCGGTGGGAACACGTACTCCCCCAAGCTTAGGCTTTTGGCCTAACTTGGTAGTCGATCAGTAGCATGGAGGGTAGAAGTCTGCGTGGAAGCTCACACAGGCTCTCAGTGCGGATACCTCGGCATGCCGTGCTGCCACCATTGCTGCGTTATGAGCTCGGGCCTAGCTCTCAAGAACAAATATCTCCCCTTGCTGTCATAGTCGAAAAGAGCAGGCGCAGGCAAATATGTATGCACAACAGAGGTTTGGTTAAACAACAAATTATAAGTGAAGTCATGAATTTTTCCTTTGAGGATATTTTGATCTTTTAAGGTGTCGAAGTCTAATTACTGCATGGGTAGGATAGGGTCAAAGGGTAAAGGTGAACACCCAGCTCTCGTGCCAAACGTGTGGCATAAATTCCCCCATAGAACCAGCCACCGTTAGCATTATTCTGAAGTCTACGTGTAACAATCACTCCAAGGTTATAGTTCCATTCACCAGTGAGAGCAGTGTGAATGAGGCTCAAGTCTGGTGCACAAAGTGTGCTATAGTCTTGCTTGCCTACTATGAATTTCCCGTTAAATGATGCAAAATACTGAATTGCGGGAAAGTGGATGCTCTTTATTCTGCCTTATGTCACTCCCCTATTTTCACCCGTAACAAAGGCTAGTCAAGAAAGACTCGTACTCAGCCCTCGGTGGTTCATCAAGCGAACCCCAATATGGCAGTTTGCAACAGTAAGCAAACTTCTCCAGTGAGATGGTAAATGGATTATCATAAAGCATAAAATACACCCTAGACTCATGAGGGGAAAATGTAAATCTTTTGAGAAATGACTCAGTGAGAAGTTGGCGTTGTTCACACTTATCTGAAAGGTAGGGACCGAGGCTAGCGTTGTGAACATATTGCTCAAATTCCTCCTTAATGCCCACACGCACCATATATTCATCACAACGCCATAAGCATGTTTCGGTGGCGGCATCACGCGTGGAACTTTCACTTGGCTCCACATAAGACCGGTGAGTAGAACTGTCACTAGAAGATGCCCCCGAGGATTGTATCTTCGAGGATCTCCTTCCAAATAGGTTCAACGTGTCCGCGTACAATTTTTTGAAAATAAAATTTTGAGGTGACAATAATTTGTCAACAAAACTTCACAAAATTGGTAGCAACTACTCCTAGGGATACATAGAGGCCATAGCAAGCATTCAAACTACTTGGAACACTAAGAATTCAACATGCAAGCTCATCTACAGCACCAAGAGTAGCTAATTATTCAAAGTATAAACCACTAAAACAAAAAACTTATTGGACAAATGGTGGAGTCACATACCAAGAAACAATCCCCCGAATCAGTTTCAAAAATAGTGCTTCGAGCTAAGAGATCAAAATCCGCGGGTTTGAGCTCAAGAACACGGGAGAGAGAGCAATGGGGATTTTTTTCTAGAGGTAAGTGATGATGTGGGCTAAAGAGATAAGTGAGAGGGCCTACGTGGGGACCACAACATACCAGGGCGCGCCTGAGGATCCTAGCGCGCCCATGTGGGTTGTGCCCACCTGGTGCACCTCCCTCTGGTATTATTTGCACCAAAAATTCTTAAATATTCAGAAAAAATCCTATCAGGTTTTCAAAGCGTTATGAGAACTTTTATTTTTGGGTCCTTTTTTTTATTGCACGGGAAATTCAAAAAACAGACAAAACATGGCATTTTATTTTATTTAACTAACAAAAATAGGAAACAAAAGGTAGGGACATAAGGTAGTGCTTACTAAATTCATCAACTTCATATATTCAAAAATGATTCATTAATAAGGTTGATCAAGTCTTATTAACAACCACTTTCGATTAGCATGAAACCGAAGGACTTTCAAATAACTAAGTTACCTGAATGGGGATATGCATTTCCCCAACAATAAGAATTTCATATTTCTTTCTGACAGTAGGTAGAGGTATTTGAAAACTTCCAATAGTGATTGTTGGAGATTTTTCAATAACATTAATACCATTCTCTTGGAATTGTTTCTTCGGAGAGTGCATCGTATGCTCATTACCATTAATATGAAAAGTGATCTTGCTTTTATTGCAATCAGTAACAGCCCCTCCAGTATTCAAGAAGGGTCTACCAAGGATAATCGACATGTTGTCGTCCTCGGGCATCTCAAGTATAACAAAGTCAGTCAAAATAGTAACATTAGCAACAACAACGGGCACATCCTCACAGATAGTGATAGGTATGGCCGTTGATTTATCAGTCATTTGCAAAGATATTTCAGTAGGTGTGTGCTTATTCAAGTCAAGTATTTTATATAAAGAGAAAGGCATAACACTAACACCAGCTCCTAAATCACACAAAGCAGTTTTCACATAATTCTTTTTGATAGAGCAAGGTATAGTTGGTATACCCGGATCTCCAAGTTTTTTAGGTACTTCATCTTTAAAAGTATAATTAGAAAGCATAGTGGAGATTTCAGCTTCCGGTATTTTTCTCTTATTTGTGATGATATCTTTCATATACGTTCCATAAGGAGGCATTTTAAGGATATCAGTCAAGCGAGTGCGCAAAAAGACTGCCCTCAACATTTTAGCAAAGCATTCAAATTCTTCATCATCTTTCTTTTTAGTTGACTTGGGTGAAAAAGGCATAGGTTTTTGAACCCATGGTTCTCTTTCTTTACCGTGTTTTCTAGCAAAAAAGTCTCTTTTATCATATCTTTTATTTTGGGTTGTGGGTTATCAAGATCAATAGGTGGTTCTATCTCAACATCATTATCTGGTTCTTTATCATTATTTGGTTGAGTGTCTTCATGAACCTCATCATTATCCTTTTCATTATCACTAGGTGGATGTTCATTACCAGATTGAGTTTCAGCATCAGAGATAGAAGTTTCATTTTCATTATCAGGAGGTTTGTCTATTTCAGGTTCACTAGAAGCATGCAAAGTCCTATCATTTTTCTTTTTCTTTTTCTTTTTAGAAGAACTAGGTGTAGTGGTGTTGTTTCTTTGCGAAACTTGTTTAATTCTTTTTGGGTGTCCTTCAGGATAAAGTGGTTCCTGAGTCATTTTATCTCCTCTAGTTGCAAGACTAACAGCAAAGTCATGTATATTATGATTCATTTCATCAAGTAATTCTCTTTGTGATTTAACAATTTGTTCTAACTGGGTTTGAACCATAGAAGCATGTTTCCAACACCTCTAACATCATTTGAGATTCTAAACAGCAAGTCACTCAAGCGAGAAATCGTATCAGAATTATATTTCAATTGTTTCATAACATTTGCATTGAAGTGATCTTGCTTTCTAATGTAATTGTCAAACTCATAAAGGCATTGACTAGGATGTTTATTATGAGGATCATCACTATCATTGAACTTCATTAAAGATTTTATCTCTACCACCTTGGGTGGTGGTCGTGCTTCAAGGCCATGTATTTCTTCGATAGGTGGTAATTTTTTAACATCCTCGGCCTTAATACCTTTTTCCTTCATAGATTTCTTTGCCTCTTGCATATCTCCAGGACAGAGATATAATATACACCTCTTCTTCGGAGTGGGTTTAGGTGGTGGTTCAGGAATAGTCCAATCATAATAATTTTTCAATATGTTATTCAATAATTCTTCAACTTGAGCAATAGTTCGTTCCCTGAAAACACAACCAGCACAACTATCTAGGAAGTCCCTAGAAGCATCGGTTAGTCCATTATAGAAGATATCAAGTATTTCATTTTTCTTAAGAGGATGATCAAGCAAAGCAATAAGTAACTGGCAAAGCCTCCCCAAGCTTGTGGGAGACTCTCTTCTTTAGTTTGAACAAAGTTAAATATTTCCTGTAAGGCAGCTTCTTTCTTATGAGCAGGAAAATATTTTTTAGAGAAGTAGTAAATCATATCCTGGGGACTACGCACACAACCAGGAGCAAGAGTATTGTACCAAGCTTTAGCATCACCCTTTAATGAGAAAGGAAATAATTTGAGAATAAAGTAGTATCGAGTTTTCTCATCATGAGTTAAAAGGGTGGCTATATCATTCAACTTAGTAAGATGTGCCACAATGATATGTCTCCAACGTATCTATAATTTATGAAGCATTCATGCTATTTTATTATCTGTTTTGAACGATTACGGGCTTTATTATACACTTTTATATTACTTTTGGGACTAACCTACTAACCGGAGGCCCAGCCCATATTGCTGTTTTATTGCCTGTTTAAGTATTTCGAAGAAAAGGAATATCAAACGGAGTCCAAACGGAATGAAACCTTTGGCAGCATGATTTTTGGAACGAACATGACCCAGGAAACTTGGAGTGCAAGCCAGGGGAGCATCGAGGAAGCCACGAGATAGGGGGCACGCCCACCCCCCCCCCCCGGGCGCGCCCTCCCCTCTCGTGGCCCCCTCGAGGCTCCCCCGACCGACTTATTTCACCTATATAAGTCCACATACCCTAAAACCATCGAACAGAAGATAGATCGGGAGTTCCGCTGCCGCAAGCCTCTCTAGCCACCAAAAACCTCCCGGGAGCCTGTTTCGGCACCCTGCCGGAGGGGGGATCCCTCACCGGTGGCCATCTTCATCATCCCGGCGCTATCCATGACGAGGAGGGAGTAGTTCACCCTCGGGGCTGAGGGTACGTACCAATATCTATGTGTTTCATCTCTCTCTCTCTCGTGTTCTCTCTATGGCACGATCTTGATGTATCGCGAGCTTTGCTATGATAGTTGGATCTTATGATGTTTCTCCCCCCTCTACTCTCTTGTGATGAATTGAGTTTTCCCTTTGAAGTTGTCTTGTCGGATTCAGTCTTTAAGGATTTGAGAACACTTGATGTATGTCTTGCTGTGCTTATCTGTGGTGACAATGGGATATCACGTGCCACTTGATGTATGTTTTGGTGATCAACTTGCGGGTTCCGCCCATGAACCTATGCATAGGGGTTGGCACACGTTTTCATCTTGACTCTCTGGTAGAAACTTTGGGGCACTCTTTGAAGTACTTTGTGTTGGTTGAATAGATGAATCTAAGATTGTGTGATGCATATCATATAATCATGCCCATGGATGCTTGAGGTGACAATGGAGTATCTAGGTGACATTAGGGGTTTTGGTTGATTTGTGTCTTAAGGTGTTATTCTAGTAAGAACTCTTGAATAGATTGATCTGAAAGAATAACTTTGAGGTGGTTTCGTACCCTACCATAATCTCTTCGTTTGTTCTCCGCTATTAGTGGCTTTGGAGTGACTCTTTGTTGCATGTTGAGGGATTGTTATATGATCTATCTATGTTATTATTGTTGAGAGAACTTGCACTAGTGAAAGTATGAACCCTAGGCCTTGTTTCCTATCATTGCAATACCGTTTACGCTCACTTTTATCATTAGTTACCTTGCTGTTTTTATATTTTCAGATTACAAAAACCTATATCTACCATCCATATTGCACTTGTATCACTATCTCTTCGCCGAACTAGTGCACCTATACAATTTACCATTGTATTGGGTGTGTTGGGGACACAAGAGACTCTTTGTTATTTGGTTGCAGGGTTGTTTGAGAGAGACCATCTTCATCCTACGCCTCCCACGGATTGATAAGCCTTATTTCATCCACTTGAGGGAAATTTGCTACTGTCCTACAAACCTGTGCACTTGCAGGCCCAACAACGTCTACAAGAAGAAGGTTGTGTAGTAGATGATGAGGATACAGACCTGCGGTAGGGTCATAGGCCTTACCTATACGTCCTACCCAAGGTCACTAACCAAGAAGGCAAGAAGATCAAGAGACTCCGTGAGACCCCTGGTCAAAGGTGTCGAGTGCAATCCACTCGACATCATGTCACTCGGGAGTCTCCCTACCTACTGTCAGTCGACTAACAGTAGAATCACTCGACCTCCCGAAGACCAGGAGTCACTCAGTGTGCAACGGACACGCATTCACTCCGTAGTCTTTAAGGACATTAGTAGCAGTTAAGGCTGGCGTTACCAGTAATGCCACCACTTTATGTACATTGACTCCCTTGTAATGGAGGGCGGGAGGGGTCCTAGCGAACTCTATATAAGCCACCCTCCTCCTCTGGCACAAGGGTTCACACCCCCTTTAATATCACACACATAATGCAATCGACCGCCTCCGGGCACCGAGACGTAGGCTGTTACTTCCACCGTGAAGGGCCTGAACTGGTAAAACCTCGTGTGTACACCTTCGCCATAGCTGAGATCTTGCCTCTCCGTACCTACCCCCTTTCTACTGTCAGACTTAGAACCATGAAAGTTGGCGCCCACCGTGGGGCAGGTGTCTTAGCGACTTATTGGTGAAGTTGCAAGTTTTTCCGATCATCATCATGGTTTCCGACAGCGAGTTGGTTGAGGGCCGCGAGATCTGTCTCGGTGCGCTCGTTTTTGTCGCCGATGACTCGACGTGGCTTCAGGAAGCTCCGCTCGACATTGAGGTGCTCCCCGTCCGAGGGGCAACGCACTTTTGCGCGTGCGTTCGTGGCGTCCTTCTTCGGCAGCCGTCGACCCAGTATCAGTCGGCTCCGATGGCGTCTTCCCTCCCCGTTGTTCACCGCCACAACCGATCCGGTCAGTCGCGGCTTCAGGGGTGGGTGAAGCATGTGGTGGCTCGGCGTTCGGCCACCCATCAAGTCGCGGCAATTGAGCCCGACGAAACTCTCCACGGCCTGTTCGATTTGTCGACTGGCTTCGCGGAGACTGCATCCGAGCGCGATAGTAGCGATCCTGCTGCTGAAGTCTTGATGGTCGATGGTCCGCGTGGCCCTCCTGGCTTTTGCCGCGAGGATGGCAAAGATGCTAGCGGCGATCCATCACGGGTCCACGAGGAGTATCATCCCGAACCTCTCTCTTCGCAGCAGAGAGAGGAACTTCATCGTCGCAACATGGACGCGCTCCACACGCCCATTGTTGGAGAAACTCCCGAGGCTCTGGCCTTGGAGGAGGCGCGCTTGACTAATTTGGCTGAGCTCACTCGACTGGAGAACTTGCAGCGCGCTCTCGACGAGCGAGCTCGGGAGCGAGTCCCTGAGTCCAGTCGACGACAGCTTTTCCCGCCTCCACCTAAGGTATACCGTACTCCGATTCAGAACCTCACAGCTGCGGCCCGAATTGCAGAGTCAATTCAACCTTCCCAGTCAGAGGCTGGCCGAGGGTTGGAGCAGATCCGAGCCTTGCTCCGAGCAGCAGGAGAGCAGAATTCTGCGGTGTCTCAGTCGTGGAATAGGATACACAGCAGATCCATGGTAGCGGATACAGTTCAGTCGGCACATAGCCCAAGATCGCCCCCGCGGCATGAAGGCCGTGGGCAGTATGATCGTTAGTTCGACTGCGACAATCGTCGTCGAGTGCCAACACCTCCTCCGAGGAGTGCGTTGTACGTGCCTTGGCAGAACGATGGCAGATGCCGTCACAGGGACGAGCGCAGAGCTCCAGTGGACCCAAGAGAGCCGGGCTTCGATGCAAGATCCATTCTCGTCCAAGGCCTGGTTGACCGGAATAGGGCGCATAGAGAAGACCTGGGCAGAGATCGTCCGAGTGGCAGCAGGTTACATGTTTCAGGCCCAGAGTGTTTCAGCAGGGCCATCAGGGCAGCAGTGATTCCTCCCAACTTCAGATTGGCAACAGGAGTCAGTAAGTTCATTGGAGAATCCAAACCTGAAACTTGGCTTGAAGATTACCGAGTGGCTGTGCAAATTGGAGGCGGAAACGATGAGATAGCAATGAAGCATCTCCCTCTTATGTTGGAAGGGTCGGCCTGAGCATGGTTGACTCAGTTGGCTCCAGACAGTATACACAGTTGGGAAGAGCTATCTCGGGTGTTCGTAAGAACCTTTGAGGGCATGTGCAAACGGCCAGCAGGGTTGCCCGAGTTGCAGCATTGTGTGCAGAAGCCGAATGAGACTTTGAGGGAATTCATTCAGAGATGGACCACTTTGCATCACACCATTGAGAATGTATCAGGACATCAGGCAGTGCGCGCTTTCAAGGAAGGCGTCAAGTATCGAGAGTTGGTTCTGAAATTCTGTCGAACTGGGGACATGACTCTGACCCGGATGATGGATATAGCCACCCGGTACACTAACGAAGAATAAGAGGATCGACTCCGTAGCGGAAAGAGTAAACCAGTCGGTCAAGAGGCCGGTGCGGGTGGCTCCAGTCGGAAACAGAAGCGTAAAGCCGAGCCAGCGGCACCCGGTGAGATTGCAGTAGTGGCTCAAGGAAAGTTTAAGGGAAAACCTAAGGGGCCCTGGCCTCCTAAGAAGGTAAAGGATCAAGCAGGAAATGATGTGCTGGATTTGCCGTGTCACATCCACACGAAAAAAGATGAAGAAGGTAATCTGATTTACCCAAAGCATACCACTCGACAATGTCGACTCCTGATCCAACAGTTCCGAGAGAAACAACCCAACGAGAAGGAGAAAGAGTCGGACAGAGATGAGGAGGAAGAGGAAGATGACGGTTACCCCAAGGTCAATTCCACTCTCATGATTTTTGCTGATGTTGAGAGCAAGAGTTGGTTGAAGGTTATCAACAGAGAGGTGAATATGGTTGCTCCGGCGATGACGACCACGTACCTGAAATGGTCCCAGACATCCATCACATTCGACTAGTTAGACCATCCTGCTCGCGTAGTCACCCCCAGGAGGCAAGCGCTGGTGGTCGACCCAGTGGTCGGTGGCACTCGACTGACTAAAGTGCTGATGGATGGTGGTAGCGGTCTGAATATCCTGTATCTTTGAAACCTTGAAGGGATGGGCATCCCGATGTCCAAGCTTAGCGAGAGCAATATGAGCTTTCACGGCGTTATCCCGGAAAAGAAAGCCAATCACTCGCCGATCATCACGACGTGGTTTTCGGTGATTCCAAGCATTACCGTAAAGAAAAGTTGACATTTGAAGTCGTGGATTTCCAGAGTGCTTATCACGCCATCCTGGGGAGGCAGGCATACACACGTTTTATGGCTCGACCGTGTTATGTGTACCTCAAGATGAAGATACCTGGCCCCAAAGGTGTGATCACAGTCACTGGCAATCGGGAAAGCAGAAGAATGTTTCCAGAAAGGTTCCAAAATCACCGATGCACAAATGGCGGCGGTTGAATTCCAAGAGTATCAGAAGAGTGCAGATCCGAGTGATTTGCTCCGAGCCAAGAAGCCTGCTATAGACTCTGCATTTCAGTCGACTGGTGGAATGAAGCCGGTTCATATTCACCCGACTGATCCCAATGCTGCGCCGACTCATATATCAACAACACTCGACAGCAAATAGGAAGAAGCGCTCATCTAGTTCCTCCATGAGAACTGGGACATCTTCGCATGGAAACCCTCTGACATGCCAGGTGTTCCCAGAGAACTGGCTGAGAACCGTTTGCGTGTCGACCCCAAGGCAAAACCGTCAAAGAGCACCTTCGGCGGTCTGCCGTTCAGAAGAGAAAAGCAATCGGTGAAGAAGTGGCTCGGCTGTTGGCAGCAGAGTTCATCCGTGAAATCTACCACTCTGAGTGGCTTGCCAATGTCGTCCTGGTCCCCAAGAAGGACGATTCACTTCGCATGTGCATTGATTTCAAGCATATCAATCGGGCCTACCCGAAAGATCACTTCCCTCTCCCCCGTATCGATCAGATTGTTGACTCGACGGCGGGGTGTGAGCACTTGTCTTTTCTAGATGCGTATTTTAGGTATCATCAGATCCGACTGTATGGCCCCGATGAAATAAAAACAGCCTTCATCACCCCATTCGGGTGCTTTTGCTATGTCACCATGCCATTCGGTCTTAAAAATGTCGAGCCACGTTCATGAGAATGATCCGGTGCTGCCACCCAAATCACGGAATGTGGAGGCGTACATGGATGACATCGTGGTCAAGTCTCGCAAATGTTCCGACCTATCGACCGACCTTGCGAAACCTTTGCCAACCTAAGAAGGTGCGATATCAAGCTTAATCCGTCAAAGTGCACATTCGAGTTCCAGGAGGAAAGTTGCTCGCTTTTCGTTTCGAACAAGGATCGACGCCAATCCGAAAAAGTCGATACCATTCTCCAATGAAACGCCTGCGTGCGAGTGCATGACGTTCGGTCGATGGTTGTTTGGCCGCCTTGAGTCGATTCATTTCTCGTCTCGGTAAAAAGGCCTTGCCTCTTTACCAACTGATGAAGAAATCTGATAAGTTCGAGTGGACTGAAGGAGGTGATGCAGCGTTTGCAGAGCTCAAAGCCCTGCTTTCCACCTAGCTGGTTGTCACACCCTAGCTAGTTCATGCATTAGAGTGTTGCATCATGTATATTTCATTTAACAGAAACCTGAAATGGGAATGACAGAACTCCCAAATTCTCCTAATCCAACTAGGGTTTACTAAAAATATTTTCGATGAACCTGAAATGCCCTTCTAAAATGTCCATCATTTTTGTCTTGGTTCGTAACCTCTGCCAAAAGTGGTGCACAATTTCCTAGGTCATCCTAAGGTCTTTGAATTAAATCATAAGTATTTGAATTTGGGCATTTAAAATTTACAAAATATTTCAAATGCTCAAATATTCTCAAACTAATATGTCCCATGTTGGAAATATTCCAACTAAGGACCAGAGGCAGTTTGGTGAATTTTGGAATGGTTTAGGTATTTTTAGAAATTCAACAAACCTACAGAATAAAAAAACAGAAACAGAAAAAAAGGGGAAAACTTACATGGCGCCACCACAGGCCCACCAGCCAGCCCACACAGCGCCGGCCCAGCCCGCCACCGCGGCCAGCCAGCTGCTTGGCTTGCCAGCAGCAGCAGGTGCTCGGCGGCGGCACCCAGCTCGCCACGCAGCTGCCGCCGCTGCTTCCCCTCTCGCCGCCCTCCTTGCTGGGCGAGCTCCACGTCGCGCCGGACCCCTGGACATCTCCATTCGCCCCAGCTCCTCTCCCTCGCGCCCCACGCCATGGCCGACGCCACCGTCACCGCACCGCCAGAGCAGCGCTCTCCGTCATCTCCACGCCACGCCACCGTGTCGAAGCTCCGCCGTCCTCTACTCCTTCGAGCTAGCCGAGCCCGAAGGCGCGTGCCCAAGCCGCCAGCACCAACCTCGCCCAACCGCCATCGCCGGAGATCCCCTTCGCCATCGCCGCCGCAGCAGCTCGTCCCCGACCACGCCGTCCGTTCCATCAAGACCGCAGTGAGCTGGGCTAACTCCCCCTTCCTCTCTTTCTCGCTCTCGTGCACTACAGCGAGCACACGGCTTCACCAAGACGCCGCTGTCATGGACCTCGTCGCCGACGTGCTCCCAGCCACCCTCCGGCCACCTCACCTTGTCCATCGCACTCACCACGATGCGTTGGGGCTAACCATGCACTCCTCGCACCTCACCGCACACTCTAGCCACGGGTTCGTCTTCAACCGAACTCCGGCGGCCGCCAAAGTCGCCGCCGGCGCCAACTCCGGCCACCCCGAGCCCAACCACCACCACCAATAGTCGCGGCTCACCCTCAGCAACACGTAGGTGCCTTCCGCCGCCCATTTGGTCACCGGAATGACAAAAAGCACTCTCGCCGCCGCGTCGGGCTCGCCGGCGGCTAGACGCCGGCGTGTCTGACCCCGACTTTGACCACGGGTGGGCCCAGTTTGACCCCCCTGGGTCTATGACACGTGGGCCCCCCTTCACTAATTAAACCAATTTAGTTTAAATACAATTTAGTTAATCTAATTGACTACTGACATGCGGGACCCACTGGTCAGTTTGACCTGGACCAGCCCGTTGACCACTGACGTCATCCTGACGTAATGCTGACGCAGTAATTTAATTACTGGAATTATTTTTACACAGGAAATTCCAGAAAATGTTTCAAACTTCAAAAATTCATAGAAATTAATCCGTAGCTCCAAATGAAACAAATTATATATGAAAAATGATCAAAAAAATCCAATCTTTCCATCTGTACTGGTTTCATGCATGTTTACAGAAGCTAACCTGCTGTTTATCGCAGAACAAGATAAATCACTTTAAATGGCAACTTACCATGTACCCCGATTGAAAAATCAAGCTGCAGATGAGTTGGCGAAGATAGGTTCAAAGAGAGAGGCCATTCCCCACAATGTGTTCCTGGAACATATTCATTCACCTCCAGTTCAGGAGGATCCCTTCACTAAAGAGTCGCCATAGCCCAAGAGTGCCACGGATCCGACCGAAGTCGAAATCCCAGCCGTAGTCGACTTGATCATGGAGGTTTTGGTCATTACTCCCAACTGGACAGTGCCATACATTGCATACATTCTTAGGAAAGAACTTCCGGAGGATGAAGAAGAGGCTCAACATATCATCCGGCGATCTAAGACCTTTACGGTGATAAAGGGACAGTTGTTCAGAGAAAGTACAACTGGAGTCTGCCAGAAGTGCATCACGCCAGAGGAAGGTCGAGTGATCCTCAATGATATTCACTCGGGAACCTATGGTCACCACACGTCCTCTCGGACCATCGTGGCCAAAGCATACCGAGCCGGATTTTACTGGCCACGGGCCAACGAGATGGCTAAGGAAATAGTGGCCAAGTGTGAAGGCTGTCAGTTTTACTCCAACATGTCTCATAAACCCGCGTCAGCTTTGAAAACAATTCCACTCGTCTGGCCTTTCGCTGTCTGGGGACTGGACATGGTTGGACCTCTGAGGACGGGCATGAGTGGATTTACTCACGTGCAGGTAGCAGTCGACAATCGGCCTGGCAATGGGGAATACCCAGCCGGGTATTGCCCTCCCATCCCCGTGCCAGTGAGACAATCTCAGCCCCATCCCCATCCCCGTCCGCGGGGAAAGAAAATTTCCCATCCCCGTCCCCATCGGGCATATCATCCCCATCTCCATCCACACTCACACCCACAATCTGAACATAAAAACAGGAGTATTTCATCATGAAAATAACAAGATTCCAGCCCAAAATATAGTAACATTTGAACCAAAAAACAACATCATTTCAATCAAAAAACTGCAGCATTTCATTGCAATAAATAGCAGCACTTCCAGTAAAAAAAACAGTAGCATTTCAGCTCAATAAACAATAGCATTTGAACATAAAAGCAATAGCATTTCATCTCAATAATCAGTAGTACTTTAGCATAATATATAACTAGGTTCCATAGTAAATAGCAGCAATTTAGCACATAATCAGTATCCAAATCTCAGTTTTCACACACCAACACATAGTAGTTCACAATCTTACAATAAGGGCATTACAATTAATAGGTTCACACACAAATTTAAGCAAATAAATCTTTGGGACCAAAAGAACAGCAAAAAGTCATCAATGGTTCAACATGGCAGCCTCCAAATCTCCATTCTTCATGAAGCATCAAGCGCAACTTTCTAGATCAGGTGGGGGCAGAACCTACACAAGAACATGCAATGAGATCATACACGTGATTTAAAACTTGGAAATTATGAACATTAGTTAGTAGCAATGAGGAAGTGCTTCACCTCTTGATTGTCTTGGAGACAAGTCCAGAAACTTGGCGAGTTTGCATTGTTGCCATCTATGAGAAAACAAGTTAGTACATATGAACATGTAAAGAAACATGGCAGCAAGATCAACCTGAATATAAACAGCAGCACACACACCTTTATATTTGTTCCGTATCCAATAAGCACATTAGAGTCTCTAACATATCTGGAGTAAGACTACAATGATGGTCACATAGAACTCTACCGCTTGTACAGAATGCAGATTCTGAAGCAACGGTGCTGACTGGAATAGCAAAGATGTCACGGGCTAGCATCTGCAAAGTAGGATAGCGTGTTCCAGCCACTTTCCACTAATCTAACACATTAAATTTGTCTTGGGAAACTAGAACTAGCTCATCTTCTAAGTAGCGGTCTAGCTCAGATTTCATTCTAGAAGCTGTTGGCCTTTTCTGAGCAACACGCTCATTGAAGAGTGACATAAGAGCTGTGGCTTGCATAGAAGAACAAGAGGAAGAAGGGGCTGATTCATCATCATCCTTCTCAAGACTGTATTCCTCTAACAATTTGCATAACTTGGCAACTAATTCTACCACATACCCCTCACATTCTGCAGAAGAAACATTGACACCATGTAACATTGCAAAGCAAACAAGCAACATCTCATTTTTGTAACGAGGATCAAGAATTGTAGCCATGCCCATTAGACTTTGAATATCAGTCCAATATTTATTGAACTTCTCTGTCATGCTGGCAGACATGGCTTCTATCACAGCATTGCCACATGTTGACCATTGTCTCATGTTCATTTTGATCTCACAAATCTTTGGGAAATATATGTTGGTTGTTACATAATCAGTTCCAGAAAATAGTGCGGTGATGTCAAAGAACAACCGCAACCTCTCGACAACATGAGTGGCAAAATCCCACTCTTCCTCACTAGGGAGACTCTCATATTGTTCGTCAACCTTCTTTAATCTCGCAAAAATAGATCTATATGGCAGAGCCACACTAAGCATTGTGAATGTTGAATTCCACCTAGTTTTGCAATCAAGTGTTAATCTTCTTGTAATTTTGACCTTTTGATATTTTGCAATTTCATCAAACTTCTCTACTCTTTTTGGTGTAGCAGTCCAAAAGGCCACACTATCTCTAACCTTTTCTATGGCTGGTTTCATAGCATCTAAGCCATCTTTGACAATCAAATTCAAAATATGTGCACAACAACGCATGTGAAGCAAAGTACCTTTCAGCATGAGCTTGGTTTTTCCTATCTTGATCACCAACAACTCAACCGTCTTGTCATTGGTGGTGCAATTGTCAACCATTACAGCTGATAGCTTCTCATCCAGATTCCAGGATATCAAAGTTTCATGAAGTTCTTCAGCTATAACTTCTCCAGTGTTAGGAGCTGGCACATAAATAAACCTACATATATTGACAAGAATCATATGAACATGTAAAGAAACATGGCAGCAAGATCAACATGAATATAAACAGCAGCACATACCTCATGATAACACTCCTAAGCTTCCAAGTATCATCAATGAAATGGCCTGTGATTGCCATGTAACCTTTCTTTTGGTTGTCGGCCGTCCACATATCAGTAGTAATAGCCGAGAGGGCGTGGGTGAGGGAAGGGGAACAGGGGGTGGCCGGGTGGGGGTGCCGGCTAGGTTAGCGTGGGTGTGTTCGTGTGTGTGGAGAGGCCGAGAGGTGCTGAGAGAAGGTGTAGGGTGCAGTTAGGTTAGGAATTGGTGGGCTTTTTGGCCCATATTCAGGCACTTGGGCGGGAGGGCGAAGTTTCGGGGTATTATTGGTGGGAATATTACGGGTAAGCCGGGTATCGGGTATGGGTAATGCCATGCCGTCCCCATCCCCATTTACCCATTGGGTAAGGTAGTTCACCCAATAGCTTCCCCATGGATATTACAATTGGCATATACCCATGCCCTAATAGATTAATTGCCCATGGGGACACGGGTAACGGTTAACCACTGCCGGCGTGAGTCGACAAGTTCACCAAATGGATCGAAGCCAAGCCCATCAAAAGCCTTGAAGCAAGCACAACTGTAAGTTTCATCAGAGAACTTATATTCATATATGGCGTCCCGCACAACATCATCACGGATAACGGCTCGAACTTCGATTCTGAAGAGTTCAAAGCCTTTTGTGCCTCCCAAGGCACGAGAGTCGATTACACTTCGGTCGTTCATCCTCAGTCGAATGGGCAGGCCGAGCGGGCAAATGGATTGATTCTCAAAGGATTGAAACCCCGGTTGATGCGGGACCTAAAACATGCAGCAGGGGCTTGGGTCGAGGAGCTCCCATCAGTACTTTGGGGATTGAGGACAACCCCAACCGGTCGACTGGAAGGACTCCATTCTTCTTAGTCTACGGAGCTGAAACCATGCTCCCCAGTGATTTGCTCCACAACGCACCTCGAGTCGAGCTCTTCTCAGAGAAATAAGCAGAGCAGGCTCGGCAAGATGTAGTCGATCTCCTAGAAGAAGAAAGAGAGATGGCTTTGATCCGGTCGACCATTTATCAGCAAGACTTGCGTCGATTTCATGCTAGAAATGTGAGGGGTCGGGCATTTCAAGAAGGAGACCCGGTTCTTCGAGTGGACCAGCAGAGACCTCACAAACTCGCTCCTGCTTGGGAAGGCCCTTTCGTCGTCACCAAGGTGCTCCACAAAGGAGCATACCGTCTCTTCAACGTCGAACATAATAAAGGCGAGCCACGTGCCTGGAATGCGGATTTGCTCCGCCCTTTTTACTCTTAAGTATCTAGACCAATGAGATGTAATAAGAAATACTTCTTAGTTTGGCTATCAAAAGACGTAATTTACTTTCTTCCGAGTGATTGTTGTTTATTTCTTTTGTGCGTATCACCTTAGCTGCGAATCTGTTTCGCCTAAGATGAAGTGGTAAAAAAATCCTACCGAGTGGTGAGTCCGCCTCCCACTCGGGGGCTTAGCTATAGCCCAGTGCTCGCCTAAGTGATAGAAATCCTACCGAGTGGTGAGTCCGCCTCCCACTCGGGGGCTTAGATGCAGCCCAGTGCTCGCCTAAGTGATAGAAATCCTACCGAGTGGTGAGTTCGCCTCCCACTCGGGGGCTCAGCTGCAGCCCAGTGCTCGCCTAAGTGATAGAAATCCTACCGAGTGGTGAACAATCCTCCCACTCGGGGGCTTAGCTGCAGCCCAGTGCTCGCCTAAGTTTGAAAAATCATACCAAGTGGTGAGTCTGCCTCCCACTCGGGGGCTTAGCTGCAGCCCAGCGCTCGCCTAAGTGATAAAAATCCTACCGAGTGGTGAACAATCCTCCCACTCGGGGGCTTAGCTGCAGCCCAGTGCTCGCCTAAGTTTGAAAAATCCTACCGAGTGGTGAGTGATCCTCCCACTCGGGGGCTAGCTGCAGTCCAGTACTCGCCTAAGTTTGAAAAATCCTACCAAGTGGTGAGCAATCCTCCCACTCGGGGGCTTAGCTGCAGCTCAGTGCTCGCCTCAGTGTGAAAAATCCTACTGAGTGGTGAGCAATCCTCCCACTTGGGGGCTTAGCTGCAGCCCAGTGCTCGCCTAAGTTTGAAAAATCCTACCGAGTGGCGAGCGATCCTCCCACTTGGGGGCTTAGCTGCAGTCCAGTACTCACCTAAGTTTGAAAAATCCTACCGAGTGGTGAGCAATCCTCCCACTCGGGGGCTTAGCTGCAGCCCAGTGCTCGCCTAAGTTTGAAAAATGCTACCGAGTGGTGAGCAATCCTCCTGCTCGGAGGCTCCATTGCAGTCCAGCACTCGCCTAGGTCGAGACCGTTGCTGAGTGCCTTGCTGATGAGCTGATCAATACTACTCAAGGATCGCCCAATCGGTTGACAGGAACGTCAAGACCATTGCTGAATACCTTGCTGATGAGCTGATCAATGCTACTCACGGATCGCCCAATTGGTCGACAGGAACGTCAAGACCATTGCTGAGTGCCTTGCTGATGAGCTAATCAATGCTACTCAAGGATCGCCCGACCGGCTGACAGGAACGTCAAGACCATTGTTGAGTGCCTTGCTGATGAGCTGATCAATGCTACTCAAAGATCACCCAATCGGTTGACAAGAACGTCAAGACCATTGATAAGTGCCTTGCCGATGAACTGATCAGTGCTGCTCAAGGATCGTCCGATCGGTCGACTGGTTATTCTTCTACAGAAGCCGCATCAAGTAAACAGACAACAATTCGAGAGGAAAACGAATTTCATTCGAAGACAGACGCAATATATGAGACGATAAATCCAAAGGTTCTTAACCGCAGAATAAAGTGCTCGGGCATCAAGCCCGAAGGACTTCTAACGGTTACAAAATCACTCGGCATTCCGAGGCGAATAAAAGTGGAGCATAATGTTTTCTCAATCACTCGGCGGGAGGAGGACTGGCTGGATCGTAGAAGCTATCGAGGTCGATGCTGTCGACGATGTGAGTGGCTACGTCGAGGAAGGTGTCCATGAAGTCCTAGAAGGAGTGCTTCTTAGTGTTCGCCACTTTGAGAGCTGCCAGCTTGTCTTCCTTAGCCTCCCTGCAATGCACTCGGACCAAAGACAAGGCGACATCAGCACCACAGTGAGCGGAAGATTTCTTCCACTCTTGCACTCGGCCTGGAATCTGATTTAGTCGAGTCATCAGAGACTCGAGGTCTTGAGACATCTCCGCCCGAGGCGAGAGTTCAGCATCCACCTGGGCCATCGCCGCCTTCAGCCGAGCAAGATAAGCAACTGCACCATCCAAGCGCTACTCCAATCGCAGCAGATTCAATGCAATATCATCTTTCACAGGGCAATTAATGGGGTCGAGACCCGTCTCGACCCTCGGTTTTAGCTTCAAAGTCCTGACACAGTTATGTCCCATTGCGAAAAATGATGAGTCAACAACATGACAACAGAGTTTAGTAGGCGATAAATTAATTGCAGTTGAATGACCATACCTTCAAGTTTCAGAACAAGTTTCGCGGCGAGTTGCTCTAGATACGACTCAACTTGTCCGTCTTGGTCTTGAGGCTGCCGACTTCAGTGGTGAGATTCTCCTTGTCCTTCTTCAGCTGCTCGACTTCTCGATTGGCGTCCGAGATGGCAGTCTTCAGCTTCGCGTTCTCCTCCTCCAATTTGCTGCCCGAAGCCAGCTTCTGGTCCGCAAGCTTTGTCTTCTCGCGTGCTTCCTTCTAGGCAGCTGCCAGGTCCAGATCCTTCTGTTCCAAAGCCTCCTTCATCCTCTCTAAAGAAACAACAATCTTCAGACGAGACTGAAGTTGGTGATTTTCACTATGCACATCTGCTTGTGTGAAATCACTCGGTTCAAAGAGACTGGAAGAAAAACCAGCGCGAGGTGTGAAGCTACAAAGCAGACAAAATGGTCGAGTGATTACCTCCCATGATGGCCGTTTCTTCTTAAGCAGTCTTCAGATTTTTCTTCCTCCTCTCCTGTAGAGGCACCTATTCTTCTTCGTCGTCAGGGAGCACAACGATCTCTTGCGGAGCTACATAAAGAGAGAAGTATCAAATTTTCAGTCGATTAGCCCCCCCCCCACTCGACTAAATGGAACTCGGTTGAGCGAACTTACTGGCTTGGGAGGTGGCTTCCTTGTCTCCTGGAGCCTTGTCGACATCCATGTCAGTAGCAGCAGAGGTGGGACTGGAAAGACACATGAATTGGTTGGTCAGAACAAGAAAATCTTCAGTCGACCTACGAAAATGCAGACGAAATACTCACCCCGAAGCAACAGGGACGTCCATCTTAATTCGCGGCAACGTCTTCCAGGCCTTGGGAGGAACAACTTTAGGCTGCTTGGCTACCTTCTCCGTCGGCTCCGGAGTCGATGTCTGAGTGCGCTTCTGAGTATTGACACTCGGGCCCACGCTTTTCCCGCGCCCGCCAGCTGGATCTTGATGCTGTTTGGATCGACGTTCAGAGCGCGGCGGCGAGTCGACTTCTTCCTCCTCGTCCGACTCCTCGCTCTCCTCCTCCTCCTCATCGCCCTGAGAATCCCACTCGCCACTCTCCTCCGCACTATCCTCCCCCTCTTGGGCCTGTTCCAAAGCTTGTTCACCATTGGGCATTGAATGCATCTCAGTGAATACCTGCAGAACAAATCGGTCAAACGAGAGTCAGTCAACATCAAGTGCAGTCAGAACATGAGCAAGAAGCAGTCAGAACAAAAAGTATACCTTGTCAGGAGGGTTTCCGTTGCTGAAGGGGACAACTCTCCTAGATCCTCTGGGGTTGTCCTGGTTGCCTGTGATGCCCCTCAGCCACAAAGCTACGGTTTCAGGCAACACTTCTTCTGGATGGACCCGAGCAGTGTCATCCGGTCCAGAATACAACCACATCGGGTGATCGCGGGCCTGGAGAGGTTGGATGCGTCGACTAAGGAACACTTCCAACAAGTCCATGCCGGTAACACCATCATTGATGAGCTGGACCACTCTATCCACCAACATCCTCGTCTCCATGGTCTCATCAGCGGTTACTTTCAGTGGGGCGGGAGTCTGAACACGGTCAAACAAGAAGGGGGAAGACCGGTCGACTGACCTGGAGTTGCGACGTCCTAGCAGTAGAACCAGGTCGACTGCCAGCCTCTAATAGATTCAGGGAGAGTCATGGCGGGAAAGGCACTCCTATTCCTCTTTTGGATACCTAAGCCCCCACACATCTGGATGACATGGGTTTTTGAGTCACTCGACTTCGCCTTTTTTACCGACTGGGAACGATTGGTGAAGATGTGTTTGAAAAGACCCCAGTGTGGTCGACACCCTAAGAAGTTCTCACACATCGATACGAACGCAGCTAAATATGTGATGGTGTTGGGAGAAAAATGGTGGAGCTGAGCGCCAAAGAAGTTCAAGAATCCCCGGAAGAAAGGATGCGGAGGGAGCGAGAAACCCCGATCGACGTGGGTGGCGAGCAGAACGCACTCACCCGGTCGAGGTTGCGGCTCCATCTACCCCTTCGGCAGCCTCGCCGCTCCCTTGGCGATCAAACCGGACTCCTCCAGTTCGGCCAAATCCTCCTGCCGGATCGAAGACCGGATCCAATCGCCCTGGATCCAGCCCGGCGGCAGCCCCACACGCGATGACGACCCGCAGGTCTGCTTCTTGCCTTTCGCCGCCCCCGTCGCCTTCTTAGCGTGCTCTAGCGCCGCCGTCTTGTCCTTCACCATGGCTGGAGAGCAGCAGCATCGAGAGCAGAGGAGCTGGACGCGGTGGAGAAGCAGAGGAGAAAGAAGAAGGAACAAGCATGCACAATACCAACGCCTCGGACCCGTCGCCTTATAAAGGGTCATCTCCGAGTGACTGACGCATGGGACCAGGAAATCCCGTCAAATCCTGCAACAGTTGTGCACAGCGTACGTGGCGAAAAAGGTGGTGCGGTAATCGAGGCATCGCTACTTATCCGGCCCGCCCGTTTCGGCGCTCTCCACCCCGTGCGCTTCCCCGAAATTTCGTATCCCGTGAAATCCAGGATACACTGCAGACAATCGCGCCCAAGATCCTGCGCTCCAACACAGCACTCAACACATGAGGTCACTAGTTCAATCGATAGCTCACTGAATGGATCAAGGCGACTGAGTCGACACTGAAGTATCGACGCGGGCGTTCAGTCTCGCAGAAGTTACTCGTGAAGACACGAAGCTCGGAGTAGATTCAACTTCAACATTTTTTTCACTCATACCTTAATCCATTCGAGGGCTACTGATGAGGATACAGACCTGGGGTAGGGTCATAGGCCTGACCTATACGTCCTACCCAAGGTCACTACCCAAGAAGGCAAGAAGATCAAGAGACTCCGTGAAACCCCCGGTCAAAGGTGTCGAGTGCAATCCACTCGACAGCATGTCACTCGGGAGTCTCCCTACCTACTGTCAGTCGACTAACAGTAGAATCACTCAACCTCCCAAAGACCAGGAGTCACTCAACATGCAACGGACACGCATTCACTCCGTAGTCTTTAAGGACATTAATAGCAGTTAAGGATGGCGCTACCAGTAACGCCACCACTTTATGTACATTGACTCTCTTGTAATGGAGGGCGGGAGGGGTCCCGGCGAACTCTGTATAAGCCACCCTCCTCCTCTGGCACAAGGGTTCGCACCCCCTGTAATATCACACGCATAATCCAATTGACCGGCTCCGGGCACCGAGACGTAGGGCTGTTACTTCCACCGTGAAGGGCCTGAATTCGTAAAACCTCTTGTGTACACCTTCACCATAGCTAAGATCTTGCCTCTCCATACCTACCCCCCTTTCTACTGTCAGACTTAGAACCACGACAGTAGACATCAAGCTCTTTTCTGGCACCGTTGTCGGCGAGGCTAGGTAAGCGGCACGCACACCCCGTCAACTAAGCTCTTTTCTGGTGCCGTTGCCGGGGAGGTGAGTGCTTGAAGGTATATCTTTAGATCTTGCAATCGAATCTTTTTGTTTCTTGTTTTATCACTAGTTTAGTTTATAAAAGAAAAACAACAAAAAATGGATTTGAGTTTGTCTCATATGCTTCATCTTTTTAATATCTTTCGTGAGAATGATTGAAAGGAAAATTGTGCTCAATTGCTAGAAGAAGAATGCATTAAAATGTTTGGTACTAGATCCTTGTATGATGAGCATGATTGCAATGTTGTTAGTATTAATTCCTTGAATATCCATGATGCTAATGTTGGAAATATGCCCTAGAGGCAATAATAAAAGGATTATTATATTTCAATGTTCATGATAATTGTCTTTTGTTCATGCTATAAATGTATTATCCGGAAATCGTAATACACGTGTGAACACTTAGACCCAATGAGTCCCTAGTGAGCCTCTAGTTGACTAGCTCGTTGTGATCAATAGATAGTCATGGTTTCCTGACTATGGACATTGGATGTCGTTGATAACGGGATCACATCATTAGGAGAATGATGTGATGGACAAGACCCAATCATAAGCACAGCATAAAAGATCGTATAGTTCGTTTGCTAGAAGCTTTGCCAATGTCAAGTATCTATTCCTTCGACCATGAGATCGTGTAACTCCCGGTTACCGTAGGAGTGCCTTGGGTGTATCAAACGTCACAACGAATCGGGTGACTATAAAGGTGCATTACGGTATCTCCGAAAGTATCTGCTGGGTTGACACGGATCGAGGCGGGATTTGTCACTCCGTATGACGGAGAGGTATCTCTGGGCCCACTCGGTAATGCATCATCATAATGAGCTCAATGTGACCAAGGTGTTGGCCACGGGATCATGCATTACGGTACGAGTAAAGTGACTTGCCAGGTAACGAGACTGAACAAGGTATTGGGATACCGACGATCGAGTCTCGGGCAAGTAACGCATCGATTGACAAAGGAATTGTATATGTGGTTTGATCGAATCCTCGACATCGTGGTTCAACCGATGAAATCATCGAGGAGCATGTAGGAGCCAACATGGATATCCGCACCCGCTGTTGGTTATTGCCCGAGAGTCGTCTCGGTCATGTCTGCGTGTCTCCGAACCCGTAGGGTCTACACACTTAAGGTTCGGTGGCGCTAGGGTTAGTAGGAAGTCAAGTATGTGACCACCGAATGTTGTTCGAGTCCGGATGAGATCCCGGACGTCACGAGGAGTTCCAAAGGTCCGGAGGTAAAGAATAATATATAGGAAGTGGTGTTTGACCATCGGGAAAGTTTGGGGTTTCGGTAAAATCACGGACCACGGAAGGGTCCCGAGGTCCACCGGTGGGGCCACCTATCCGGAGGGCCCCATGGGCTGAGAGGGAAGGAACCAGCCCACAAGGGGCTGGTGCGCCCCCCTAGGGTCCACCCCCTGCGCCTAGGGTTGAAACCCTAGGGGTGGGGGGCGCCCCACCTGGCTTGGGGGGTACTCCACCCCCCTTGGCCGCCGCCCCCCAGGAGATTGGATCTCGGGGCGCCACAGGGGCCTATATAAAGGGGGAGGGAGGGGCTGCGGTACACAACTCCCAAGGCGCAGCCCTCCCTCCCAACACATCTCCTCCTCCGTAAGAGCTCGTGAAGCCCCGCCGAGATCTTGCTTCTCCACCATCACCACGCCGTCGTGCTGCCGGTGGAGCTGTCTTCCTCAACCTCTCCTTCCCCCTTGCTGGATCAAGAAGGAGGAGACGTCGCTCGTCCCATACGTGTGTTGAACGCGGAGGTGCTGTCCGTTCAGCACTTGGCATCGGTGATCTGAATCACGTTCGAGTACGACTCCATCATCACCTTGCAAGCTTCCGCACGCGATCTACAAGTGGTATGTAGATGCAAACTCTCTCCCGTTACTCGTTGCTTAGATGAACTCATAGATGGATCTTGGTGAAGCCGTAGGAAAATTTTAATTTTCTGCAACGCTCCCCAACAAAGGCATCATGAGCTAGGTCTATCGTAGTTCTCTAATGCACGAGTAGAACACAATTTGTTGTGGGCGTTGATCTTGTCATCTTACTTGCCTCTACTAGTCTTTTCTTGCTCAACGGTATTGTGGGATGAAGCGGCCCGACCAACCTTACACGTGCGCTTACGTGAGACCGGTTCCACCGACTAACATGCACTAGTTGCATAAGGTGGCTGGCGGGTGTCTGCTCTCCCACTTTAGTTGGAGCGGAATCGATGAACAGGGCCCTTATGAAGGGTAAATAGAAGTTGACAAAATCACGTTGTGGTGATTCGTAGGTAAGAAAACGTTCTTGCTAGAACCCAATCGCAGCCACGTAAAAGATGCAACAACAACTAGAGGCGTCTAACTTGTTTTTGCAGCGATTGATCATGTGATGTGATATGGCCGAAGTTGTGATGAATGTTGAATTGTGATGTATGAGATCATGTTCTTGTAATAGGATTCACGACTTGCATGTCGATGAGTATGACAACCGCAGGAGCCATAGGAGTTGTCTTTATTTTTGTATGACCTGCGTGTCATTGAAGAACGCCATGTAAACTACTTTACTTCATTACTAAACGCGTTAGTCATAGAAGTAGAAGTAGTCGTTAGCGTGACAACTTCATGAAGACACGATGATGGAGATCATGATGATGGAGATCATGGTGTCAAGCCGGTGACAAGGTGATCATGGAGCCCCGAAGATGGAGATCAATGGAGCTTGATGATATTGGCCATATCATGTCACAACTATATAATTGCATGTGATGTTTATTATGTTTATGCATCTTGTTTACTTAGGACGACGGTAGTAAATAAGATGATCCCTTATAAAATTTCAAGAAGTGTTCTCCCCTAACTGTGCACCGTTGCTACGGTTAAATCGTTTCTAAGCACCACGTGATGATCGGTGTGATGGATCCTTACGTTCACATACAACGGGTGTAAGACAGTTTTACACAAATAAAACACTTAGGGTTAACTTGACGAGCCTAGCATGTGCGGACATGGCCTCGAACACGGAGACCGAAAGGTCGAACACGAGTCGTATGGAAGATACGATCAACATGAAGATGTTCACCGATGATGACTAGTCCGTCTCACGTGATGATCGGACACGGGCTAGTCGACTCGAATCGTGTAACACTTAGATGACTAGAGGATGTCTAATCTAAGTGGGAGTTCATAATTTTGATTAAGAACTTTATTATCATGAACTTAGTCTAAAACCTTTGCAAATATGTCTTGTAGATCAATGGCCAACGCTAATGTCAACATGAACTTCAACGCGCTCCTAGAAAACCAAGCTGAAAGATGATGGCAGCAACTATACGGATCGGGTCCTAACCCGAGGATCATCCTCATAGCTGCCAGAAGCAATATGTCCTAGAAGGACCGCTAGGTGCCGCTCCGTCCCGAAGAACCAAGACGTTATGAACGCTTGGCAAACTTCGTCTTGATGATTACTCCCTCGTTCGGTGCGGCATGCTCTACAGCTTAGAACCGGGGCTCCAAAAGCGTTTTGAGCATCACGGAGCATATGAGATGTTCAAGAGCTGAAACTAGTTTTCCAAGCTCATGCCCGGTCGAGAGATATGATGTCTCCGACAAGTTCTACAGATTGTAAGATGGAGGAGAACAGTTACGTCGGTGAACACATCCTCAAGATGTCCGGGTTGCACGCAGCAGATGACCCAGCTTGAACATTAACCTCCCGGATGAGGCGGTCATTGACAGAATCCTCCGCCGCTCCCACCAAGCTACAAGAGCTTTGTGATGAACTACAACATGCGGGGATGGTAAAGACCATTCTGAAGTGTTCTCAATCTGAAGTCAGCAGAGGCTGAAATCAAGAAAGAACATCAAGTGTTGATGGTCAATAAGACCACTAAGTTCAAGAAGGGCAAGGGTAAGAAGAACTTCAAGAAGGACGGCAAGGATGTTGCCGCTACCGTAAGCCATTCTTGCCGGAAGAAGTCAAAGAATGGACCCAAGCACGAGACCGAGTGCTTTTATTGCAAGGGAAGGGCACTTTGGGCGGAACTGCCCCAAATACTTAGCGGATAAGAAGGCCGCAACACCAAAGGTATATTTGATATACATGTAATTGATGTGTACCTTACCGATTACTCGTAGTAACTCCCGGTATTTGATACCGTGCCGTTGCTCACATATGTAACTCACAGCAGGAGCTGCGGAATAAACGGAGATCTGGCGGAAGGGCGAGGTGACGATCTTGCGTCGGGAATGGTTCGGTCGATGTGATCACCGTCGCACGCTGCCTCTACATTTACCTACGGGATTAGTTTTAAACCTCAATAATTGTTATTTAGTGCCAAGTTTGAGCATGAACATTGTATCCGGATCTCGTTTATACGAGATGGCTACTCATTTAAGTCGAGAATAATGGTTGTTCGATTTATATGAGAGATATGTTTTATGGTCATGCTCCGATGGTCAATGGTTTATTCTTAATGAATCTCGGCGTAATATTACAGATGTTCATAGTGTGGATGCCAAAAGATGTAAAGTTGATAACGATAGTCCCACATACTTGTGGCACTCGCCGCCTTGGTCACATTGGTGTCAAGCGCATGAAGAAGCTCCATGCTTGATGGACTTTTAGAGTCTCTTGATTATGAATCGTTTGACACATGCGAACCTTGCCTCTTAGGCAAAATGACCAAGACTCCGTTCTCCGGAACAATGGAGCGAGCAACCAACTTGTTGGAAATCATACATACCGATGTGTGCGGTCCAATGAGCGTTGAGGCTCGCGGAGGATATCGTTATGTTCTCACTCTCACGGATGACTTAAGTAGATATGGGTATGTCTACTTAATGAAACACAAGTCTGAGACCTTTGAAAAGTTCAAGGAATTTCAGAGTGAGGTAGAGAATCAACGTGACCGTAAGATAAAGTTCCTACGATCAGATCGTGGGGAGAATACTTAAGTCACGAATTTGGTACACACTTAAGAAAATGTGGAATCGTTTCACAACTCACGCCGCCTGGAACACCTCAGTGAAACGGTGTGTCCGAACGTTAATCGCACTCTATTGGATATGGTGCGGTCTATGATGTCTCTTACCGATTTACCGCTATCATTTTGGGGATACGCTCTGAGACAGCTACATTCACTTTAAATAGGGCACCGTCTAAATCCGTTGAGACGACACCGTATGAATTATGGTTTGGGAAGAAACCTAAGTCGTCGTTTCTAAAAGTTTGGGGATGTGATGCTTATGTCAAGAAACTTCAACCCGAAAAGCTCGAACCCAAGTCGGAAAAATGCGTATTCATAGGATACCCTAAGGAAACTGTCGGGTATACCTTCTACTTAAGACCGAAGGCAAGATCTTTGTTGCCAAGAACGGATGCTTTCGGAGAAAGAGTTTCTCTCGAAAGAAGTAAGTGGGAGGAAAGTAGAACTCGATGAAGTACTACCTCTCGAGCGGGAAAGTGGTGCAGCGCAGAAACCGTTCTGTGATGCCCACACCAACCAAGAGGAAAACGTTGATGATGATCAAGGTACTTGGATCAAGTTACTCTTGAACTTCAAGGTCCACGAGGACACGTTCCGCACTGCAGTGGTACGGCAACCTGTCATGGAAATCATGTTGCTAGACAACAATGAACCTTCGAACTATGAAGAAGCAATGGCGGGCCGGATTCCAACAAATGGCTTGAGGCCATGAAATCCGAGATAGAATCCATGTATGAAAACAAAGTATGGACTTTGACAGACTTGCCCGATGATCGGCGAGCGATAGAAAATAAATGGATTTTTAAGAAGAAGACGGACGCGATGGTAATGTTACCATCTATAAAGCTCGACTTGTCGCTAAGGGTTATCGACAAGTTCAAGGGATTGACTACGACGAGACTTTCTCTCCGTGGCGAAGCTTAAGTCCGTCCGAATCATGTTAGCAATTGTCGCATACTATGATTATGAGATATGGCGATGGACGTCAAAACGGCATTCCTTAATGGACATCTTAAGGAAGAGCTGTATATGATGCAGCCGGAAGGTTTTGTCGATCCTCGAACGCTAACAAAGTATGCAAGCTCCAGCGATCCATTTATGGACTGGTGCAAGCATCTCGAGTTGGAACATTCGCTTTGATGAGATGATCAAAGCGTTTGGGTTTATGCGACTTATGGAGAAGCTGCGTTTACAAGAAAGTGAGTGGGAGCTCAGAGCATTTCTCCTATTATATGTAGATGACATACTCTTGATGGGAAATGATACTGAAACTCTGGACAGCATTAAGGCCTACTTGAACAAGTGTTTTTCAATGAAGGACCTTGGAGAAGCTGCTTATATATTAGGGATCAAGATCTATAGAGATAGATCAAGACGCCTCATAGGTCTTTCACAAAGCACATACCTTGATAAGATTTTGAAGAGGTTCAAAATGGATCAGTCCAAGAAGGGGTTCTTGCCTATGTTACAAGGTGTGAAACTGAGCTCAGCTCAGTCACCGACCACGGCAAAAGATAAAGAAGAGATGAGTGTCATCCCTATGCTTCAGCCATAGGATCTATTATGTATGCCATGCTTTGTGTACCGACCGATGTAAACCTTGCCGTAAGTTTGGTTGCAAGATACCAAAGTAACCCGCAAGGAACACCGGACAGCGGTCAAGAATATCTGAAGTACCGAAAAGGACAAAGGACATGTTTCTCGTTTATGGAGGAGACGAAGAGCTCGTCGTAAGGGTTACGTCGACGCTAGCTTCGACTCAGATCTGATGACTCTAAGTCACAAACCGGATACGTGTATATGTTGAATGGTGGAGCGATGGCTGGTGCAGTACAAGCGAGCGTCGTGGCGGGATCTACGTGTGAAGCGGAGTACATGGCAGCCTCGGAGGCAGCGCATGAAGCGATTTGGGTGAAGGAGTTCATCACCGACCTAGGAGTCATACCCAATGCGTCGGGGCCGATCAAACTCTTCGTGACAACACCGGAGCTATTGCCCTTGCCAAGGAGCCCAGGTTTCACAAGAAGACCGAGCACATCAAGCGTCGCTTCAACTCCATCCGTGAAAATGTTCAAGATGGAGACAGAGAGATTTGCAAAGTGCACACGGATCTGAATGTCGCAGATCCGTTGACTAAACCTCTCTCGCGTGCAAAACATGATCAACACCAGAACTCTATGGGTGTTCGATTCATCACAATGTAACTAGATTGGTGACTCTAGTGCAAGTGGGAGACTGTTGGAAATATGCCCTAGAGGCAATAATAAAAGGATTATTATATTTCAATGTTCATGATAATTGTCTTTTGTTCATGCTATAAATGTATTATCCGGAAATCGTAATACACGTGAACACTTAGACCCAATGAGTCCCTAGTGAGCCTCTAGTTGACTAGCTCGTTGTGATCAATAGATAGTCATGGTTTCTGACTATGGACATTGGATGTCGTTGATAACGGGATCACATCATTAGGAGAATGATGTGATGGACAAGACAATCATAAGCACAGCATAAAAGATCGTATAGTTCGTTTGCTAGAAGCTTTGCCAATGTCAAGTATCTATTCCTTCGACCATGAGATCGTGTAACTCCGGTTACCGTAGGAGTGCCTTGGGTGTATCAAACGTCACAACGAATCGGGTGACTATAAAGGTGCATTACGGTATCTCCGAAAGTATCTGTGGGTTGACACGGATCGAGATCGGATTTGTCACTCCGTATGACGGAGAGGTATCTCTGGGCCCACTCGGTAATGCATCATCATAATGAGCTCAATGTGACCAAGGTGTTGTACACGGATCATGCATTACGATGCGAGTAAAGTGACTTGCCGTAACGAGACCGAACAAGGTATTGGGATACCGACGATCGAGTCTCGGGCAAGTAACGCATCGATTGACAAAGGGAATTGTATACGTGGTTTGATCGAATCCTCGACATCGTGGTTCAACCGATGAAATCATCGAGGAGCATGTGGGAGCCAACATGGATATCCGACCCGCTGTTGGTTATTGCCCGAGAGTCGTCTCGGTCATGTCTGCGTGTCTCCGAACCCGTAGGGTCTACACACTTAAGGTTCGGTGACGCTAGGGTTAGTAGGAAGTCAAGTATGTGACCACCGAATGTTGTTCGAGTCCGGATGAGATCCCTGACGTCACGAGGAGTTCGGAAGGGTCCGGAGGTAAAGAATAATATATAGGAAGTGGTGTTTCGCCATCGGGAAAGTTTGGGGTTTCGGTAAAACGGACCACCGGAAGGGTCCCGGGGGTCCACCGGGTGGGGCCACCTATCCCGGAGGGCCCCATGGGCTGAGAGGGGAAGGGAACCAGCCCACAAGGGGCTGGTGCGCCCCCCTAGGGTCCACCCCCTGCGCCTAGGGTTGAAACCCTAGGGGTGGGGGGCGCCCCACCTGGCTTGGGGGGTACTCCACCCCCCTTGGCCGCCGCCCCCCCTGGAGATTGGATCTCCAGGGGCCGGCCACCCCCCTGGGGGCCTATATAAAGGGGGGAGGGAGGGGGGCTGCGGTACACAACTCCCAAGGCGCAGCCCCTCCCCTCCCCAACACATCTCCTCCTTCGTAAGAGCTCGGAAGCCACTGCCGAGTCTTGCTTCTCCACCATCACCACGCCCGTCTTGCCGGTGGAGCTGTCTTCCTCAACCTCTCCTTCCCCCTTGCTTGATCAAGAAGGAGGAGACGTCGCTCGTCCCGTACGTGTGTTGAACGCGGAGGTGCTGTCCGTTCAGCACTTGGCATCGGTGATCTGAATCACGTTCGAGTACGACTCCATCATCACCTTGCAAGCTTCCGCACGCGATCTACAAGTGGTATGTAGATGCAAACTCTCTCCCATTACTCGTTGCTTAGATGAACTCATAGATGGATCTTGGTGAAGCCGTAGGAAAAATTTTAATTTTCTGCAACGTTCCCCAACAGCTAATGATATGCAAAGCCACAAGCTTGGGGAAGCTATGTTTGATGTAGATGATATTTTTTGTCCCCCAAGTTTTGATGAGCAAATTTATTATGATGAAAGCATGCCTCCTATTTATGATGATTATATTGATAAAAGTGGGTTTGGAAGAGTGTCAACTTTAAGAAGTAATGATCCCACTATTTTTGAGGATGTTGGAAATTATTGTGATAATTATGAAAGTGGATTTGGAGAGGTCATGACTTTATTTAGTGATGAATCCACTATTTCGGAAGAGGTTCCAATTGATTATGAGAACAAAGCTGCTATCTATGATGATTATTGTGATGACTTGTATGCTATTAGGAATATCGATAACCATGAAACTTGTCATCATGATTTTAGTTTTCAATTGGATTATGCCTCACATGATAATTATTTTGTTGAGTTTGCTCCCACTACTATTCATGAGAAGAAATTTGCTTATGTGGAGAGTAGTAAATTTTCTATGCTTGTAGATCATGAAAAGAATACTTTATGTTCTGGTTATATTGTTGAATTCATTCATGATGCTACTGAAAATTATTATGATGGAGGAATATATGCTTGTAGGAATTGCAAAAATATTAAGTTTCCTCTCTATGTGTTGAAAATTTTGAAGCTATGCTTGTTTTGCCTTCCTATGCTAGTTGATTATTGTTCCCATAAGTTGTTGGCTCACAAAATCACTATGCATAGGAAGTGGGTTAGACTTAAATGTGCTAGTCATATGCTTCATGATGCTCCCATTATGTTTCAATTCTTATCTTTTAGGTGAGCATCATTGTCATCATCATGCCTAGCTAGAAAGGCATCAAAGGAAAGCGCTTGTTGGGAGACAACCCAATATCTATCCTTACTGTTTTTGTGTGTCCACATGATTATTCTACTGTATTAATCATGTTTTATAGCTTTTGTTTCAATAAAGTGCCAAGTAAGACCTTTAGGATAGCTTATGGTGATAGTTGTGTTGATCCTGCTGAGAATCAGAAACTTTTGCATCCAGTAAATTAGTTTTGTTAATTCACAGAAATGTGATATTGATCTGATTCTTTTTGATCTGGATTTGTACACGAATTTCTTAGGACTTCCTAATTTTGTAGGATGTTTGGAGTTCCAGAGGTATACGTTTGATACAGATTACTACAGACTGTTCTATTTTTGACAGATTCTGTTTTCTATGTGTTGTTTGCTTATTTTGATGAATATATGGCTAGTATTAAGTGGTATGAACCATAGAAAAGTTTGAATACAGTAGATATTACACCAATATGAATTTATAATGAGTTCATTATAGCACCTAAGTGGTGGTTTTATTTTCTTATACTAACGGAGCTTACGAGTTTTCTATTGAGTTTTGTGTTGTGGAGTTTTCAAGTTTTGGGTAAAGATTCGATGGACTATGGAATAAGGAGTGGCAAGAGCCTAAGCTTGGGGATGCCCATGTCACCCCAAGATATTCAATAATAGCCAAAAGCCTAAGCTTGGGGATGCCCCGGAAGGCATCCCCTCTTTTGTCTTCGTTCATCGGTAACTTTACTTGGAGCTATATTTTTATTCACCACATGATATGTGTTTTGCTTAGAGCGTCATTTTATTTTGTTAGTATTAGCTTGATGTTATTTGGAATAATGTTTTGCATCTTTAGTTTCAATAAAAATGTCAAGGATAGCCTTTACCATGCTTATTTTGCTAGTATACATGTTGTTGTTTGAAAACAGAAAGTTTATCGCTGTTGCAAAAATTCCCTAGAAAAGTCAGAGCATGATATAATGTTAAAACCTTTTGCACAATAAGATCTGATAAATTTACTACAGTAGGAATTTTCTTTCTTAATTTTTTGAGTTAGGAAAATATGGTGAATCTTGCATTCTTTACAGACTGTACTGTTTTGGCAGATTGCTGTTATGTCTGCATTGTTTGCATATGTTTGCTTGTTTAATGATTCTATTTGAGGATAGGAATATTAAATATGCAGAGGCATTTAGTATGAAATGTGGAATAATAATTTTAGTGATTTTGTTACAGTAGAAAATGATAAGGTTTTGCATTGGTTTATACTAACCTATCTCACGAGTTCTTGTTGAGTTTGGTGTGGATGAAGCTTTTGATAAAAAGAGAAACCATGATATGAGAGGAATTAAGGAGACACAAAAGTTCAAGCTTGGGGATTCCCAAGGCACCCCAAGATAATATTTCAAGAAGTCTCAAGCATCTAAGCTTGGGGATGCCCCATTAGGCATCCCACCTTTCTTCTTCAACAACTATCGGTTAGTATCGGTTGAGCCTAAGTTTTTGCTTCTTCACATGAGTTGTGCTATCGTTGCAATGTCATTTTATTTTGTTTTGCTTGCTGTTTGAATAAATACCAAGATCTGAAATTCTTAAACGAGAGAGAGTCTTGACATAGTTACATAATTATTTAGCTACTCATTGATCTCCACTCATATCTTTTTGGAGTAGTTTGTCATTTACTCGTGTGCTTCACTTATATCCTATGAGTAAATGGTTGAATGAGTTGAATGTCATAAATCTGAAATTTTATATGTCTCATTTTCTTATCCCATGGGGAGTAATAGGTTGTAAATTTATTGGTTAGCAAGCATTGTATTGGTCTTTTGAACAATTCATGAAAGAATATTGAAGGAAGAGAGATTCCACATATAAATATACTATCTTAGACATCTTTTATTATTGTGAGCACTCATTAAGTATGACATGCTAAAGAGTTGATGTTGGACAAGGAAGACAACCTAATGGGTTATGTTTTCTCACATCTCAGTTAAAGTATATTGTCATGGATCGTTGAAACATGTTGAGCTTGCCTTTCCCCCTCATGCTAGCCAAATTCCTTGCACCAAGTAGAGATACTACTTGTGCTTCCAAATATCCTTAAACCTAGTTTTTGCCATGATTGTCCACCATACCTACCTATATGCGGTATTTACCTACCGTTCCAAGTAAATTTGCATGTGCCAAACTGTAAAACTTCAAATAATAATCTGTTTTGTATGCCCGAATCGCTCATGTAGCGACTAGGGGCAGTCATTATCTTCCATGCTATGTGGGTTATTCTCAAGATGAGTGGACTCCGCTCATCATTCACGAGAAAAATGGCTGGTATCCGGGATGCCCAGTCCCATGATCCAAACAAAACTCCCCCAGGTTTGATGTTAGTTGGAGGCACCCGTTGTTTCGGGCAAGCCATGGATTAACAATTGTTGGTGGAGGGGGAGTAAAAACTTTTACCATTCTGTTTGGGAACCGCCTATAATGTATGTAGTATGGAAGATATTGGGAACTCTTGGTTGTTATGTTGACAATGAGATCATACCTCTCAAAATTATTTATCTCTATTTCAAATTCGAGCTCTGGCACCTCTGCAAATCCCTGTTTCCCTCTGCGAAGGGCCTATCTTTTACTTTTATGCAAGAGTCAAGGTGATCTTCACCTTTCCCTTTTTCATTTTATCCTTTGGCAAGCACCTCGTGTTGGAAAGATCCTGATATATATATCCAATTGGATGTAAGTTAGCATGAACTATTATTGTTGACATCACCCAAAGGTGAATACATTGGGAGGCAACACTATAAGCCCCTATCTTTCTCAGTGTTCGATTAAAACTCCATAACCATTAGTATTGCGTGAATGTTAGCAATTGTAGAAGACTATATGATAGTTGAGTATGTGGAGTTTGCTAAATCAAAGCTTTGACGTAGACCCTTCCTGGAAATAAGATGAATTGTAATTGTTTGATGACTAGGAATGAAGTTTGCTAGTTTATGGTCTATGCTTTCAACATGTGAATTGCTTGTTACTTGTTCGTGAGAAGTTTTTATGAGATGAACTACTGTTATGACATATAATCATGCTAGAAAAGGTGATTGAAATTATCATTGATCAAACTTGTGCACCTTCTAGCATTCACACTTCATAAATTCTTTCCTTTTCATTTACCTACTCGAGGACGAGCAGGAATTAAGCTTGGGGATGCTGATACGTCTCCAATGTATCTATAATTTATGAAGCATTCATGCTATTTTATTATCTGTTTTGAATGATTACAGGCTTTATTATACACTTTTATATTGCTTTTGGGACTAACCTACTAACCGGAGGCCCAACCCATATTGTTGTTTTATTGCCTGTTTCAGTATTTTGAAGAAAAGGAATATCAAACGGAGTCCAAACGGAATGAAACCTTTGGCAACATGATTTTTGGAACGAACGTGACCCAGGAAACTTGGAGTGCAAGCCAGGGGAGCATCAAGGAAGCCACGAGATATGGGGGCGTGCCCACCCCCCTGGGCGCGCCCTTCCCTCTGGTGGGCCCCTCGAGGCTCCCCCGACCGACTTCTTTCGCTTATATAAGTCCACATACCCTAAACCATCGAACAGAAGATAGATCGGGAGTTCCGTCGCCGCAAGCCTCTATAGCCACCAAAAACCTCTCGGGAGCCCGTTCCGGCACCCTGCCGAAGGGGGGATCCCTCACTGGTGCCATCTTCATCATCCCGATGCTATCCATGACGAGGAGGGAGTAGTTCACCCTCGGGGCTGAGGGTATGTACCAGTAGCTATGTGTTTGTGATACGTCTCCAACGTATCTATAATTTTTGATTGCTCCATGCTATATTATCTACTGTTTCGGGCAATATTAGGCTTTATTTTCCACTTTTATATTATTTTTGGGACTAACCTATTAACCGGAGGCCCAGCCCAGAATTGCTGTTTTTAGCCTATTTCAGTGCTTCGAAGAAAAGGAATATCAAACGGAGTCAAAAAGACCTGAAACTCCATGGAACCTGTTTTTGGACCAGAAGAAGCCCATGGAGTATCGGAACCTCACCAGGGGAGTCCCGGGCTGCCCACGAGGGTGGGGGGTGCGCCCACCCCCCTAGGGCGCGCCCCTACCTCGTGGCCAGCCCGGAAGTCCACCGACGTACCTCCTGCACCCATATATACTCTCGTACCCTAAAACTTCCAGAACGGAGATTAGATCGGGAGTTCTGCCGCCGCAAGCCTCTATAGCCACGAGAAATCAATCGGGGCCCTCTGCGGCATCCTGCCGGAGCGGTCTTCATCACCATGAATGCCAAGGACCGGAAGGTGGAGGCCATGGAGGAGGAAGTACAAGGGGGAGAACCTCTCCTCCTCTCTTCCGGTGGCGCCGCAGTGCCATCGGGAGGAGAATCATCGCCATGGTGATCGTCTTCATCAACATCACCATCATCATCACCATCCTCATCTCTTTTACGCGGTTCACTCTCCCGCACCCCGCTGATCCCTACTTGAACATGGTGCTTTATGCCACATATTATGGTCCAATGATGTGTTGCCATCCTATGATGTTTTGAGTAGATATCTTTTGTCTTTGGGTTGATTGATGATCTAGATTGGTATGAGCTCTATATTTTACTTTGGTGCTGTCCTATGGTGCCCTTCGTGTCGCGCAAGCGTGAGGGATTCCCGTTGTATGGTGTTGCAATACGTTCATGATTCGCTTATAGTGGGTTGGTGAGTGAACAGAAGCACAAACCCGAGTAAGAGGGATTGTAGCGTATGGGAATAAAGAGGACTTGATGCTTTAATGCTATGGTTGGGTTTTACCTTAATGATCTTTAGTAGTTGCGGATGCTTGCTAGAGTTCCAATCATAAGTGCATATGATCCAAGTAGAGAAAGTATGTTAGCTTATGCCTCTCCCTCATATGAAACTGCAATAGTGATTACTGGTCTTGTTAACAATTGCCTAGGACAATTCCGCACACCGATCCACCATTATTCCACACTCGCTATTTATATTATTTAGTATTATATTCTAACTTTATGATAATATCACCTACTTTTATGTTTTAGCTCTCCGATATCATGCAAAGTTATCCTCTCCGTACCCACAACTTAGTTTTATTTCTCGTTGCTAGTTGGAAGCAAACGTTCGGTGCACGTAGAGTCGTATCAGTGGCAAATAGGACTTGAGAGAATATTGATCTTACCTTTAGCTCCTTGTGGTTTCGACACTCCATACTTGTCACTTCCATCTTTGGAAAGTACTACGATGGTTCCTTGCACTTGGGGATTATCAGTTTGATCTCTCTCTCTCCCGCGCGCGTTCTCTCTATGGCACGATCTTGATGTATCACGAGCTTTGCTATTATAGTTGGATCTTATGATGTTTCTCCCCCCTCTACTCTCTTGTGATGAATTGAGTTTTCCCTTTGAAGTTGTCTTGTCAGATTGAGTCTTTAAGGATTTGTGTCTTGTCAGACATTTGAAGTTGTCTTGTCAGACACTTGATGTATGTCTTGCCGTGCTTATCTGTGGTGACAATGGGATATCACGTGCCACTTGATGTATGTTTTGGTGATCAACTTGCGGGTTCCGCCCATGAACCTATGCATAGGGGTTGGCACACGTTTTCGTCTTGACTCACTTGTAGAAACTTTGGGGCACTCTTTGAAGTACTTTGTGTTGGTTGAATAGATGAATCTGAGATTGTGTGATGCATATCGTATAATCCTGCCCACGGATACTTGAGGTGACAATGGAGTATCTAGGTGACATTAGAGTTTTGGTTGATTTGTGTCTTAAGGTGTTATTCTAGTACGAACTCTTGAATAGATTGATCTGAAAGAATAACTTTGAGGTGGTTTTGTACCCTACCATAATCTCTTCGTTTGTTCTCCGCTATTAGTGGCTTTGGAGTGACTCTTTGTTGCATGTTGAGGGATAGTTATATGATCTATCTATGTTATTATTGTTGAGAGAACTTGCACTAGTGAAAGTATGAACCCTAGGCCTTGTTTCCTATCATTGCAATACCATTTACGCTCACTTTTATCATTAGTTACCTTGCTGTTTTTATATTTTCAGATTACAAAAACCTATATCTACCATCATATTGCACTTGTATCACTATCTCTTCGCCGAACTAGTGCACCTATATAATTTACCATTGTATTGGGTGTGTTGGGGCCACAAGAGACTCTTTGTTATTTGGTTGCAGGGTTGTTTGAGAGAGACCATCTTCATCCTACGCCTCCCACGGATTGATAAACCTTAGGTCATCCACTTGAGGGAAATTTGCTACTATCCTACAAACCTGTGCACTTGCAGGCCCAACAACGTCTACAAGAAGAAGGTTGTGTAGTAGACATCAAGCTCTTTTTCTGGCGCCGCTTGGAGGTTAGATGCGGCACTCACACCCCGTCAACTAAGCTCTTTTATGGCGCCGTTGCCGGGGAGGTGAGTGCTTGAAGGTACATCTTTAGATCTTGTAATCGAATCTTTTTGTTTCTTGTTTTATCAATAGTTTAGTTTATAAAAGAAAAACTATAAAAAATGGATTGAGTTTGCCTCATACGCTTCATCTTTTTAATATCTTTCGTGAGAATGATGGAAAGGAAAATTGTGCTCAATTGCTAGAAGAAGAATGCATTAAAATGTTTGGTACTAGATCCTTGTATGATGAGCATGATTGCAATGTTGTTAGTATGAATTCCTTGAATATCCATGATGCTAATGATATGCAAAGCCACAAGCTTGGGGAAGCTATGTTTGATGAAGATGATATATTTTGTCCCCCAAGTTTTGATGAGCAAATTTATTATGATGAAAGCATGCCTCCTATTTATGATGATTATATTGATGAAAGTGGATTTGGAAGAGTGTCAACTTTAGGAAGTAATGATCCCACTATTTTTGAGGATGTTGAAAATTATTGTGATAATTATGAAAGTGGATTTGGAGAGGTCATGACTTTATTTAGTGATGAATCCACTATTTCGGAAGAGGTTCCAATTGATTATGAGAACAAAGTTGCTATGTATGATGATTATTGTGATGACTTGGATGCTATTAGGAATAATGATAACCATGAAACTTGTCATCATGATTTTAGTTTTTAATTGGATTATGCCTCACATGATAATTATTTTGTTGAGTTTGCTCCCACTACTACTCATGAGAAGAAATTAGCTTATGTGGAGAGTAGTAAATTTTCTATGCTTGTAGATCATGAAAAGAATGCTTTATGTTCTGGTTATATTATTGAATTCATTCATGATGCTACTGAAAATTATTATGATGGAGGAACATATGCTTGTAGGAATTGCAAAATATTTAGTTTCCTCTCTATGTGTTGAAAATTTTGAAGCTATGCTTGTTTTGCCTTCCTATGCTAGTTGATTTTTGTTCCCATAAGTTGTTTGCTCACAAAATCACTATGCATAGGAAGTGGGTTAGAAAAAGGTCTTGATAACCCACAAGTATAGGGGATCGCAATAGTTTTCGAGGGTAAGTATTTAACCCAAATTTATAGATTCGACACAAGGGGAGCCAAAGAATATTTGAAGGTATTAGTAGCTGAGTTGTCAATTCAACCACACCTGGAGATTAATTATCTGCACAAAGTGATTAGCAGCACAGTAGTATGATAGTTTTGATGATAGCGGCAGTAGTAACAAAGAACGATAATAAATGATAGCGGTGATATTGTAGCAATAATTTATAGCAGAGCAATGATAGTAACTTAGCAGGAACAATATGAGATAAATTCGTAGGCATTGGATCGGTGACTTGTTGGATGATATTCATCATGTGACAGTTATAATCTAGGGCGATACGGCACTAGCTCCAGTTCATCGATATAATGTAGGCATTTATTCCGAACATAGTCACACATGCTTTATTAAAATAACTTGAATGACATCGTTTGTCCAACCCTCCTGTGGCAGCGGGGTCCATATTGGAAACTAAGGGATATTAAGGCCTCCTTTTAATAGAGAACCGGAACAAAGCATTAACACATAGTGAATACATGAACTCGTCAAACTACGGTCATCACCGAGAGTGGGCCTGGTTGTTGCTACCCCGGGGTTATCGGATCACAACCGTAGTAGGTGACTATAACTTGCAAGATTGGACCTAAAACATGGATATAATTATGAATTCATAAATGGTTCAGATCTGAGTTCATGGCACCCGGGCCCAAAGTGACAAGCATTAAGCATAGCAAAGTCATAGCAACATCAATCTAAGAACATAGTGGATACTAGGGATCAAGCCCTAAAAAAACTAACTCGATTACATGATGAATCTCATCCAACTCCTCACCGACTAGCGAGCCTACGAAGGAATTACTCACTTCCGGTGGGGAGCATCATGGAATTGGCGATGGTGATGTGTTGGTGATGACGAAGATCGAAGATCCCCCTCTCCGGAGCCCCAAACGGACTCCAGATCTACCCTCCCGAGGAAGAACAGGGCTTGGCGGCGGCTCCGTCTCGTGGATCGCGATAATTCTTTCTCCCTAATTTTTTTCTAGAAATATGTGATTTTGTAGTATCACGGGAGTCGTCTGCGGGGCCACCACGTGGGTACAACCCACCTGGGCGCCCAGGAGAGGGGGGGCGCCCTGGTGGGTTGTGCCCACCCTGGGGCCCCTCTCTGGTGGGTCTTGGCTCAAAAAATCCTCTTTTATTCCATGAAAATTCCTCGCAAAGTTTCGTTCCATTACGAGAACTTTTATTTCTGCACAAAAACAACACCATGGTAGTTCTGCTGAAAATAGCGTCAGTCCGGGGTTAGTTTCATTCAAATCATGCAAATTAGAGTCCAAAACAAGAGGAAAAGCGTGAGAAAAAGTCGATATGTTGGAGAAGTATCAAAGCGTCGCCGTCTCGAGGCGGAACCTTGGCGGAACCAATCTAAGGCTCCGGCGGAGCTGTTCTGCCGGGGAAACATCCCTCTGGGAGGGGGAAATCATCACCATTGTCATCTCCATCGATCCTCTCATCGAGAGGGGTTCAATCTCCATCAACATCTTCACCAGCACCATCTCCTCTCAAACCCTAGTTCATCTCTTCTATCTGAACTTTGTCTCAAAACCTTAGATTGGTACCTGTGGGTTGCTAGTAGTGTTGATTACTCCTTGTAGTTGATGCTAGTTTATTTATTCGGTGGAAGATCGTATGTTCAGATCCTTTATGCATATTAATACCCCTCTGATTATGAACATGAATATGATCTGTGAGTAGTTAGGTTTGTTCCTGAGGACATGGGAGAAGTTTTGTTATAAGTAGTCATGTGAATTTGGTATTCGTTCGATATTTTGATGAGATGTATGTTGTCTTTCCTCTAGTGGTGTTATGTGAACGTCGACTACATGACACTTCACCATTGTTTGGGCCTAGGGAAAGGCATTGGGATGTAATAAGTAGATGATGGGTTGCTAGAGTGACAGAAGCTTAAACCCTAGTTTATGCGTTGCTTCGTAAGGGGCTGATTTGGATCCATATGTTTCATGCTATGGTTATGTTTACCTTAATTCTTCTTTCATAGTTGCGGATGCTTGCGAGAGGGGTTAATCATAAGTGGGATGCTTGTCCAAGGAAAGGCAGTACCCAAGCACCGGTCCACCCACATATCAAATTATCAAAGTAACGAACGCGAATCATATGAGCATGATGAAAACTAGCTTGATGATAATTCCCATGTGTCCTCGGGAGCGCTTTCCTTTATATAAGAGTTTGTCCAGGCTTGTCTTTTGCTACAAAAAGGATTGGGCCATCTTATTGCACCTTGTTACTTTTGTTACTTGTTACCCATTACAAATGACCTTCTCACAAAACTATTTGTTACCGATAATTTCAGTGCTTGCAGAGAATACCTTACTGAAAACTGCTTGTCATTTCCTACTGCTCCTCGTTGGGTTCGACACTCTTACTTATCGAAAGGACTACGATAGATCCCCTATACTTGTGGGTCATCATTATCCTTGAAGTCAATGAGAATTTTGGATCCACCAAAGTCCTATAAGTGTATATACTATGGTCTTCCTCTTATTGCCCATGAGGTGTTCGATGAATTGTCCCCAAGGTAAATTGTTTTCCCTTCTCTCACTTTATCCCCATTACACACTGAATTTATCATAGGAATTTGCCGTGTAGATGAAGAGTCTATGGGAAAAGTTCTTTGATGACACTTCTTGAGAGGAAAAAGAAGATGGTGATGATTTTGAGATGGAATTGTTTATGATCATTTGATAGGAGAAGGGAAGGAGACCGCGACGTGGTTCTCAGTTTGGCCTCATTCTCATCCATCAAGATAGGCTAGATGGACATGCAAAACTTGTCAATAATTACGTTCTGCCGAACCCGGTGTATATGTAGATACTCTTTAGGCATCAATGCACACGATCCCTTTGTGTGCATTGCGCAAGCTGTGGAGTGGCATGATCCTTGGTTCGAGTTGAGCAACAATTCATGGACGAAGTATACCTTTGTAGTTTGAGAGATTGCATATAGAATTGTAACTACCCACATTCATTAGAACATTCACATTGGGAAAGATGACATGCTTGAGTGTGTGAATAGATACACAAAAGTAGGATCGACATATTTAAACCCGAGTACTTGAGGGCACCCGACCCACTGATGAAGATACTGTGAGGCTTATGGCTATAGGTGAAGCGAGAGGTTGTCCATGGATGCTTTGATCCATTAATTGTATGCATTGAACATGGAAGAATGGTCCTACACCACATGGCATGGACAATACATACGACATTGTCATGATCTGGCCATCATTGTCGAAGCAGTTGGATCAGAGAATCTGTGGATTTGGCATTTGTACTTTCAAATGCATGGCTGTCACAATGTTCTCATTATCCTGCCAAGATTTCTTACATTCGAAAGGCTTGCTACCAGTCAAGCTTCACCTTGCAACTATGTTGTTAGAGCATCAACAACTGGATTTGGCAAATCCGGCCCCTCAAACGCCCATGGACGCGTCCGGGCACGTCCACGGGCACTGACCGGGCACCCCTCAAACGTTGCGCCGCACATCCACATACCGCAAATTCCGATCATCATATCCATGCAATTCATGCACGTCGATCATACGATACAAAACTTTCCGAATGCCAAAGTTCGAAAGAAAGCAAAGCAAATCATAGTTCATCCGCGCCCGAACGAGCTGCGGCGAGTCACACACGTCGACCAGCGGCATCTGCGTGGGCGGAAAGCTCTCCGGGATGGCCCAGCCGGCACTCGGATCATCCTGTGTCCCAAAGGGGGCGGACAGCGTAATCCACATAGGCGCTTGGAGGAAGGGGTGCGGGGATCCGGGCGCGGCAGAGGAGACAACTGCTTCACCACGTTCGAACCTCCCTACGACTCCTCCCCCGCCTCCCTCTCTCGCTGACGGCGTCGTTTCAACTTGCGGGCGACGTTCTCCGCCTTGCAAGTCGCCACCACGACATCGCGCCTCCCACAAATGGGGCGGACCGTGTCTCCGTCGCGGCGGTGTGGCTCGGGCTGGACGACATCTCCGGCGGTGGATCGGGACCGGAGGTGAGGATTGGGAGCAAAGGTGGAGGCCGGTGAGGGTCCGGGCACGGGAATGGTTGGAGGGCGGCGGGAGGAGGAGGAAGGGTTTGGTGGATTTGATGCAATTTGGAGTGGGGTCGGGCTGTCAGGTCCGACGTGGCGAGCGTGCCCACGTGCGCCCATATCCGCCCTATATTTGGGCTGGATATGGGGGGTGCCGGTCAGCCCGGACGTTTGAGGGCCGTTTGAGAGGCCCGTCTGGGTCAAAAAATCATGACCTGGTAGTGACCGGGCGGCCTTCCCGAGCGTTTGAGACGGTTTTGAGGGGTCCGGTTGTAGATGCTCTTAGTGACCACAAGTACAACATAACCTTGAAGATAGACATCTATTCTTCATGAGGCATATTTGTGAAGACAATTCAACATCCCAAAGGCAAGGGTTCTGCAAACAGTTGTAGCCTGTGATATTGAACAAGGCCGGCAAAAAAATACAGGTGAATTAAGCTCTTTCTAGCTGCCATGCCATGCCATCTATACTTAAGAGAGCTTCTGGTGCCTTTCTCACCGGTGCTGTGTCTTGTTCTGTACGTGTGCCTGAACCGAATGCGCCAAGTGCATAGGTTGTACTTACTCTGCAAAAGCTCCAATGGAGGAGATGAGAACAGTGCTGGAAAGGCCATTACCGGCTCCCTCAAACTCGTCAAGATAACATTATCAGATAGTTCAGATTATTACGATAGCAACTTAATTTCTCATCATCCCGTTGCATATGTGTGCAGTATGCTTCTATAAATACCTAAGCGATCCTCTTAACTCAATCAAGCAACACAGAGTAGCTTGTCATTGATCGTGCCATCTCTACTGTGAGTGTGATCGAGCTGGTGATCAAACGCGAGAAGATGGCGTTGCACTGGAGCGGTGGCCTCGCGGTCGCCGTCGCGGCGGCGCTGGCCGTGTCCGCGCTCTTCCCGGCGGGCGCTGCGGGTCACCCGCCGCTCCCAGGCCCGTTGGTCCCGCAGTTCTACGAGCACACGTGCCCGCAGATGCAGGCGTTGGTGGGCGCCATCGTGGCCAAGGAGCACGCCAAGGACCCCCGCATGGCGGCGTCCCTGCTCCGGCTGCACTTCCACGACTGCTTCGTGCAGGGCTGCGACGCGTCCGTGCTGCTCGACGCCGACGGCAGCGGCAGGTTCACTACCGAGAAGCGGTCCAACCCGAACCGCGACTCGCTGAGGGGCTACGAGGTCATCGACGAGATCAAGGCCGCCCTCGAGCACGCCTGCCCACACACCGTCTCCTGCGCCGACATCGCCGCCGTCGCCGCCAGGGACTCCACCGTGCTGGTATGCAGCAATCCAACGCACTAGCAACACAATGTTTGTGAGCATTGTTTTCTTTCTCAAAAACAAATACTGATTTGCCTTGATGAACTTTACCCGGCCGGTGGAGCAGACGGGCGGGCCGGGCTGGGAGGTGCCACTGGGGAGGAGGGACTCGCTGACCGCCAGCTTGAGCGGCTCCAACAACCTGATCCCTGCTCCCAACGACACCCTCCCCACCATCACCGCCAAGTTCCGCAACCAGGGTCTCGACGTCGTCGACCTCGTCGCGCTCTCAGGTATACACGCATGTCGCAGCTGTTTGATTTGATCGCCATTCCGCATGGGCATGTAAGTAACATGTGGTGCATGCAATGAACAATCCAGGAGCACACACCATTGGCGACTCGCGCTGCGTGAGCTTCCGGCAGCGGCTGTACAACCAGAACAACGACGGGCGCCCGGACCCGACGCTGAACCCGGCCTACGCGGCGAAGCTCCGCGGGCGGTGCCCCCGGTCCGGCGGCGACCAGATCCTGTTCGCCCTCGACCCCGCCACCCCGTTCCGGTTCGACAACCAGTACTACAAGAACATCCTCGCCATGAACGGCCTGCTCAGCTCCGACGAGGTCCTGCTCACGCAGAGCCACGAGACCATGGAGCTCGTCAAGAGCTACGCCGCCAGCAACGAGCTCTTCTTCGACCACTTCGCCAAGTCCATGGTCAAGATGGGCAACATCTCGCCGCTCACCGGGCACAACGGCGAGATCAGGAAGAACTGCAGGAGGGTCAACCACTTCTAAACAGACCGAGGGACTGTTCGGAGCCGGTGATTTCGTCGTGCTTCAAGCTCCTTGATTTGCAATGTTTCTTTCAAGTACTGTATGTGTGTGATTATTGCATTTCCTTATTCGTGTTGCACCGCAAAATGGTTGCGATCGTGTTTTCTTCCTCTTCTTGCATTGCTTGTTGATATTCATCTGTGCGACGTGCTGAACTTGTACCAAGAAATGATCCAATAAAGTGCTTACGAGTTGTCCCGGTCACTTCTTCAACTGGATATCTCTGTTCCACATTCTACAATATATTATATGTTTCGTTGTCCTCAACAAGTCGTAGTCTTTTCGTAATTCAAATTCCACATTTAATAAAAAATATGGTACGCATTTGCGTACTCTAAAAAAACATTTTATAATATATACGCCATCTGTCTTTAAGATATACTCCCTCCGTTTCTAATTATATGACGGCGAAGAATGTAGTGAAAAACACTGATTCGATAAAAATCTGGAAACTTGCGACCCAATCTGTTGGATCTTTAACACATGGCGTAGATGAGAGCTGGGTTTGCTAACCAGCCATTTATGGCAATTTTTCATATAACCCCCTGTCTTACTCAAGGGGTAGGAAATCCTTCCCACAATTTCGCCTTATCCATTGTTACTGTTGGGGAACGTAGTAATTTTAAAAAATTTCCTACGCACACGCAAGATCATGGTGATGGCATAGCAACGAGAGGGGAGAGTATTGTCCACGTACCCTCGTAGACCGTAAACGGAAGCGTTATGACAACGCGGTTGATGTAGTCGTACGTCTTCACGATCCGACCGATCCAAATACCGAACGTACGGCACCTCCGAGTTCAGCACGCGTTCAGCTCGATGGCGATTCCCTGGCTCCGATCCAGCAAAGCGTCGGGGATGAGTTCCACGGACGACGGCGTGGTGACGATGATGATGTTCTATCGGCGCAGGCTTCGCCTAAACTCATGACGATATGACCGAGGTGGAATATGGTGGAGGGGGGCACCGCACACGGCTAAGGAACGATCCGTAGATCAACTTGTGTGTTTCTGGGGTGCCCCCTGCCCCCGTATATAAAGGAGCAAGGGGGAGGCCGGCCGGCCCTAGGGGCACGCCAGTGAGGGGGAGTCCTCCTCCTAGTGGGAGTAGGACTCCCCTTTCCTAGTCCCACTAGGAAGGAGGAAGGGGAAGGAAAGAGAGGAGAGGAGAGGAAGGGGGCCGCGCCTCCCCTAGTCCATTCGGACTCATGGGGGCACCTCTGGGCTGCTGCCCTCTCTCTCCCCTCAGCCCACTAAGGCCCAATACTTCCCCGTAGGGTTGCGGTAACCCTCCCAAGACTCCGGTTTTCTCCAAATCACCGGAACACTTTCGTGTCGAATATAGTCGTCCAATATATCAATCTTTATGTCTCGACCATTTGAGACTCCTCGTCATGTTCGTGATCACATCCGGGACTCGAACAAACTTGATACATCAAAACTTATAAACTCATAATAAAACTGTCATCGTAACGTTAAGCGTGCGGACCCTACGGGTTCGAGAACTATGTAGACATGACCTAGAACTATTCTCGGTCAATAACCAATAGCGGGACCTGGATGCCCATATTGGCTCCTACATATTCTATGAAGATCTTTATTGGTCAAACCGCATAACAACATACGTTGTTCCCTTTGTCATCGGTATGTTACTTGGCCGAGATTCGATCGTCGGTATCCAATACCTAGTTCAATCTCATTACCAGCAAGTCTCTTTACTCGTTACGTAATGCATCATTCCGTAACTAACTCATTAGCTACATTGCTTGCAAGGCTTATAGTGATGTGCATTACCGAGAGGGCCCAGAGATACCTCTCCGACAATCGGAGTGACAAAACCTAATCTCGAAATACGCCAACCCAACATGTACCTTTGGAGACACCTGTAGTACTCCTTTATAATCACCTAGTTACGTTGTGACGTTTGGTAGCACCCAAAGTGTTCCTCCGGTAAACGGGAGTTGCATAATCTCATAGTTACGGGAACATGTATAAGTCATGAAGAAAGCAATAGCAATATACTAAACGATCAAGTGCTAGGCTAACGGAATGGGTCAAGTCAATCACATCATTCTCCTAATGATGTGATCCCATTAATCAAATGACAACACATGTCTATGGTTAGGAAACATAACCATCTTTGATTAATAAGCTAGTCAAGTAGAGGCATACTAGTGACGTTGTGTTTGTCTATGTATTCACACATGTATTATGTTTCCGGTTAATACAATTCTAGCATGAATAATAAACATTTATCATGATATGAGGAAATAAATAATAACTTTATTATTGCCTCTAGGGCATATTTCCTTCAGTTACCTCCCCGACCATGGCACTGCTTCCGTCCCCCACTGCGACGGCCCACGACGAGGCCTCCCCTACCGCGATGACCTACGGTGGAGACGAACCGTTCCCCATTGCGACGACAGACGACGAAGCCATCTCCCACCATGGCGACCTTCAGAATATTTTGTCTGAATATTCATCAAAATGGCCATGGTGGAATTTTGTTTCGCAGTGCAAGAATCTTGTTTCTCATGGCATGTTGTTTGCTCCAGTTTAGTGCATGGAAGTGATGTTGAAATCATTGCCTGAATATTTTATCTCTGAATATTTGTACTGAAGTGACTTGTTGGATGCTGTTAGAATAAATCCGAGGCACAAGTCGATCGTCCAAGAACTAAGCAATCATCACATGAGCATGACACCGAGATTTGTTAATGAGATTCAACGATATGGCTACATCCCCGGGGCCTGAATATGGGCGCTCCTCCCCATAACACTGCTACAATACCGCACCCGGTCGCCCTGGACGCCGGCACATGTCGCCGGCTTCCCCTGCGTTTTTGTGCTATTATGTTCGCATAGGTTACATAGTAGGACATGACTCCATATCCTATTTAAACACAATAGAACTACAAGTCCAACTGTAACCTATCTTGTACACAATATTCAACACAATTCTAACAAACTCCACCTTGGCGAATATTCTCCACCACCTTGAATTCGTCAATGCGTCAAACTTTCATGTACATTCGACTTGAGCTTATCCCATGAGTACGGCTGCTACTCCAAAGACTCCATGTGACTCCACCTGCAACTTGTAGTCCCTCCTTTTCTTGACCATAGTCAACGCTAGAGCAAAATTACATTCCAGTTACTCTAGTTTGTGCTCCCAACTTCCAGAGGATCCGTTTAACACCATCACACACTGATCACTGACCCGCGTGAAAGTGAACAACTCACATATTGAGTGTCACACATACGAGTTACCTGAACTCAACATCACCACTCCTTTCTAGACCGCCTATCTAAAACTTGTAAAAAATTCACCGCTGCTTGTAGTCATCCCGAGTCAAATTCACAGTTGTCTCACCACATGTATGACCACCACAGCCTTGCCCGTCTCCATGCCCCGTGCATACCGCACGCCTCACCGCTATTACCACGTCGAGCCTCTGCTGTCCCGGCCGAGTCTCAAGGGTTGCGAAACCCACACCACTCAACCCCACTTCAGAGTACCACCGATCATCATCGATCGATGACAAGATTCACTCTTTCGTCAGACCACTGGGCTTCAGTCCAAACTATGTGTCACTCGCTTTTTCCTGCTGTGGATCCTTACACCGTAGCCCCTCAATCCAGCTCCACCTTCAACATGACTCAATGGTAGATGATCAGTCCATCCTCGCGCCTTGTCGACTTCAAGCTCCGTGTGTACCATCTTGAATCAACCCCGCGCCAAAGTCTTGTCGAAGCCGCACAAGCCCTCGGGCCTGCGCAAGGTGTTTCCATGCCCAGAAGTCGATCACCATCAACATCATGCTCCTATATCGTCGTCGCCGATCCCACCACCGTCTTCTGTACCACCCGACTTGCGTCGATCCATTAGACTAGCTTATCCGACCAAGCTGATCTTATTTGGCTGCATGACACACTCAAGGCTTCCAAATCATCTTCGGCGAATTTCATCCATCACATTATAATTCTATCTTAGCTAATATGACTTACTGCAACGCCTTCAAGCATATTTGTTGTGCCAACAAATCTTTCACCTTTGTCTGCAATGACCCAAGATTTTCAGTTCCACGAACTTCTCCACCTCAAACCTGGAACCCGTTGACGTCCTAATTCTTCATACGGCTGACCCTGTGAAAAATCTATCTGAGCTTTCCACGCGACGCTACTAGAAAAACCAACCAACTTGGTCTTCACGTGAGTAGCTCTTGTCTTGGCTTTAACTCCTGATGCTAAGCTAATTGATTTTGCCTTGCCAATGCATCCTTGCTAGTCCCCGATGGATGTATCAATGGATTTTTCCTTCGCAAGATTTGATCTGCCTGTCTGTGTCACGTGAGGACTCGGTCTTCTTTTTGTCCAAACAAAATATCACATACGCTGCTCGGACTGCTCCTCCTATTGCTGTCTCCACCCGTCTTCTTGCCTGCGCTGCCACAACGGCACGGCCCAGCCCGCACGCTGCCCGTGTCATGGGATGCTGCCACGTGGGAGCCACAACCCTTAGCCAGCCCCGTCAGGGCCCTGACCGCCGCTTCTGCCTGCGCTCGTGCGAGCTGCACGCGTATGTCGCGACAACGATCCGATCTCGATGAGACTTCGTCCAGAACACCTAGCCGCTAGCTTTGACTGCTACTCCCTTCGAGCGCTGCTTCTAGTGCAAATTACACGATTGCGATCGTCAGCACCACCAACGGGAACAACAAGCCACCGAGATGCACCAGCCTCATCGAACCTTGCTCATGATGGGTCCCGATAAGGCCCACACGTGTGGGCGTTAAGGGGTCTGGCCACACGTTTCATGTGGTATCTAAAGAACCAGTTCACACGTCTACGTGTGGGCAAACACAAGTAATGCCCACACGTCCGGTCTTTTGCCTCGCGGCCCCTCCCACACGCCTACGTGTGGGCAAAATAGATAACGCCCACACGCCCGTACTCACAGTCATGCACGCTTCGCATGACAATCACCACGCATCCCCGCAGTTGCCATGGTCTGAACCCTCTTTCATGTTAGTTTAACTGCAATTGCCATGTTGCTGAACTACAGTTGCCATGTCTGACAACTACACTTGCCATGGTTGCTCAACTGCAGTTGCCATCTCAGGTCAAGTGCCAGATGACATTTTTGGACAACTGCAGATGTTGCCATGTATGGTTTGGTCTACTACAGTTGCGATAATTTGAAAACTTTAGAAGTTGCCACCTACTAACACTAGGCAGTTGCCATGTAGCAATACAAAAAAGCAGGGCAAAAAAACATGTTCGGGTAAAGAGAGAGTTGTCATCTGCTTATAAGCATGATATGGCAGTTGCCATGTACCCTGCAAAAACACATGGCAACTCGGGTAAACAGAGAGTTGCCATCTGCTTACAAGCATGCTAGGGCAGTTGCCATGTACCCTGCAAAATACATGGCAACTAACAGCTTTGGGAGTGGGAGAGGAGACGGGCGTGTGGTGAACTGATCAATGCCCACACACCAGCCCCTCTGCGTGCGTGAAAACTGGCATGTGAGCGAACTGCTAAACACCCACACACCAGCCCCTCCACGTGGCGAAACGGACATGTGGGCGACCGAATGAATGCCCACACACCATCCCAGTCCTATGTGGCATAAAAATCTCGCAAAACATGCCAAGATTCGTGCAAACACAAAAGGACATTGATCCATGCGTGTGAGCAAGATGCGAACACCCACACGTGTGGGTGTTAGTATTTTCGCTCATGATACCACTAGTTAGAATAAATCTGAGGCATACGTTGATCATCCGAGGACTAAGCAATCATCACACGAGCACGACACCGAGATTTGTTGACGAGGTTCACCGATATGGCTACATCCACGAAACCTGACTACGGGCACTCCTCCCCATGACACCGCTACAATACTGCACCCGGTCGCCCTGGATGCCGGCACATGCTGTCGGCTTCCCCTGCGTTTCTATGCTATTATGTTCGCATAGGTTACATCGCATGTCTACCCCCGCTATATATAAGAGGCCTAGGATACTAGTGTCCTACTAGGACACGACTCCATATCCTATCTAAACATAATACAACTACAAGTCCAACTGTAACCTATCTTGTACACAATATTCGACACAACTCTAACAAACTCCACCTTGGCAAATATTCTCCACCACCTTGAATTCGTCAATGCATCAAACTTTCATGTACATTGGACTTGAGCTTATCCCATGAGTACGGTTGCTACTCCAAAGACTCCATGTGACTCCACCTGCAATTTGTAGTCCCTCCTTTTCTTGGCCATAGTCAACGCTCAAGCACAATTAAATTCCCATTACTCTAGTTTGTGCTCCCAACTTCTAGAGTATCTGTTCAACACCATCACACACCAATCACTGACTTGCGTGAAAGTGAATAACTCGCATATTGGGTGTCACACATAAGAGTTACCTAAACTCAACATCAACACTCCTTTCTTGACCGCCTGTCTGAAACTTGAAAAAAATTCATCGTTGCTTGTAGTCATCCCGAGTCAAATTCGCAGTTGTCTCAGCACATGTATGACCACCAGAGCCATGCCCATCTCCATGCCCCGTGCATACCACACGCCTCACCGCTATTACCGCGTCGAGCCTCTGCTGTCCCGGCCGAGTCTCAACGGTCGCAAACCCACACCACTCAACCCCATTGCAGAGTACCACCAATCATCATCGACCGATGACGAGTTTCACTCTTCCATCAGACCACTGGGATCCAGTCTGAACTACGTGTCACTCGCTTTTTCCCGCTGAATAGGCTTCGATTCTCTGGATCCTTACACCGTAGCCCCTCAATCCAGCTCCACCTTCAACATGACTCAATGGTAAATGATCAGTCCACCCTCGCGCCTTGTCGACTTCAAGCTCCTTGTGTACCATCTTGAATCAACCCCGTGCCAAAGTCTTAACGAAGCCGCACAAGCCCTCGGGCCTGCGCCATGTGTTTCCACGCCCAGAAGTAGGTCACCATCAACATCACGCTCCTATATTGTCCTCGCCGATCCCACCACCGTCTTCTATACCAACCGACTTGCGTCAATCCGTCAAACTAGCTTGTCCGACCAAGCCAGTCTTATTCGGCTGCACGACACACTCAAGGCTCCCAAATCATCTTTGGAAAATTTCATCCATCACATTATAATTCCATCTTAGCTGACATAGCTTGCTGCAATGCCTCAAGCATCTTTGTTGTGCCAACAAATCTTTCACCTTTCTCTGCAATAACCCAAGATTATCAGTTCCACGAACTTCTCCACCTCAAACCTGGAACCCGTTGACGTCCTGATTCTTCATACGGCTGACCCTGTAAAATAACTATCCAAGCTTTCCAGGCAATGCTACTAGCATAACCAACCAACTTGGTCTTCACATGAGTAGCTCTTGTCTTGGCTTTAACTCCTGATGCTAAGCTAATTGATTTTGCCTTGCCAATGCATCCTTGCTAGTCCCCGATGGATGTATCAATGGATTTTTCCTTTGCAAGATTTGATCTGCCTATTTGTGTCACGTGAGGACTCGGTCCTCTTTTTGTCCGAAGAAAATCTCACGTACACTGCTCGAACTGCTCCTCCTATTGTTGTCTCCACCCGTCGTCTTGCCTGCGCTGCCACAACGGCACGGCCCAGCTCGCACGCTGCCCATGCCATGGGACACTGCCACATGGGAGCCACAACCCTTAGCCAGCCCCGTTAGGGCCTTGACTGCCGCTTCTGCCTGCACTCGTGCGAGCTGCACGCGTATGTCGCGACAATGATCTGATCTCGACGAGACTTCGTCCAGAACACCCTGCCACTATAGCTTCGACTGCTACTCCCTTCGAGCGTTGCTTCCAGTGCAAATTACATGATCGTGATCTGTTGGGGAACGTAGCATGCAATTTCAAAAATATTCCTACGCTTCACGCAAGATCTATCTAGAAGATGCATAGCAACGAGAGGGGAGAGTGTGTCCACGTACCCTCGTAGACCGGAAGCGGAAGCGTTTAGTTAACGTGGTTGATGTAGTCGAACGTCTTGACCATATCACATCACAGCATGCCCTACAAAAACAAGTCAGACATCCTCTACTTTGTTGTTTCAACTTTTACATGGCTGCTACGGGCTTCTAGCAAGAACCGTTCTTGCCTATGCATCAAAACCACAACGATTTTTCATCAAGTGTGATGTTTTAACCTTCAACAAAGACCGACCGTAGTCAAACTCGATTCAACTAAAGTTGGAGAAACAGACACCCGCCATCCACCTGTGTGCAAAGAACATCGACAGAACCAGTCTCATGAACGCCGGTCATGTAACGTCGGTCCAGACCGCTTCATCCAACAATACCGCCGAATCAAATTAAGACGTTGGTGGTAACCAGTATGATTATTATTACCCACAACTCTAGGTGTTCTACTCGTGCATATCATCTATGCATAGACCTGTCTCTCATACCACTGTTGGCGAACGTAGCATGCAATTTCAAAAAAATCCTACGCTTCGCTCAAGATCTATCTCGGAGATGCATAGCAACCAGAGGGGAGAGTGTGTCCACATACCCTCGTAGACCGAAAGCGGAAGCGTTTATTTAACGCGGTTGATGTAGTCGAACGATTTCACAATCCAACCGATCCAAGTTCCGAACGTACGGCATCTCCGTGTTCAACACACATTCAGCTCGATGACGTCCCTCGAGTTCTTGATCTAGTAGAGGGTCGAGGGAGAGTTCCGTCAGCACAAAGGCATGGCGATGGTGTTGGTGATGTGATCCGCGCAGGGCATCGCCTAAGCACTACAACGCTTTAACCAGAGGAGTGAACTGTGGAGGGGGGCACCGCACACGGCTAAGAGATTGCTTGGTGTGTCTTTGGGGTGCCCCCCGCCCCCGTATATTAAGGAGCGGAGGAGGAGGCGGCTAGCCTAGAGGGGGCGTGATAACCCGCAAGTATACGGGATAGTTGTAGCCTCTTTCGATAAGTAAGAGTGTCGAACCCAACGAGGAGCTAAAGGTAGATCAAATACTCTCTCAAGTCCTATCGGCCACTGATACGACTCTCACGACGCTGACGCTCGCTTTTACCTAGAACAAGTATGAAACTAGAAGTACTTTGTAGGTGTGATAGGATAGGTTTGCAAGATAATAAAGAACATGTAAATAAAAGCTAGGGGCTGTTTAGATAAAGAGGCAATAAAGTGAATATAGCGAGTGTGCAAAAGTGGTGGTAGGAGTTGTGAAATTGTCCCTGAGCAATTGACTACGTTAGTAGAATGGTAATCACTATTGCAATTCTATTTGAGGGAGAGGCATAAGCTAACATACTTTCTCTTCTTGGATCATATGCACTTATGATTGGAGCTCTAGCAAGCATCCGCAACTACTAAAGATCATTAAGGTAAAACCCAACCATAGCATTAAAGCATCAAGTCCCCTTTATCCCATACACAAACAACCTACTTACTCGGTCTCAGTAGCTTCACACCACGCCACCCACCATAAGCAAATCATGAAAATATTGCAAACCCTACAACGGGAATCCCTCACGCTTGCGCGACACGGAGGGCACAATAGGACAGCACACATGCAACTCAAACCAATCATAGCAATTCATCAATCACCGGTAGGACAACAAAAATCTACTCAAACATCATAGGATGGCAACACATCATTGGATAATAATATGAAGCATAAATCACCATGTTCAAGTAGAGGGTACAATGGGTTGTGGGAGAGTGGACCGCTGAATATATATGGGGGAAGGTGATGGAGATGTTGGTGAAGATGATGGAGGTGTCGGTGTAGATCGCGGTGATGATGATGGCCCCCGGCGGCGTTCCAGCGCCACCGGAAGCAAGGGGGAGAGATCCCCCTTCTTCTTCTTCTTCCTTGAACTTCTACCTAGATGGGAGAAGGGTTTCCCCTCTAGTCCTTGGCTCCCATGGCGTGAGAGGGGCGAGAGCCCCTCCGAGATTGGATATATCTCTCTGCCTCTCTCTGTTTCTGCGTTCTCAGATCCTTCCCCTTCACTGTTGCTTTTATATCCGGAGATCCGTAACTCCGATTGGGGTGAATATTTCGCCCAGATTTTTCTCATAAAATTAGCTTTCTTGCGGCAAAAGAAGAGCATCAACCGCCTTATGGGTGGCCCACAAGGGTGCCAGGCGCGCCCAGGGGGAGGACGCACCCCCCTGTCTCGTGGCCACCTCGGGCACCGTTTCACGTTGATTCTTCCTCCAGAAAATCCCAAATATTCCGAAAAATTCTCAGTCCGTTTTTATCCCGTTTGGATTCCGTTTGATATTGGGTTTCTGCGAAACATAAAACATGCAACAAACAGGAACTGACACTTGGCATTGGATCAATATGTTAGTGCCAAAAATAGTATAAATAGTTGCCAAAAGTATATGAAAGTTGAAGAATATTGGCATGGAACAATCAAAAATTATAGATACGACGGAGACGTATTAGCATCCCCAAGCTTAATTCCTGCTCGTCCTCGAGTAGGTAAATGATAAAAAAAATTGATGTGGAATGCTACCTAGCATAATCTTGATCATATATCTAATCATGGCATGAATATTAAGACACGAGTGATTCAAGGCAATAGTCTATCAGTTGACATAAAAACAATAATACTTAGGGCATCCCAACAAACAATCATGTCTTTCAAAATATCAATGCTTCTAGAATGTTATCCCTACAAAATCATATAGTCTTGTATGCTCCCTTTTCTTAACACAAGGTACCCCTCATGCCTATCCCGGTGTCAACCAAGCAATTGTTTCATACTTTAGTATTCTAAAACTTTTTCAACCTTCACGCAATACATGAGCGTGAGCCATGGATATAGCACTATGGGTGGAATAGAATATGACGGTGGAGGTTATGTGGAGAAGACAAAAAAAAGAAAGTCTCACACGACGCGGCTAATCAACGGGCTATGGAGATGCCCATCTATTGATGTCAATGCGAGGAGTAGGGATTGCCATGCAATGGATGCACTAGAGCTATAAGTGTATGAAAGCTCAACAAAAGAAACTAAGTGGGTGTGCATCCAACTTGCTTGCTCATGAAGACCTAGGGCATTTGAGGAAGCCCATCGTAGGAATATACAAGCCAAGTTCTATAATGAAAAATTCCCACTAGTATATGAAAGTGACAACATAGGAGACTCTCTATATGAAGGACATGGTGCTACTTTGAAGCACAAGTGTGGTAAAAGGATAGTAACATTGCCCCTTTTCTTTTTCTTTTTTTTCTTTTTTTTCTTTTTCTTTTTTTGGGTGGGCTCCTTTGGCCCCCTTTTTTTATTTAGGCTTCTTTGGCCTTTCCTTTTTTTTCTTTTTTTTCTTTTTTTCATGGGGCAATGCTCTATAATGATGATCATCACACTTTTATTTACTTACAACTCAATATTACAACTCGATACTAGAACAAAGATATGACTCTATATGAACGCTTCCGAAGGAGTACCGAGATGTGCAATGATCTAGCATAGCAATGACATCAAAAATCGGACAAGCCATGAAAATATCATGCTAGCTATCTTACGATCATGCAAAGCAATATGACAATGAATGCTCAAGTCATGTATATGATGATGATGGAAGTTGCATGGCAATATATCTCGGAATGGCTATGGAAATGCCATGATAGGTAGGTATGGTGGCTGTTTTGAGGAAGATATAAGGAGGCTTATGTGTGATAGAGCGTATCATATCACGGGGTTTGGATGCACCGGCGAAGTTTGCACCAACTCTCGAGGTGAGAAAGGGCAATGCACGGTACTGAAGAGGCTAGCAATGATGGAAAGGTAAAAGTGCGTATAATCCATGGACTCAACATTAATCATAAATAACTCACATACATATTGCAAAAGTTTAAAAGCCCTTGAAACAAAGTACTACACGCATGCTCCTAGGGGGGAGGTTAGTAGGAGTTAACCATCACGCGCCCCGACCTTCAGGCAAAGATAAACAATCAAAATAAAATGCGCGCCAATTTGGTTACACAGTTAGTAGACCATACATGCATGCTTCGGGAATCACAAACCTTAACACCAACATCCTTACTAAACCCAACCATCTACTAGTACCTCCCACATATTATCATCTCTATATCGCAAAACTATTGCAAGGAATCAAACATATCATATTCAGTGATCCACGAGTTTTATGTAGGATTTTATGACTAACCATGTGAATGACCAATTCCTGTCATCTCTCTAAATAGATATAAGTGAAGCAAGAGAGTTTAAGTCTTTCTACAAAAGACATGCCCACGCTATAATAAATATAAGTGAAGCAAAAGAGCATTCTACAAATGGCAGTTTTCTATGTGAAGAGAAACAGGCAATCCAAACTTCAAATGATATAAGTGAAACACATGAAGCATTCTATAAAGCCATACTCAAAGATATAAGTGAGGTGCAATGAGCATTCTATAAATCAACCAAGGAATATCTCATACCAGCATGGTGCATAAAATAAAAGTGGAAACTAAATGCAAAAGACGCTCCAAGACTTGCACATATCGCATGAACGAAACGAATACGAAAACATACTGATACTTGTTGAAGAAAGAGGGGATGCCTTCCGGGGCATCCCCAAGCTTAGACGCTTGAGTCTCCTTGAATATTTACTTGGGGTGCCTTGGGCATCCCCAAGCTTGACCGCTTGCCTCTCTTCCTTTTCCTCATATCGAGACCTCCTCGATTAGACACTTCATCCACACAAAACTTCAATAGAAAACTCGGTAAGATCCGTTATTATAATAAAGCAAATCACCACTCTAAGTACTGTTGCAAACCAATTAATATTTTGTTTTTTCATTGTGTCTACTGTAATTTAACTTTTTCATGGCCCAATCCACTGATATAAATTGATAGTTTCATCAAAACAAGTAAACTATGCATCAAAAACTGAATCTGTCAAAAACAGAACAGTCTGTAACAATCTGAATATTCTTAATACTTCTGGTACCCCAAAAATTCTACAAAAATTATTAAAAACAAACAATTTTTACACCAAGACATTTCAAAAAGAATCAGAACCATTTGATGTTCCAGTTAAAAATATAAAATCGTGCACTACAGCCAAAGTTTCTGTCCTGCACCGTTCAAACCAACAAGCATTGTAAACATCCTAAAGGCAAACCTTGGCACATTGTTTTTATGATACAATGGAATTATACAAGGGGATACTTATTTTTGATGAAAAGTTTCTGTAATCAATATTCACAAAGTTTCTGTGAGCATGAACAAAGTTCAAGGCTAGCTCCCACTTCAACAATGCTTGTCTTTCTCACTTTCACTTTCCTTTGTGAAAAGTTTTTAGGTTCCCCTCTTTATTTTTTTTGTTTTTAGACTATATAAAAGCACTCAACAGAAATAAATGACTCTCTAAAACTTCCGGGTTGTCTCCCTGGCAGCGCTTTCTTTAAAGCCATTAAGCTAGGCATATAGTGCACAAGTGATGGATCCACCCGGATCCCAAGGTATATCAAAGCCAATTTTAATTAATAATGATTTGTAATTTAGTAGTGAGCACAAAGTAACATATATCATGCAGAAACGAAGTCTAACTCTCTTCCTATGCATCGGCATGTCATAAAAGAACAATTCATGCACACCAAGTAAAGGCCAATGCATAGTATAAGCAGTTTCTTGCAATTCTATCGTGTTGGAAACATAAAGAGGTGGAGATGTAGTTCCTCTCTCATAATAATTGCAAGTAGGAGCAGCAAGCACATGCATATTATATTTACCAAAATCATCATGTGCAACGGTAAAAGGCAACCCATCAATATAATCCTTAGTAAGCACAAACTTCTCCGATATAGTGTAGTTGGGAGAATTCAAAAAGATAATAGAACTATCATGCGTGGGTGCAATAGCAACAATTTCATGTTTAACATAAGGAACTATAGCAAGTTCATCTTCATAAGCATAATTCATATTGGCATCTTGGCCACAAGCATAGAAAGCATCATCAAGAAGGGATATTTCAAGAGAATCAACGGGATCATAGCAATCATCATAGCAATCATCCTTCGGTAAGCACGAAGGGAAATTAAACAATGTATGAGTTGAAGAGTTACCCTCATTAGAAGGTGGGCACAGGTAGCTAATCTGCTCTTCCTCCTTTTGTTCTTCGCTCTCCTCATCATCTTTTTCATCCAATGAGCTCACAGTTTCATCAATTTCTTCTTCCATAGCTTCCTGCAAAAATATTAGTCTCTTCTTGGACAGCGGAGACTTTCTCAATAAATGCATCAATACTGTAATTGTATTCATAATTTTCATAGCAATATCTAAGTATAGCAAAATTTTCTAGTCTATAAACTGAATCATCAAAATCGCCAAACGCTTTAAACATAGATTCAATCTCATAAGCACCCATAAAAGCAACAAATTCTTCTATTTGTTCCACATCATAGTAATCATAGATACTATTAGCATAAGAAGCTAAGGTTTCATTATCATTAAATTTGCATGAAAAGGGAAGGTGTGGAGCGTTCATCCTAGAGCAGCAAGTATAATCATGTATCAAGCATAGTTGACGAGCATACCAACGTAACATATGAATTTGATCCCATAATAGTTTCCCTTTTTGTGTCAAGCGATGATCCCTAAAGTATTCATGTTGATCCAATGTGTCTCCCATAACATAACTGAATGGGGTTTTCTCAGGATTATCAAAGTAGTACATAATATCTTGAACATAACGAGCATCGAGGGTTTTAGGAGGTTCCCCATCTCCATGAGTAGCAAGTACACCTATTTTTTGGTATTTCGTGTTCCATATCCAAAGCTAAAGATAGAGAACAACTTAGAACAACAAATAAAATTTACTTAGTGATAAAGCAAACAAGCACACACGAGAATATTCAGCCCACGCTATGACTCCCCGGCATGGTGCCAGAAGAAGGTCTTGATAACCCGCAAGTATACGGGATAGTAGCCTCTTTCGATAAGTAAGAGTGTCGAACCCAACGAGGAGCTAAAGGTAGAACAAATACTCTCTCAAGTCCTATCGGCCACTGATACGACTCTACGCACGCTTGACGTTCGCTTTACCTAGAACAAGTATGAAACTAGAAGTACTTTGTAGGTATGATAGGATAGGTTTGCAAGATAATAAAGAACATGTAAATAAAAGCTAGGGGTTGTTTAGATAAAGAGGCAATAAAGTAAATATAGCGAGTATGGAAAAGTGGTGGTAGGAGTTGTGAAATTGTCCCTAAGCAATTGACTACGTTACTAGAACGGTAATCACTATTGCAATTCTATTTAAAGGAGAGGCATAAGCTAACATACTTTGTCTTCTTGGATCATATGCACTTATGATTGGAACTCTAGCAAGCATCCGCAACTAGTAAAGATCATTAAGGTAAAACCCAATCATAGTATTAAAGCATCAAGTCCCCTTTATCCCATACACAAACAACCTACTTACTCGGGTCTGTGCTTCTGCCACTCACGCCACGCACCATAAGCAAATCATGAACATATTGCAAACCCTATAGCGGGAATCCCTCACGCTTGCGCAACACGGAGGGCACAACAGGACAGCACCAATAAAACATGCAACTCAAACCAATCATAGCAATTCATCAATCACCGGTAGGACAACAAAAATCTACTCAGACATCATAGGATGGCAACACATCATTGGATAATAATATGAAGCATAAATCACCATGTTCAAGTAGAGGGTACAGCGGTTGCGGGAGAGTGGACCGCTGAATATATATGGGGGAAGGTGATGGAGATGTTGGTGAAGATGATGGAGGTGTTGGTGTAGATCACGGTGATGATAATGGCCCCCGGTGGCGTTTCGGCGCCACCGGAAGCAAGGGGGAGAGAGCCCCCCTTCTTCTTCTTCTTCCTTGACCTTCTCCCTAGATGGGAGAAGGGTTTCCCCTCTAGTCCTTGGCTCCCATGGCGTGGGAGGGGCGAGAGCCCCTCCGAGATTGGATCTATCTCTCTGTCTCTCCCTGTTTCTGCGTTCTCAGATCCTTCCACTTGACCGTTTCTTTTATATCTGGAGATCCGTAACTCCGATTGGGGTGAATCTTTCGCCCAGATTTTTCTCATAAAATTAGCTTTCTTGCGGCAAAAGAAGAGCATCAAACGCCTTACGGGTGGCCAACGAGGATGCCAGGCGTGCCCAGGGGGAGGGCGCGCCCCCTGTCTCGTGGCCACCTCGGGCACCGTTTCACGTTGATTCTTCCTCCGGAAAATCCCAAATATTCCAAAATAATTATCCGTCCGTTTTTATCCCGTTTGGATTCCGTTTGGTATTGGGTTTCTGCGAAACATAAAACATGCAACAAACAGAGAACCGACCTCAAGTATTTGGATCAATATGTTAGTCCCAAAAATAGTATAAAAAGTGCCAAAAGTATATGAAAGTTGAAGAATATTGGCATGGAACAATCAAAAATTATAGATACGACGGAGATGTATCAGGGCGCGCCAAGGGGAGAGTCCTACTAGGACTCCTAGTTCTAGCACTGGTACACGTCCGTGCTATACAAACGGTTTTTAACCCCTTTCCGCGACGGCATTTGGAACCATCGCCAAGTGAGTGTGGGCGATAGGGGGGGGGCGTCCTTCCCACACGACCCAAAAACCATCGAGGATATGTCGTCCAAGCACACATGCTCGGCAAAATGAGGTCATGTGCGACCGGCGAGCGCTCAAATATGGAAATACGTACATTAGAGCTAAAAATACAATTATACAGGCGAAATTATTTCCGGTCGCAAGTACATCCCACACAGTCAGTCCCCGCTAAACATTTTCGTTCGTATGTACATCCCATATAGTCGCTCAAAGGAAAACGTTTCCGTTCATAGGTACATCACACACAATTTTTCCCGTTAAATCGTTTGCTTTATTGAATGTATCACACATGGTCCATAGAAGAAACTGTGTGGGAAAGCCTATCCATCACACACAGTTTTTATGTGGTAAACGTTTGCGCAAGGTGGCCTAATGCAAATAGTTTTCAAGAGAAAGTTGTGTGTGGTTGTTCATTGATCCAACACGGTTTATTCCTAGAAACTGTGTGTGTTGCTTGAGGTCATCGCCCATGGTATTTTTTTAATGACCGTTTGCAATAGCAAAACCCAATTAGCAGGCTAATTCACCATTAGTAGGATAATTGCCCTATTATTAATAGTCCATTTATTCATCTAATTGACATTCATATTAAGCACATAATATATTTCATTTCCATATTAAAGAAGCATAATTTCATAATTGAAATACATCAGAGTACACCATGATATAGCTTCAGCACTCAGCTACCCCATTACACAACTGCACCAGCACCAAGTTTCACATGCAACATGTAGAACCTTTCGAAAGTAGCATCATAGACGGTATATAGACAAATGCATCTCATCTGGAAAACTGCTGAAGCAGAAGGTGAATATTGAGCCTTCATTCATGTTGAAGGTCTTTGCAACTTTAGGCCAGTGCCTGAGGATGATTGACTGTCCGTCCTTCGTCCTATTCAGGAACATTTCAATATTGAACCATGGGTGTTGTACGAAAACCTTCCTCTCCTCATGGCCATAGAGGTGGTTTGAGAGGTAATCATCAGTTAACTGCTTTGGAAAGGCCTGAAAACAAGGGTGTGCATAAATATCTTCTCTATATTGGAAATGGGGCAAAGGAATAAATAAGGCAAGGTAAAATAGTTAGTACCATCTTGCAGTGAACTGATGTCCTCTTCATTGTGCAGACAAAGATCTTGTTGTTTTCTGTCGCTAATTTCTTTATCCTAACAATCTTTCTGAGTTTCTTGATTTGATTGATATTCATGGACAACTCATTTTCCCATATGAAAAAAGGGTCGAACAATGGGTCAAAACCTCTGACAGCAGGACCTACATGTGCAAGACCAAATTGTCAAAAACCTAAATATTAGAATGGTTCCTGCAATTGCACAATAATGTGCTATTAGAAAACGGACCATGCACGTGCTAACCTCGATTGTAAACCTCGGTGCTTCCCATTGTTTCCCTGCAACACATATAAGGTAGTTAGTCATCAGATTAAGTAAGAGTTCGCATGATATCAGTAAAATATGTTAATGAAAAATAAGCACATTGCAAATTCATCGGATTAATTCAAGCCACATGGAAAACCCATTTATCCCAACCAAGCATGATTAAGAACTAGGAAATATAGCACTTGTATATGTTTCTCATGTATTAAGTGCAGCCAAATTCGATTTATTACTCACATGCACAACAATACAAAGTTATACCCACGACAATTGGACATCGCATTGCAGAATTGAACCAAGTAGTTAACTAAACACCACAACAAATGAACCAAACATTAACTGAGCACCACATTGCACAATATAACGTACTCCTAATAGAAGATCAGACAGTTAACCAAACAGTTAACTACAGCCAATTGTAGCAATTGTATTTGTTTCTCATGTATTTACTACAGCCAAATTCAATTTATTCCTCACATGGTATACAATAATAGAATGCACCCACAACTATTGAACATCACATTGCATAATTGAACTAAACAATTAACTAAACACCACAACACAAATGAACCAAACATTAACTGAGCACCACATTGCACAATGTATAACCAAACCAAGCATGCTTGACAACTAGGAAATATAACAATTGTATTCGTTTCTCATGTATTTTGTAAAGATAAATTTGATTTATTTCTCACATGGAAGACAATACAAAATTGCAGCCTGAAGAATTGAACATCACATTTGCAGAATTGAACCAAACAGTTAACTGAGGACGACAACTAATTAACAAAATAGTTAATAAGTGAGCACCACACTGCACGACATATATAACATATACACTGGAGCAACAGATTGCATGGTAAAATTAGATATCACAATTCACTAGAATTTGTGAAGGAAAGGCAGGAGCAGCACATGCAACGGGTAAACCGAGCATGTTTAACCGGCGTAGCTAGCAAATGGCAAGGTGCTCCTCCAAGATCTTGGGGTCGTCACGAATGACAGCCATCGCGACCTCATCTGCGCGTGCGGCCGCGATTTGCTTCTCCGCTGCCAAATGCTCCTTGAGATCCTGGCTATACTCCGTGCACCATGGCTTAGGGCGGCGCTTATTTGGTGGAGGGGTCGGTGATTTGGGCGGAAGGCGTCGCGCTCACGCTGACGGTCGGGGCATGTGGATGTGGAAGGAGGAGAAGGAGGATGGGGGTCGGGTGTGGATATCATGCCTGGATAGACGAGGCCCAGCAGCGTGAAGGAGGGTTGTCGATGAGGAGGCGGTGCTGTAAGCAAGGAGTGAAGGTTTCAACTTGGAAAGGAAGGCGGAAACAGGGGAAATGTGGCTTTTGGGAAGGGGGAGGGGGCGGGGAGGTAGTTATTTCCGCGGAAGCCGAAAATTTGGAATCGCTTTAATGAAAAAACTGGCGCACAAAGTGTCATCAGACACGGTCCCTTCTTTAGAATTCTGTATGATATGTGAACATCACAAATGATTCAGATAGCTTAACCCGTGTGTGTTGAGTTTGAACGTCAAAATTTTTGGTTCAAATTTACATGGTTATAGTGGTCATCCACGTCATTGCATAATTTGGGTACACAAAGGAGACTACGACACACCCACACTTCTTAATCGAGCAAGTTTAGCAATTAAATAGAGCTAGCTGACCTAAACATTACTCTAACATATTAAAGACCGACGCTCTTAATTAAACAAAACAAAGAGTACTACTACGGCTGGTGCTCATTGATCTCCGCCGCCGCCTCGATGTCCAGCTTGCGCTCGACGGTCTCCTGGGGAAGGGGCTCCATGGCATTCATCGCACCATACTCGGCAAGCATCTCGCCATCCACGTTCGCCATCTCTTTGCAAAAGGCCGCCATGAGCTGGGCGTGGGCGGACGCGATCTGGGCTTGGACGGGCTCCGTCGTTGAAAGGTATGCGGCGAAGGAACAGACGACTGCTCGAACGCTCTCGGCGATTGCCAGCTCTTCGACCATGGGTTGTCGACCATTGTCGGAGAAGCTTCGTTTGATTTGTGCGGTGACTGCCATGAGCTGGGAGTGGGCAGCCTCCATTAGGGATTAGGCCGCCACTGCAGAACGGATAGCTGCTGTGCCGCTCTCGTCAGTTGCTATCCCCGAGCCAGATGTTGCTGCAGCCACCTGAGAAGCAACAACGGCCGTTTGGGCTACCTTTGCCACCCGGTCGCAGATTGCGGCCGCGCTCATGCACCTCGTTAGCACGCGCATGGCAGCTGCGGCCGCACTCTCACCGGAGTGGGCCACCGAAGTTGCCCTCATGATGCGGGTCCACGTGCCAATCTTTCACCGGCGACGATTGAACAGTAAAATGATATTTGGGGAGTGAGCTAGTGTGCTTGAGACGTTGGCTGTGGACTGTAGCCGACGCACCTTCTCGCATAAGCCATAGGCGTACTATACACCGATGGTGCTCCATGATATTTTGTGCTGCATCTCACATGGTTGGTGATAATAAACTGTGTGCGATCTACTTGATTTTTCATCTTGATTTGAATTACATAATGGGGTTACAACGGCAATGGACGGTGCTTGAATTGCTAGACCTTTTATCTGGAGTGAACATGCAACTATATGTGTGTCGTAAAAGAATTGGGATTATTCAGGGTTCGTTTGAACATTTTATACATTAAATTGGTTTTGTAGCCATTTCAGGTGCACAATTGAAAATTAAACTACATGCACATGCCGGTGCACCAACATGGGTTGTAAAATCATATATGTGTCCATGGGTTTATGCTTATCTCCCATCAAGAAATGGGGATGAAATTCGAACACCACGGCACCGTGGCTCTTCGGCAAACGTCGACGTACTTGCTTTTTTAATTCTAGTAAATCCAAAATTCTTCCAAAATTCATGAAACTTTGCATACTATCATGGAGCGGCATCAACATGTCGTGGTAAAATTTTTGTCCCATTTGGGGCAGGTTTGGGTATAAGCTTCTCATAAACCAGAGCATCTCACAACAAGTGTGATGGTTTCGGTAGGGAACGTTTCACCTTTCTGGACGAAACGATATACGTCGCCTCTTCTCGATTTCAATTTTTTCCTAGTGTCAACATAGAACAACAGGAGTGTTGTGCAAATTTTTTAGATTTTTTGGGGTTCGCTTCGACGTTATTATACATTAACTGAGTTTTATATGCATTCATGTGCATAATTCAAATTTGAACTACATGCACATGCTCTAATGCATATAAATTAATTGAAAATTATAATTTGTGTCCTTGGTTGCCTCCTTAGGTCCCATGCAAGAAATGGGAATGAATGTCAAACATCCTGCCACCGTCACTCGGCCGCAAACATTGAGATACCTGGTTTTTAAATTCTAGTAAATCCAAAAGTCGCCTAAAATTCAAGAAACTTGGCATGCTATCATGGAGCGGCATCAAGATGCCATGGTAAATTTTTTGTCCCATTTGGGACAGGTTTGGGTATATGCTTCTCACAAACCAGAGCTTCTCACAACAAGCGTGATGGTTTCGGTAGGGAATGTCCCACCTTTGGGGACAAAACGATATCCATTGCCTCTTATTGTTTTCAACAAATTTCTCCTGTCAACATAGAACAACAGGAGTGTTGTGTCAACTTTTGTGATTTTTCGGGGTTCGTTTGGACATTTTTATGCATTAATTGAGTTTTCAATGCATTTATGTGCATAATTCAAATTTGAACTACATGCATATGCTCCAATGCATATAAATTGGTTGAAAAATCCAATATGTGTCCTTGGGTGCATGCTTAGGTCCCATGCAAGCAATGGGAATGAATTTCAAACACCAGGGCACCGTTGATTGCTAGCAAAATGCTGAGATGCTTTATTTTTAAATTCTAGTAAATCTAAAACTCGTCTGAAATTCATGAAACTTGGCATGCTATCATGGAGCGGCATCAACATGCCTTGGTAAAAAAATTTGTCCCATTTGGGGCAGGTTTGGGTATATGCTTCTCACAAACCAGAGCTTCTCACAATAATCATGATGGTTTTAGTGGGGAACGTCCCACCTTTGGGGAAGAAACAATATCCATTGCCTCTTATTGGTTCCAAAAAGAATTCTTGTGTCAATATAGAAAAACAGGAGTGTTTTGTCAATTTTTGTGATCTTTTGGGGTTCGTTTGGACATTTTTATGCATTAACTGAGTTTTCAATGCATTTATGTGCATAATTCAAATTTGAACTACATGCACATGCTCCAGTGCATATAAATTGGTTGAAAAATCTAATATGTTTCCATGGGTGCATGCTTAGGTCCCATGCAAGAAATGGGAATTTCAATCACCAGCGCACCATTGATTGCCGGCACAACATTGAGATACCTGGTTTTTAAATTCTAATGAATCCAAAACTCGTCTAAAATTCATGAAACTTGGCATCCTATCATGGAGCAGCATCAACATGCCGTGGTAATTTTTTTGTCCCATTTGGGGCAGGTTTGGGTATATGCTTCTCACAAACCAGAGATTCTCACAACAATCATGATGGTTTCGGTAGGGAACGTCCCACCTTTGGGGACGAAACGATATCCACTGCCTCTTATTGCTTTCAAAAAATTTCTCGTGTCAACATAGAACAACATGAGTGTTGTGTCAATTTGTGAGATTTTTGGGGTTCATTTGGACATTTTTATGCATTAACTGAGTTTTCAATGCATTTATGTGCATAATTCAAATTTGAACTACATGCACATGCTCCAGTTCATATAAATTGGTTGAAAAATCAAATATGTGTCCTTGGGTGCATGCTTAGGTCCCATGCAAGAAATGGGAATGAATTTCAAACACCAGGGCACCGTTGAGTGCCGGCAAAACATTGAGATACTCTATTTTTAAATTCTAGTAAATCCAAATCTCGTCTGAAATTCATGAAACTTGGCATTCTATCATGGAATGGCACCCGACATGTTGTGGTATTTTTCGTGTCCATTTCGAGAGAAGGCGCGCTCGACTAATGACAACCAACAAAGGCATTTTGAAAAAATAGCTGCCAATTTAATATCTCAAACATTTGTATAATTCAAACCATGTGCATTTTGTTAACCATTCACATGATGCCACATGTCTTGGTTTTAATGGTTGTAGGAGATGTCGTGCGGACAGCTGCTTGACCTTGACTGAAGGGGAGGCATGCGAGCGCAGTCTGGTGTGCAAGCTGACCGAGAGGCATGCAAGCTATCCTCGAATATGCAGGATCACCGGGAAGCGTGCAAGCTATACGCTGCACATGCTCACTGGGAAGCGAGCCCTTTGACTTCCATGGTCGCCCGCCTTCCTCTCCGTGCGTGCGCCCCACTCAGTGGCATGGGCCGCCGCCATCGAACACTACCTCTCAGCGCCGCCAGCTACCGTCCTCCCGCGCCCCGCCCGTCAACCTCGGGACGACATGATGCAAAGTGAGAGCATGATTTGTGCATCTCTTCAATGCAAAATGTTCTTTTGGATGATCCGTGTGCTACCACTTACAAACAATTTGGTGCGGTTTGCATCTGTCATATTGGGTATGTTACCATTTGTCAAATTGGAAAGATTGGCATTTGTTGATCTAGTAACATTGCCATTTGTCAACCTTGTAACACTGCAGTTTGTCAAAATAAGAAGCTAAAAATCACTAGCAGTATCTATTTTTTGAACCTAAAATTCAGTGATTAAGCATAGATTTCATTCATAGATTAAGCAGTCGTTCTTAATTTATACAAACAGTTCAACTTGAAAGCTGAACCAACCAAACTTTTCCCCAATTGTTGCCAACCACGTACTGAAATAGCTAGTTCAACTATATATACTAGCTAATTTTAAGTACGTTGTACAGTTCCACCACATCTATAGTCAGATGAACTGAACAAAATAGCCCCTAAATACTACTACTGTCTATTGTCGGAGGGGCTTTGTACTACTTCCGGCTACCTCTCCACTACCGAGCGTGCTCAGTAAGAGGCGGCGGAGGAGGAGCCTACCAACGAGCTGGGCAACCACAATACAGTGCCTGCCACTATTGCAGCTTCAGCGACGCTCACCTCGAATGCCCTCTGCCGCTCCAGATGACCCCTCTCGAAGCGGTGGTTCTCCTCATAGATCTCCTGATTCCTTGCCTCTGAGGCGGTGTGCCGCGGCCACGGCAGCGGTAAGGCTCATTGCGTGCTCGACGAGGCACTCCTCCTCCTCCCGCAGGAACTCGGTGTCGCGCGCAAGGCTGCTGACGCACATGTGGGCATCCACCTCCGCCTCCTGCCTTCGGGCGACGGTGGCGGAGCGGGTGATGACTGAGGGAGTCCGGGATTAGGGGGTCCTCGGACAGCCGACTAGATACTTATGCCGGACTGTTAGACTATGAAGATATAAGATTAAAGGCTTCGTCCCGTGTCCGGGTGGGACTCTCCTTTGCGTGGAAGGCAAGCTTGGCAATTCGGATATGTAGATTCCCTTCTCTGTAACCGACTATGTGTAACCCAAGCCCCCTCCTGTGTCCCGGAGAGTTTAGTCCGTAGGACAACAACAATCAGAATCATAGGCTAGCTTCTAGGGTTAGCCTCTACGATCTCGTGGTAGATCAACTCTTGTAACACTCATATCATCAAAATCAATCAAGCAGGAAGTAGGGTATTACCTCCATAGGGAGGGCCCAAACCTGGGTAAACATCGTGTCCACTTGGTACCTCTTGAGCACTGCGTTGGATTTCCCCGAAGAGGAGAGGATGATGCAGCAAAGTAGCGTAAGCATTTCCCTCAGTTTTTGAGAACCAAGGTATCAATCCAGTAGGAGACCACACACAAGTCCCTCGTACCTACACAAAACGATAGCAACTCGCAACCAATGCTTAGGGGTTGTCAATCCCTTCACGGTCACTTACGAGTGAGATCGATAGAGATGATAAATAATATTTTGGTATTTTGATAGATAGATGCAAAGTAAAAAGTAAAAGGCAAAGTAAAAACAAAACAAGTAAATAAAGTGATAGAGATTGATATGATGAGAATAGACCGGGGCCATAGGTTTCACTAGTGGCTTCTCTCAAGAGCATAAGTATTCTACGGTGGGTGAACAAATTCTTGTTGAGCAATTGATGAATTGAGCATAGTTATGAGTATATCTAGGCAATGATCATGTATATAGGCATCACGTCCGAGACAAGTAGATCGAAACGATTCTGCATCTACTACTATTACTCCACTCATCGACAGCTATCTAGCATTCATCTAGAGTATTAACTAAAAATAGAGTAACGCCTTAAGCAAGATGACATGATGTAGATGGATAAATTCATGCAATATGATAAAAAAAACCATCTTGTTATCCTCGATGGCAACAATACAATACGTGCGTTGCAACCCTTTCTGTCACTCGGTAAGGACCCTGTAAGATTGAACCCAAAGCTAAGCACTTATCCCATTGCAAGAACTACCAAACTAGTTGGCCAAACCAAAAAGGATAATTCGAAGAGACTTGCAAAGATAACTCAATCATACATAAAAGAATTCAGAGAAGAATCAAATATTTTCCATAGATAATATTGTATCATAAACCCACAATTCATCGGTCTCAACAAACACACCGCAAAAAGAAGATTACATCGAACAGATCTCCACGAGAGAGGGGGAGAACATTGTATTGAGATCCAAAAAGAGAGAAGAAGCTATCTAGCTACTAGCTATGGACCCGAAGGTCTGAAGTAAACTACTCACACTTCATTGGAGGTGCTATGGTGATGATGTAGAAGCCCTCCATGGTGGATGCCCCCTCCGATGGAGCTCCGGAACATGCCCCAAGATGGGATCTCATGGATACAGAAGGTTGCGGTGGTGGAATTAGGTTTTTGGCTCCCGTTCTGATCGTTCGGGGATACGTAGGTATATATAGGAGGAAGGAGTACGTCGGTGGAGTGTCGAGGGGCCCACGAGGTAGGGGGGGCGCGCCCTCCACCCTCGTGACCGCCTCTGGCACTACTTGGAGTAGGGTCCAAGTCTCCTGGATCACGTTCGGTTGGAAAATCACGATCCCGAAGGTTTCATTCCGTTTGGACTCCGTTTGATATTCTGTTTTTTTTTGAAATACTGAAAAAGGCAAAAAAACAGCAATTCTGGGCTGGGCCTCCGGTTAATAGGTTAGTCCCAAAAATAATATAAAAGTGGAAATAAAGCCCAATATAATCCAAAACAGTAGATAAAGTAGCATGGAGCAATCAAAAATTATAAATACGTTGGAGACGTATCAGGCATCCCCAAGCTTAATTCCTGCTCGTCCTCGAGTAGGTAAATGATAAAAAAGAATTTTTGATGCGGAGTGATACTTTGGCATAATTTCAATGTAAAACTTCTTAATTGTGATATGAATAGTCAGATCCGAAAGATTCAAGACAAAAGTTCATATTGACACACAAATAATAATACTTCAAGCATACTAATCAAAGCAATCATGTCTTCTCAAAATAACATGGCAAAAGAAAGTTCATCCCTACAAAATCATATAGTTAGCCAAGCAATTGTTTCATACTTGAATAATCTCAAACTTTTTCAACCTTCACGCAATACATGAGCGTGAGCCATGGATATAGCACTATGGGTGGAATAGAATATGATGATGGGGATTGTGTGGAGAAGACAAAAAAGTAGAAAGTCTCACGTTGACGAGGCTAATCAACGGGCTATGGAGATGCCCATCAATTGATGTCAACATGAGGAGAAGGGATTGCCATGCAACAGATGCACTAGACCTACAAATGCTCAACAAAAGAAAACTAGTGGGTGTGCATCCAACTTGCTTGCTCATGAAGACCTAGGGCATTTGAGGAAGCCCATCGTAGGAATATACAAGCCAAGTTCTATAATGAAAAATTCCCACTAGTATAAAAAGACAACTTATGAGACTCACTACATGAAGAACAAGGTGCTACTTTGAAGCACAATATATGAGACTCACTACATGAAAATCAAGGTGCTACTTTGAAGCACAAGTGTGGAAAAAGAGATAGTAGCATTGCCCTTTTTTCTCTTTTTTTTGGGCCTCCCTTTTTTTTATTTTGGCCTTTCTTTTTTTTTTATTTGGGCAATGCTCTAATAATGATGATCATCACACTTCTATTGATTACAACATAAGGATTACAACTCGAAACTTAGAACAAGATATGACTCTATATGAATGCCTCGGCGATGTGCATGGATGGTGCAATGAATCAAGAGTGACATGTATGAAAAATAATGCATGGTGGCTTTGCCACAAATACGATGTCAACTACATGATCATGCAATGGCAATATGACAAAAGTAATGTATGTCATGATGATGATGATGACGGAAGTTGCATGGCAATATATCTCGGAATGGCTACGGAAATGCCATAATAGGTAGGTATGGTGGCTGTTTTGAGGAAGATATAAGGAGATTTATGGATGATAGAGAGTATCGTATCACGGGGTTTGGATGCACCGGCGAAGTTTGCACCAACTCTCAAGGTGAGAAAGGGCAATGCACGGTACCGAAGAGGCTAGCAAAGGCGGAAAGGTGAGAGTGCGTATAATCCATGGATTCAACATTAGTCAAAAGATCTCATATACTTATTGCAAAAATTTAGAAGTCATCAAAAATCAAGTACTATGCGCATGCTCCTAGGGGGATAGATTGGTAGGAAAAGTCCGTCGCTCGTCCCCGACCGCCACTCATAAGGATGCACAAGCTAGGTACACTTCATGATTCAAATTTGTTACATAACTTTAACCATACGTGCATGCTACGGGACTTGCAAACTTCAACACAGGTATTTCTCAAATTCATAATCACCCAACTAGCATGACTTTGATATTATCACCTCCATATCTCAAAACAATTATCAAGCATCAAACTTATCTTAGTATTCAACGCACTCAAAAGAAAGGTTCACATATCTTGAACACCAAGTATATTAACATTAAGCAAATTACCATGCTATTAACGACTCTCAAAATAATCTAAGTGAAGCATGAGAGATCAATAGTTTCTTTAAAACAAATCCACCACCGTGCTCTAAAAGATATAAGTGAAGCACTAGAGCAAAAATTATCACGCTCAAAAGATATAAGTGAAGTACTCTGAGCAAAACTATCAAGCTCAAAAGATATAAGTGAAGCACATAGAGTATTCTAACAAATTCCAAATCATGTATGGCTCTCTCAAAAGGTGTGTACAGCAAGGATGATTGTGGTATACTAAAAAGAAAAGACGCAAATAATACAAGACGCTCCAAGCAAAACACATATCATGTGGTGAATAAAAATATAGCTCCAAGTAAATTACCGATGGAAGTGGACGAAAGAGGGGATGCCTTCCGGGGCATCCCCAAGCTTTGACTTTTTGGTGTCCTTGGATTATCTTGGGGGTGCCATGGGCATCCCCAAGCCTAGGCTCTTGCCACTCCTTGTTCCATAATCCATCAAAATAATTCACCCAAAACTTGAAAACTTCACAACACAAAACTCAACAGAAATCTCGTGAGCTCCGTTAGAGAAAGAAAACAAAAGACTACTTCAAGGTACTGTAATGAACTAATTATTTATTTATATTGGTGTTAAACCTAATTTATTCCAACTTCTCTATGGTTTATAAACTATTTTACTAGCTATAGATTCATAAAAATAAGCAAACAACACACGAAAAGCAGAATCTGTCAAAAACAGAACAGTCTGTAGAAATCTGTAACTAACGCAAACTTCTGGAACTATAAAAATTCTACCAAAATAGGAAGTCCTGGAAAATTTGTTTATTGAACAGCAGCAAAAAGAATGAACGCAAAATCACGTTCCTGTAATTTAACATAACTATATTCGTTCGCGCAAAGTTTCTGTTTTTCAGCAGAATCAAATCAACTATCATCGTAGGTTATCCTATAGGTTCTACTTGGCACAAACACTAATTAAAAGATAAAACCACATCCAAACAGAAGCTAGATGGATTATTTATTCCTAAACATAAGAAAAAACAAAAAACACAAAATAAAATTGGGTTGCCTCCCAACAAGCGTATCGTTTAACGCCCCTAACTAGGCATAAAAGCGAGGATAGATCTAGGTATTGCCATCTTTGGTAGGCAATTCTTCAATGAGGCATCTACCTCCTTTAGAATTTTCTTTCTTCCTAGTAATTGTCAAATTTTCAGGCAAAAGATCGAAAAATTCATCTATAGCAAATGGTTCCATAAATGATGGTAAAAAGATTGGGATGAACACTTATAGATTTAAGATCCGCGGTTTCCGTACTAGATGATTCACCCTTATTCTTAGGAACATATATAAGCTTAGTATTTTTAGTAGAAGAACTTGGAGTGTTTTGAACGGAAGAAAAGGCGGTTCCCAAGTTGGTAATGATACCCTCAAGTTTATCGATTCTTGTAGAGTCTAGATTTATTTTTTCATTAACTATGGGTTCTTTTTCTTTAATATTTTTCAAAGTCATTCCTACCTTAGATCCATATTGGGTAATTTGATTGTGGATCTTTTTATCAAGATTTTCAATTGATTCAACGGTAGCAACTTTATTTTCAATAGCTTCAAGCCTTTGCATAACGTGCTCCAAAGTTAACGTAGCTCCATTAATCAAAAGGGGTGGTGAGCCAAATATATCTATTAAAGCATTATAAGAATCAAAAGTATGGCTACCCAAAAAATTCCCTCCGGTAATGGTATCAAGGATATATCTGTACCAAGGATTAGCACCTACGTAAAAATTGTGAAGAAGAACTAAAGTAGATTGCTTCCTTGTAGATCTATTTTGAGCATTGCAAATTCTATACCAAGCATCTTTTAGATTTTCTCCCTCCCTTTGCTTAAAATTTAGAACTTCATTCTCGGGAGATAACGGAGAAGATAAGAGACTAGTCATGATGACAAGCAAGTAAACTAGCACAGCAGCAAACAGAAAGGCAACGGGAAAAAGGCAAATGGGAAAGAGAGAAGGAGATTGGGAAAGAGAGGGCGAATAAAATGGCAAGGGTGAAGTGGGGGAGAGGAAAACGAGAGGCAAATGGCAAATAATGTAATGCGAGAGATAGGGATTGCGATGGGTACTTGGTATTGTTGACTTGCTTGCGTGAGCCTCCCCGACAACAGCGCCAGAAATTCTTCTTGCTACCTCTTGAGCACTGCGTTGGATTTCCCCGAAGAGGAGAGGATGATGCAGCAAAGTAGCGTAAGTATTTCCCTCAGTTTTTGAGAACCAAGGTATAAATCCACTAGGAGACCACGCATAAGTCCCTCGTACCTACACAAAACGATAGCAACTCGCAACCAACACTTAGGGGTTGTCAATCCCTTCACGGTCACTTACTAGAGTGAGATCTGATAGAGATGATAAATAATATTTTTGGTAGTTTTGATAGATAGATGCAAAGTAAAAAAAGTAAAAGGCAAAGTAAAAACAAAGCAAGTAAATAAAGTGATAGAGATTGATATGATGAGAATTGACCCGGGGGCCATAGGTTTCACTAGTGGCTTCTCTCAAGAGCATAAGTATTCTACGGTGGGTGAACAAATTACTGTTGAGCAATTGACAGAATTTGAGCATAGTTATGAGTATATCTAGGCAATGATCATGTATATAGGCATCACGTCCGAGACAAGTAGATCGAAACGATTCTGCATCTACTACTATTACTCCACTCATCGACCGCTATCCAAAGAAGCATCTAGAGTATTAAGTAAAAAGCAGAGTAACGCCTTAAGCAAGATGACATGATGTAGAGGATAAATTCATGCAATATGATAAAAACCCCATCTTGTTATCCTTGATTGCAACAATACAATACATGCCTTGCAACCCTTTACATCCTTTGGTAAGGACACGACAAGATTGAACCCAAAGCTAAGCACTTCTCCCATTGCAAGAACTACCAATCTAGTTGGCCAAACCAAAAGGATAATTGAAGAGACTTGCAAAGATAACTCAATCATACATAAAAGAATTCAGAGAAGAATCAAACTATTTTCCATAGATAATACTGGATCATAAACCCATAATTCATCGGTCTCAACAAACACACCGCAAAAAGAAGATTACATCGAATAGATCTCCACGAGAGAGGGGGAGAACATTGTATTGAGATCCAAAAAGAGATAAGAAGCCATCTAGCTACTAGCTATGGACCCGAAGGTGTGAAGTAAACTACTCATTAGTTCATTATCAAAGATGGTTATGTTTCCTGACCCTAGACATGTGTTGTCATTTGATTAGTGGGATCACATCATTAGAAGAATGATGTGATTGACATGACCCATTCTGTTAGCCTAGCACTTGATCGTTTAGTATACTGCTATTGCTTTCTTCATGACTTATACAAAGTTCCTGCAACTATGAGATTATGCAACTCCCGTTTACTGGAAGAACACTTTGTGTGCTACCAAACGTCACAACGTAACTGGGTGATTATAAAGGTGCTCTACAGGTGTTTCCGAAGGTACATGTTGAGTCGGCATAATTTGAGATTAGGATTTGTCACGCCGATTGTCGGAGAGGTATCTCTGGGCCCTCTCGGTAATACTCATCACCTAAGCCTTGCAAGCATGTAACTAATGAGTTAGTTATGAGATGATGTATTACGTAATGAGTAAAGAGACATGCCGGTAATGAGATTGAACTAGGTATTGGATACCGACGATCAAATCTCGGGCAAGTAACATACCGATGACAAAGGGAACAACGTATGTTGTTGTGCGGTTTGACCGATAAAGATCTTCGTAGAATATGTAGGAACCAATATGGGTATCCAGGTCCCGCTATTGGTTATTGACCGGAGACGTGTCTCGGTCATGTCTACATTGTTCTCGAACTGTAGGGTCCGCACGCTTAAGGTTTCGATGATGTTATATTATGAGCTTATGAGTTTTGATGTACGAAGGAGTTCGAGTCCGGATGAGATCGGTGACATGACGAGGAGTCTCGAGATGGTCGAGACGTAAGATCGATATATTGGACGACTATATTTGGAGTTCGGAAAGGTTCCGAGTCATTGGTATTTATCGAGTCTGGGAGAGTTCTGGAATTCGCCGGGAGAAGTATTGGGCCTTATTGGGCCTGCGGAAAGAGAGAGGGCTGCCTAGGGCAGGCCGCACCCAAGGCCTAGTCCGAATTGGACTAGGGGAGGCCGCACCCTCCTTCCTTCCCTTCTCTCTTCCCTTCCTAGTCTCCTACTCCTACTACATGGAAGGATCCTAGTTGGACTAGGAAAGGGAATCCTACTCCCGTGGGAGTAGGACTCCCCTATGGCGCGCCTCCTCCTAGGCGGCCTCCTCCTCCCTCCCTCCTTTATATCTGGGGCGGGGGCACCCTAGACACACAAGTTGATCATTGATCGTTCCTTAGCCGTGTGCGGTGCCCCTCCACGATATTACACCTCGGTCATATTGTAGCGGTGCTTAGGCGAAGCCTGCGACAGAGAACATCAAGATCGTCACCACGCCGTCGTCTTGTGGAACTCCCCTCGGAACCTCTCTGGATTGGAGATCGAGGTGTGTCATCGAGCTGTCGTGTGTCAAGAACTTCGGAGGTGCCGAGTAACGGTGCTTGGATCGGTCGGACCGGGAAGGCGTCGACTACTTCCTCTACGTTGTGTCAGCGCTTCGCTTGGTCTACGAGGGTACATAGACAACACTCTCCCCTCGTTGCTATATCATCAGCATGATCTTGCGTGTGCGTAGGAAATTTTATGAAATTACTACGTTCCCCAACAGTGGTATCAGAGCCTAGGTTTTATGCGTTGATGTTATATGCACGAGTAGAACACAAGTGAGTTGTGGACGATATAAGTCATACTGCCTACCAGCATGTCATACTTTGGTTCAGCGGTATTGTTGGATGAAGCGGCCGGACCGACATTACGCGTGCGCTTCGCGAGACTGGTTTTACCGCCGTGCTTTGCACACGGTGACTAGCGGGTGTCTGTTTCTCCAACTTTAGTTGAACCGAGTGTGGCGCCGGTCCTTGTGAAGGTTAAACGGAGTCTATTTGACAAACTATCGTTGTGGTTTTGATGCGTAGGTAAGAACGGTTCTTGCTAAGCCCGTAGCAGCCACGTAAAATTTGCAACAACAAAGTAGAGGGCGTCTAACTTGTTTTTGCGGGGCATGTTGTGATGTGATATGGCCAAGGCGTGATGCTATATTTTATTGTATGAGATGATCATGTTTTGTAACGAAGTTATCGGCAATCGGCGGAGCCATATAGTTGTCGCTTTATTGTATGAAATCGAGCATACATAATTGCTTTACTTTATCTCTAAGCGGTAGCGATAGTCGTAGAAGCAATAGATGGCGTGGCGACAACGATGCTACGATGGAGATCAAGGTGTCGCGCCGATGACGATGGTGATCATGGCGGTGCTTCAAAGATGGAATCACAAGCACAAGATGATGATGGCCATATCATATCACTTATATTGATTGCATGTGATGTTTATCCTTTATGCATCTTATCTTGCTTTGATTGACGGTAGCATTTTAAGATGATCTCTCACTAAAATTATCAAGTAGTGTTCTCCACGAGTATGCACCGTTGCCAAAGTTAAATCGTGCTTGAGACACCACGTGATGATCGGGTGTGATAAGCTCTCGTCCATCTACAACGGGTGCAAGTCAGTTTTGCACCGCAGAATACTCGAGTTAAACTTGACGAGCCTAGCATATGCGAGATATGGCCTCGGAACACGGAGACCGAAAGGTCGAGCGTGAATCATATAGTAGATATGATCAACATAGTGATGTTCACCATTGAAAACTACTCCATCTCACGTGATGATCGGTTATGGTTTAGTTGATTTGGATCACGTGATCACTTAGATGACTAGAGAGATGTTTGTCTAAGTGGGAGTTCTTAAGTAATATGATTAATTGAACTTAAATTTATCATGAACTTAGTCCTGGTAGTATTTTGCAAATTATGTTGTAGATCAATAGCTTGCGCTGTTGCTTTCATATGTTTATTTTGATACGTTCCTAGAGAAAATTGTGTCGAAAGATGTTAGTAGCAATGATGCGGGTTGGATCCTTGATCTGAGGTTTATCCTCATTGCTGCACAGAAAAGTTATGTCCTTAATGCACCGCTAGGTGACAAACCTATTGCAGGAGCGGATCTGAGGCGTTATGAGCGTTTGGCTAGCTCAAAAGGATGACTACTTGATAGTTTAGTGCACCATGCTTAAGCGGCTTAGAATCGGGACTTCAAAGGCGTTTTGAGCGTCATGGACCATATGAGATGTTCGAGGAGTTGAAGTTAATATTTCCAGCAAATACCGAGTTGAGAGATATGAAGTCTCCAACAAGTTCTAAAGCTAAAAGATGGAGGAGAATCGCTCAACTAGTGAGCATGTGCTCGATTATGCAGGTACTTCAATCGCTTGAATCAAGTGGGAGTTAATCTTCCGATAAGATAGTGATTGACAGAATTCTCTAGTCACCATCACTAAGTTACTAGAACTTCGTGGTGAACTATAGTATGCAAGGGATGACGAAAATGATTCCCGAGCTCTTCGCGATGTTGAAATCGACGAAGGTAGAAATCAAGAAAAAAACCATCAAGTGTTGATGATTGACAAAACCACTAGTTTCAAGAGAAGGGCAAAGGGAAAGAAAGGGAACTTCAAGTGGAAAGACAAGCAAGTTGTCACTCCTGCGAAGAAGCCCAAAGCTGGACCATAGCCTGGCCCGAGTGTTTACACTTGCAAAGGAAATGGTCCTTTGAAGCGGAAATGCCCTGAATATTTGGTGGATAAGAAGGATGGCAAAGTGAACAAGGGTATATTTGATATACAAATTATTGATGTGTGCCTTACTAGTGTTTATAGTAGCCCCTGAGTATTGATACTTGTTCGGTTGCTAAGATTAGTAACATGAAACAGGAGTTACAGAATAAACAAAGACTAGTTGATGGGGAAGTGACGATGAGTGTTGGAAGTAGTTCCAAGATTGATATGATCATCATCGCACACTCCCTATACTTTCGGGATTAGTGTTAAACCTAAATAAATGTTATTTGGCGTTTACGTTGAGCATGAATATGATTTGATCGTGTTTATTGCAATACGGTTATTCATTTAAAATAAGAGAATAATTGTTGTTCTGTTTACATGAATAAAACCTTCAATGGTCATACACCCAATGAAAATAGTTTGTTGGATCTCGATTGTAGTGATACACATATTCATAATATTGATGCCAAAAGATGCAAAGTTAATAATGATAGTGCAACTTATTTGTGGCACTGCCGTTTGGGTCATATCGGTGTAAAGCGCATGAAGAAACTCCATAAAGATGGATTCTCGGAATCACTTGGTTATGAATCATTTGATGCTTGCGAACCGTGCCTTTTGGGCAAGATGACTAAAACTCCGTTCTTGAACAATGGAGCGAAGCTCTTGACTTATTGGAAATAATACATCTTGATGTATGCGACCAATGAGTATGAAGGCTCGTGGCAAGTATCGTTATTTTCGACCTTCACAAGATGATTTGAGCGGATATGGGTATATCTACTTGATGAAACGTAAGTCCGAAATAGTTGAAAGGTTCAAAGAATTTCAGAGTGAAATGGAAAAATCATCATAATAAGAAAATAAAGTTTCGCGATCGATCGCGAGACGAATATTTGAGTTCTGAGTTTGGTCTTCAATTAAAACAATGTGGAATAGTTTCACAGCTCCGCCACCGAACACCACAACACTATGGTGTGTCCGAGCGTCGTAACCGCACTTTATTGGGTATGGTGCGATCTATGATGTCTCTTCTTGATTTACCAATATTGTTTTGGGGTTATGCATTAGAGACAGCTGCATTCACATTAAAAGGGCACCATCTAAATCCGTTGAGGCGACAACATATGAACTGTGGTTTAGCAAGAAACCCAAGTTGTCGTTTCTTAAAGTTTGGGGCTGCGATGCTTATGTGAAAAAGTTTCATCTGATAAGCTCGAACCCAAATCGAGAAGTGCGTCTTCATAGAATACCCAATGGAAATAGTTGGGTACACCTTCTATCACAGATCCGAAGGCAAGATATTCGTTGCTAAAATGGATCCTTTCTAGAGAAGGAGTTTCTCTCGAAAGAAGTGAGTGGGAGGAAAGTAGAGCTTGATAAGGTAATTTGTACCTTCTCCCGAATTGGAAAGTAGTTCATCACGAAATCAGTTCGATGATTCCTACACCAATTAGTGAGGAAGCTAATGATGATGATCATGAAACTTGGATCAAGTTACTACAAAACCTCGTAAGTCTTCCAAAGTACAGTCCGCACGAGTAATGCGGTAATACTGTTCGGAAGTCATGTTACTAGACCATGATGAACCTACGAACTATGAGGAAGCGATGATGAGCCCAGATTCATGAAGTGGCTTGAGGCCATAAAATCGAGATATGATCCATGTATGAGAACAAAGTATGGACTTTGATTGACTTGCTCGATGATCAGCAAGCCATGTTAAATAAATGGATCTTCAAGAGGAAGACAGATGCTGATAGTAGTGTTACTATCTACAAAGCTAGACTTGTCGAAAAGGGTTTTTGACATAGTTCAAGGTGTTGAATACAATGAGATTTTCTTACTTGTATCGATGCTTAAAAGTCTGTCCGAATCATGTTAGCAATTGCCACATTTTATGAAATTTGGCAAATGGATGTCAAAACTACATTCCTTAATAGATTTGTTAAAGAAGAGTTGTATATGATACAACCGAAGGTTTTGTCAATCCTAAAGGTGCTAACAAAGTGTGCATGCTCCAATGATCCATCTATGGACTGGTGCAAGCATCTCGGAGTTGGAATATACGCTTTGATGAGTTGATCAAAGCATATAGTTTTATCTGAGACTTACGGTGAAGCTGTATTTACAAGAAAGTGAGTGGGAGCACTACAGCATTTCTGATAGGTATATGTGAATGACATATTGTTAATCGGAAATAATGTAGAATTATTCTACAAAGCATAAAGGAGTGTTTGAAAAGAGTTCTTTAAATAGAGACCTCAGTAAAGCTACTTACATATTGAGCATCAAGATCTATTGAGATAGATCAAGATGCTTGATAAGATTTTCAATGGGTACATACCTTGGCAAGATTTTGAAATAGTTCAAAATGGAACAGTCAAAGAAAGAGTTCTTGCCTGTGTTGCAAAGGTATGAAATTGAGAAAGACTCAAATCCCGACCACAGCAGAAAATAGAAAGAGAATGAAAAGTCATTCCCTATGCCTCACCATAGGTTCTATAAAGTATGCTATGCTATGTACCGACCTATTGTATACTTTGCTCTGAATTTGGCAAAGGAGTACAATAGTGATCTAGGAGTAGATCCTTTGGACATTGGTCAAGAATATCCTTAGTAAGGACTAAGGAGATGTTTCTCGATTATGGAGGTGATAAAAGAGTTTGTTGTAAAAGTTACATCGGTGCAAACTTTTACACCGATCCGAATGACTCTAAGTCTCAACCTGGATACATATTAAAAGTGGGAGCAATTAGCTAGAGTAGCACCGTGCGAGCATTGTGGACATAAAATATTTGCAAAATACATACGGCTCACGAATGTGATGCAGACCGTTGACTAAGCTTCTCTCACAAGAAAAACATGATCACACCTTAGTACTCTTTGGGTGTTAATCACATAGCGATGTGAACTAGATTATTGACTCTAGTAAACCCTTTGGATGTTGGTCACATGATGATGTGAACTATGGGTGTTAATCATATACAGATATGAATATTGATCACACGGCGATGTGAACTAGATTATTGACTCTAGTGCAAGTGGGAGACTGAAGGAAATATGCCCTAGAGGCAATAATAAAGTTAATATTTATTTCCTCATATCATGATAAATGTTTATTATTCATGCTAGAATTGTATTAACCGGAAACATAATACATGTGTGAATACATAGACAAAACTATAGTCACTAGTATGCCTCTACTTGACTAGCTCATTAATCAAAGATGGTTATGTTTCCTGCCATAGACATGTGTTGTCATTTGATTAGTGGGATCACATCATTAGAAGAATGATGTCATTGACATGACCCATTCTGTTAGCCTAGCATTTGATCGTTTAGTATACTGCTATTGCTTTCTTCATGACTTATACAAAGTTCCTGCAACTATGAGATTGTGCAACTCCCGTTTACCGGAAGAACACTTTGCGTGCTACCAAACGTCACAACGTAACTGGGTGATTATAAAGGTGCTCTACAGGTGTTTCCGAAGGTACATGTTGAGTCGGCATAATTCGATATTAGGATTTGTCACTCCGATTGTCGGAGAGGTATCTCTGGGCCCTCTCGGTAATACTCATCACCTAAGCCTTGCAAGCATGTAACTAATGAGTTAGTTATGAGATGATGTATTACGGAACGAGTAAAGAGACTTGCCGGTAACGAGATTGAACTAGGTATTGGATACCGACGATCAAATCTCGGGCAAGTAACATACCGATGACAAAAGGAACAACGTATGTTGTTGTGCGGTTTGACCGATAAAGATCTTCGTAGAATATGTAGGAACCAATATGGGCATCAGGTCCCGCTATTGGTTATTGACCGAGGCGTGTCTCGGTCATGTCTACATTGTTCTCGAACCGTAGGGTCCGCACGCTTAAGGTTTCGATGTGATGTTATATTATGAGCTTATGAGTTTTGATGTACCGAAGGAGTTCGTTGTCCCGGATGAGATCGGGGACATGCGAGGAGTCTCGAAATGGTCGGGACGTAAAGATCGATATATTGGACGACTATATTCGGAGTTCGGAAAGGTTCCGAGTCATTGGTATTTATCGAGTCTGGGAGAGTTACGAGAATTCGCCGGGGAGAAGTATTGGGCCTTATTGGGCCTGCAGAAAGAGAGAGGGGCTGCCTAGGGCAGGCCGCGCGCCCAAGGCCTAGTCCGAATTGGACTAGGGGAGGCCGCACCCCTCCTTCCTTCCTTCTCTCTTCCCTTCCTAGTCTCCTACTCCTACTACATGGAAGGATCCTAGTTGGACTAGGAAAGGGAATCCTACTCCGGTGGGAGTAGGACTCCCCTATGGCGCCTCCTCCTAGGCCGGCCTCCTCCTCCCTCCCTCCTTTATATCTGGGGCGGGGAACCCTAGACACACAAGTTGATCATTGATCGTTCCTTAGCAGTGTCGGTGCCCCCTCCACGATATTACACCTCGGTCATATTGTAGCGGTGCTTAGCGAAGCCTGCGCGACAGAGAACATCAAGATCGTCCTGCCACGCCGTCGTCTTGTGGAACTCCCCTCGGAACCTCTCTTGGATTGGAGATCGAGGTGTGTCATCGAGCTGTCGTGTGTCAAGAACTCGGAGGTGCCGAATAACGGTGCTTGGATCGGTCGGACCGGGAAGGCGTCGACTACTTCCTCTACGTTGTGTCAATGCTTCGCTTGGTCTCACGAGTGCGTAGACAACACTCTCCCCTCGTTGCTATATCATCACCATGATCTTGCGTGTGCGTAGGAAATTTTTTGAAATTACTACGTTCCCAACAGTGGTATCAGAGCCTAGGTTTTCCTACCCGAAATAAAAAATTATAGATACGTTGGAGACGTATTACCCCCATCTCCTGTTACCATTGGCCTTAGATGCACAGTTCGGGACCCCCTACCCGAGATCTACCGGTTTTGACACCGATATTGGTGCTTTCATTGGGAGTTCCACTGTGTCGTCATCATAAGGCTTGATGGCTCCTTCAATCATCTATAACGATGCAGTCCAGGATGAGGTTTTCCTCCCCGGACAGATCTTCGTATTCGGCGGCTTCGCACTGCGGGCCAACTCGCTTGGCCATCTGGAGCAGATTGATAGCTACGCCCCTGGCCATCAGGTCAGGTTTGGAAGCCTGAACTACACCGCCGACATCCGTGGAGACTCGATCTTCGACGGATTCGAGCCCATGACAGGTGCACCCTATAGTCGCGATGAGCATGACCTAGATCTGTCATCGGACGATGTTCAGGAGGTCACACATGTTGCTGCCCCAGCTTTAAATCTGGAGCAGATCGTGCTATCCGAGGATGGGAGGATGGAACCCGCCACCGAAGTCGCACACTCAGCGGCGATAGAGCCGAACACAGATCTCACTTCCAATGAGATCTGCATCATCGGACCCTCGGACTAGTCTCCAGCCTTAGGCTCCGAACCGCGTGCATCTGTGCCCATCGGATCTAACTAGGCACCGACCATGGAGTTCAGCTCCGCGGATATCTTTCAGCACTTGCCCTTGGGCGACGTGCTAAACTCATTAAAATCTCTCTCCCTGTCAGGAGACCCTTGGCCGAACTATGTCTGGCTTGAGTGGGAAGCAGACGACGAAGGAATTGGTTACCCACCCACCACCCACTTAATAGCCACTATCGACAATTTAACCGATATGCTTGATCTCGACTCCGAAGACATCAACGGTATGGATGATGATGCCGGAGAAGAACAGGAACCACCGCCCTCAGGGCGCTGGACAGCCATCTCATCATATGATATATATGGTGGACACACCCAAAGAAAGCAATGGCGATGAGGCAACGGAGGATAATCCCCTTGAGAAGCAAACAAAGCGCCGACATCAACAGCGCCGCTCTAAACCCCGCCATAGCAAAAACAACGATACCGGCACAAGAAAGAATAATGCCCCAGACGATGCTAAAGATAACGGCGACCCCATAGACCCAGTGATGGAGCAGGGCAAGCCAGGGGATGGCAAACACAGTCCGGGGCCGATGTCCGATCACAGCGATGCCGATGACAAAACTTATAAATCTGTCTCCAAAGAGGAGAATAGTCCGGACGACGATGCACGCATCATCCCGGAAAAGCACTTGGAACAAGAGCACCTCCACACAAGGCTTATTGCCACTGCGAGGAGCTTGAAGAAGCAGAAGCAACAGCCTAAAGCCGCGCAGGATACGCTCAACCACAGATGGAACGAAGTGCTCAACACTGATGAAAGATACGGTGATGATCGCCAGACAATGGCTACCCAAAACGCAAGCTGCTGCCCGAATTCAACAACGAGGCTCTCGCACCCATTCCACCGAAAAACAATATGGCCGATCTGCCTGACCGACCACCCCGTGGCCGAGACAAAGCGGCTAATGACACCTCACACAAGTCAGCGCACGATCTACGTGAGCACCTGGACAAAAGAGCTGGTATGACTAGGTCCATCTATGGTTCTAGGAAACGCGTTCCTACGCAGGATCATGGCCACCAAATCGGCTATATTGATCGAATACCAGCTCAGAATCAACACCAAACACTACAGCTATCGGACACACGCTACGACACATCCAGGTACAGGGGCACCGTGCACCCCCTGTGCTTCACCGATGAGGTGCCGGACCATGAATTTCCAGAGGGGTTTAAACCCGTAAACATCGAGGCATACGATGGAATGACAGACCCTGTAGTCTGGATTGAGGACTTTATTCTTCACATCCATATGGCTCGCGGAGATGATCTCCACGCCATCAAATACCTGCCCCTCAAGTTGAAAGGACCAGCTCGGCACTGGTTGAAAAGCCTCCCCGAAAATTCCATTGGAAGCTGGGAGGAACTCGAGGACGCTTTCAGGCTAATTTTCAAGGGACATATGTCCGACCTCCGGATGCAGACGATTTAAGTCACATAATTCAACAACCCGGAGAGTCAGCACGTAAGCTTTGGAATAGATTTGTCACCAAGAAGAACCAAATCGTCGACTGTCCGGGTGCCGAAGCCCTAGCAGCTTTCAAACACAGCGTCCGGGACGAATGGCTTGCCAGACACCTCGGCCAGGAAAACCCAAGGACAATGGCAGCCCTAACAACTCTTATGACCCGCTTTTACGCGGGCGAAGATAGTTGGTTGGCCCGTAGCGGCACCAGCAATCCAGGCACATCCCAAATCAGGGATGGCAATGGAAAACTGCGACGCAATAAAAACAAGCATCAAAATAATGAACACAGCCCAGACAATACAGCGATAAACGCTGGATTCAGGGGCTCCAGACCCGGTCAACGGAAAAAGCCATTCAAAGGCAGTAGAGATGGTCCATCCAGCCTAAATAAAATTTTTGACAGGTTACATCGATTCATAGCACCCAGAAACACGCAAATCACACCAGCAGAGAATCTTTGGGTCTTCAAGCAGGCGGCAAGCTAAATGCCGAACACAAAGGGAGGGAGCCGCCAAGCGAAGATGAGGACGAACCTCGCCAGCCAAACACTGGGGGACAGAAAAAAATTCCACCGGAGGTCAAAACAGTGAACATGATCTACGCCACCCACATATCAAAGAGAAAAATGCAAATGCGCACTCCGAGACGTATACGCTGTGGAACCAGTCGCCCCCAAATTCAACCTGTGGTCGGCCTGCCCGATCCCTTTCGATCGCAGGGATCATCCGATTAGTATTCGGCATGGAGGATTGGCCGCCTTGGTTCTCGGCCCAATAATTGACGGATACCACCTCACCCGCTTCCTCATGGATGGCGACAGTAGTCTTAACCTGATATATCAGTACACTGTCCGCAAGATGGGGATAGACCCGTCAAAAATCAACCAAAGCAGTACTACCTTTAAAGGAGTAATACCAACGTAGAGGCCCGCCGCACGGGCTCTTTGACGTTAGAGGTTGTATTCGGTTCTCCCCACAATTTTCGAAGCGAAGAACTAACCTTCGACATCGTTCCGTTCTGAAGCGGCTATCATGCACTACTCGGAAGAACGGCCATCGCTTGTTTCAGTGCAGTACCGCATTGTGCTTATCTCAAACTCAAGATGCCCGGTCCACGTGGCGTCATCACAATTAGGGGAAACACAGAGCGTTCTCTCCATGCGGAAGATTACGTGGCGGCTCTAGCAGCCGAACTACTGAACGGCACCTCCAACCCGAGTAACTCATCGGTGTTCGAGACCACGGACACGGCAAGACGTGTTCGGCACACACCTATTTATAGCATCCCAGATAAATCTGAGCTTGATTAATGGCTATGCCCCCATATATGGTGCTAGGGGCTGCCCGCATGTAAAAGGTCCATAGTTCGGCTTGACCCTATTAACACTCAATATATTCTCATGGTTCATTAAGAATAACCGACTTTTCGCACGGTCACACCAGATTCTTTCACCTGGATTTTTTCTTTTTTTTACAGATGACCATCATGCTACACCCTTCCAGGATACGGCACAACGGAGACAAAAGCGCAGCCGCGCAGACGTGCACCAGGGCCCCGCTCAAAGGTTTCTTTTTAGATTAAGACCCTGCGTAAACCTTTTTTAATTGTCTCTTGTTGCCTCACACCCTCCTAGCACTTAAAATAACCAAGAGGAATACTGGCGTTATTGTCAAGCTTATGATTCGCCGATCTAAAATAGACATTACATGGGCAGCAACCAATATGTTTTTGGGATCTATGCCCTCACCACAGTCGCTCTTTCGTCAAGCCAGATTAATGCATGTACCTGGAAATTCAGGGCTCATTATCGAGGGCGTTACTCAGCCCAGTATATGTCGTAAAGTTCGAATACCTTCGGGAGTGTTTGGCGTCGCGAGTTTGGCCTTATATGCATCAGCATCAATAGTTGGGTTTGCCCGACTCCTGTGTTTTGCTACCTTATGTTCCGCTCTATCGGCTAAGGTGGCACCGGGAGAACTACTGCGATTGTGCCCTGGTTCATCTGGATGAGCACCTCAGTAGAGAAAGCCGAAAATTGGCTGTCATGATAAAGCGAGAGACTGGTCAACCACTCGATAACCCAGCGGAATCTTTGCGATTCCCCCGCATTAACGAAGGACCGGTTTCCCGGTCACTTATGTACATGCACCGTATTCGAATAAACGCAGACATACCAGGGGCTATATAGTAGCCCCACTGTCAAACTCCTATGGCTAAGTGAAAGTGTTAAAGCTATATAGTCCAATTGCCTCGTTTGCCATGCTACCACCTCCTTAACGGACCAAGACGTTGGATCAAGTGTGATTACGCGCTTTGCCGAACACCCCCGCATTATATGCGAGGGGGCTAAAGCCGACGACTGCAAACTTTCAAGTTATATACATATATAAATAAGCGGCCGCACATGAGGCACTAAATACTTTACGGGCAAAAGTATAAATATAGCCTTTATTATTAAAAGCATTATTTGTACAATCAAGATACATGTCATTCGAACATGGTATTCTTTGAGCACTGAGCCTCTATTAAACGGGCACCTTCTAAGACTTCTTCAAAAAAGTGCTCGGGCGAGTCCCGGCCCCCGGGCGGACCCCTGGTTGCAACATCGGTGGCCTCCATCTTCACCCAATATGTCTTAACATAGGCAAGGGCCATCCGCGCACCCTCTATGCACGCCGACCTCTTGACAGCGTCGATATGTAGCACAACATGAATAAATCGTTGCACCAAACCAAAATAACTATCCTGACTTGGTTCCTTCGGCCACAAGTGATCCACGATGGCCTTCATAGCAAGCACGGATAACCTATGGAGCTCGGCCCATTCGGCCATTGGCTCATTCAACAGCAGCAAACGCCTTGGAGTACTGAACTGCGACCAGAACAATCTTTCCACCTCATGATCTTCTCGATCTTTGAAATACTGCGTCGCGTCAGCGGCACTCTTTGCCAAATCCAAGTATGCGTCTGAAGAACTCCACAATTGGTCAAGAGGGGCATATTTTGGATCGCCGAATTTCATTCGCAATAAAAAGGGCTTCCCAGCCGTGATATCACCGGCTTGCCGAAGCTCCTCCCGAGCCGCTCTAATCTCAGAGCGAGTTTCCTTTGCTGCTTGTAAGGCCCTCTCTTGGTCAGCCGTTTTTATTTGGTTTTCCCTCGAGAAGCTCATATCGGCTGGCGGCATTTTGCAGCTCAAGAGCCATGTTGGATATTTTATCCTCACTTTGGCGATGAGCAGCCTGTTCGGCTTTTAATTCATCAGCTGCCTTCACGACGGCCGCATTGCTGCTCCTGGCTTGCTCCTTGGCCCAGGCAAGCTCTGCCCGAAGGGTCTCCACGGTGGCAGCACCATCTGCAGTCAAAGCATATTATAAATCCTAGCATCATGCTCTTGTTAATATTTGCTGGCCACCCAAATGTACATACCCTATGCCTCGTCAAGCCGCTTGTTCACAAGCGTGATGTCTGCATCTGCCACGTCAAGTTACCGCCTTAGTTCAGCAAATTCAGCAATTCGGTCAGCCGCCGGAGTTGGAGACGCCTGCACACAAAATTGGCACAATCATTACCAGAGATTATGATCCTCTGCTCGTCTCATACGGATGGAAACCAGAGTCTCAGGGGCTACTGTCTATACAAAGTGCACCTTGCATTTACGATATAATCAAAAAATATCACTTGGCGTACCTCAAAGCCTCTTAGCAGGCTCGTAAAAGCTTCATCCAACCTGCTTTTCCCGGATGAAATCCTCTCAACCACCGTACCCATTAAGGTACGATGTGCCTCTGAGATAGCCGCTTGCCACAGAAGACCCGTCAATGTGTCCGGTTGTACATCAGACAGTCCGGGGCCTTCTCTGTTGGTCTCTCTAGGAGGTGAGAACCCCGGACTTTGGGCAGCCGAAGAGTTACCTTCTGGTCTTTGCGGATTAGGGGAGATCCTCCGGGACGATACCTCAGGGTCGTCCGCCTTATGAGGCGGGGAAGTAGGAGGAGGCATTTCGCTCTCCATCATCTCCGAAAGAAGATCCCCCGAGGATGAACATTGTTGAGAAGGGCTATGAGCCGGACTGCAAAACATAGTTATTATTCCCAGGAAAAGAACAGGGCATGCTTACTAAAGTACCTTTGTTCACTTACGGCTCGGTTAACGGCTGGCGCCCCTATGAGCGTTGTGCGCCAATGCTGCCCTCCAGGGCAGGGGCCCCTGATGAAGGTTTCTTCCCTCATTTGGAGACCTCTTCTTCCAAATCTTCGGGGGCGGTCCTTTTCTTCCCGTGGGGAGAGGGGGTGCTAGATTCTCCTCCCCGTTCATCCTCCGACATGGGGGTGCTAATTTCCCCAGTTAGGATGCGTAACGTACCTCTGGCATGAAGTCCTCTTTTGGCTTCCCCATTCCTCTACTTGTACTCCCCCGATGGCACTTGATAAGGTGCACGAGCCAGCATCCTGGTTAGTACAGGATCCGGCGAATCTTCGGGAAGAGGGGCCGAACACCTGATCCTCTCCGCCTTTCTTATCCAGTCCTGGCCGAGGGTGGTTTTTTAGAGTAATGTTGTGACAAATATAATGACTGCATGTTCGGTCACGAAATTACTTACCTGGGTATCTGGACGGTTGCAGTCGAGGCCAGCATCCTCTGTGGTGACCAGACACTTTATTCGTGATTCGAAGTATAACTGATACATTCCTTCAAGCGTCCGGCCGAGGAAGTGCTGAATAGTTCACGGTCCTTCCGGGTTGAACTCCCACATACGGAGAGGTCGACGTTGGCATGGCAAGGCCCGGCGAACTAGCATTACTTGAATTACTTTGACAAGGCTGATATCCTTCTTGAGGAGATCCCGAATGCGGCTTTGCAATGTCCGCACGTCATTAGTCGATCCCCAGTCTAGCCCCTTGTTGACCCATGATGCAAGCTATGGCGGAGGGGCAGAGCGGAAGTCTGGGGCGGCCGCCCACTTCCTCTCTCGAGGTGCTGTGATGTAAAACCACTCCCGTTGCCATAAATCAGAAACTTGCGGGAAAGAAACCTTTGGCCATAGAGCATCGACACCTATGCTTATTATAGCGCCTGCGCACTCGGCGTGTCGCCCGTCGATCATCTTCGGCTTCACATTGAAGGTCTTGAGCCATAAGCCGAAGTGTGGGGTAATGCGGAGGAAGGCCTCACACACGACGATGAATGCTGAGATGTGAAGGAAGGAATCTGGAGCTAGGTCATGAAAATCTAGCCCATAATAGAACATGAGCCCTCTAACAAAGGGATGAAGACCGAAGCCAAGCCCTCAGAGGAAGTGGGAGACGAATACGACGCTCTCGTTAGGTTTGGGAGTGGGAATAACCTTCCCTTGAGCAGGAAGCCTGTGAAGGATTTTGGCGGTCAAATACCTAGCCTTCCTAAGCTTCTTGATGTCCTCCTCTGTGACAGAAGATGCCATCCATTGACCTTGAAGGTTGGATCCGGACATGATTGAAGGTCCGGGGCACTTGGACTGAACCTTGGGTGTTGGAACTCGAGGTAGGGAAGGGAAGGATCGAGCGTGGAAAGAATAGGACGGGTCTTGACCTCTTTATATAGAGGGAGAATGTCAAGTGTCCTCCCCGCGGCCGTTTGGAACTTGCCTAAACCAAGGAGTCATACTAATGGAGCGGTTCGGTTACCCACGCCCGTATTGATGAGAATCCCGTGATAAGGGGGACACGATCTCTCCATCGACAAGACGTGCCAATAAAACCGCCTTGCGAGACGTGCAGTAGCAGGTTGAGAAAATGGTTCGAATAATGACCAGGCCGCGGCGTGATGTCACGCTATGAAAAAGCCGTCAGCAGATTAGACTCGTGGAATATTATACTCTCTACGGTGGTATGTGGAATTTGTTTTGCAGAGCCGGACATGATTCTTGTGTTCAAGATCTACTTTGGAGTATTCAGAGAAGAAATCCGCCTTGCAATGCCAAAGACAATCTGCACGGGAGTCCGGGATTGAGGCCTGGTTCAGGGGCTACTGAGGGAGTCCGGGATTAGGTGGTCCTCGGACAGCCGGACTATATACTTATGCCGGACTGTTAGACTATGAAGATACAAGATTGAAGTGTTCGTCCCGTGTCCGGGTGGGACTCTCCTTTGTGTGGAAGGCAAGCTTTGCAATTCGGATATGTAGATTCCCTTCTCTTTAACCGACTCTGTGTAACCCTATCCCCCTCCGGTGTCTATATAAACCTGAGGGTTTAGTCCGTAGGACAACAACAATCAGAATCATAGGCTAGATTCTAGGGTTAGCCTCTACGATCTCGTGGTAGATCAACTCTTGTAATACTCATATCATCAAGATCAATCAAGCAGGAAGTAGGGTATTACCTCCATAGAGAGGGCCCGAACCTGGGTAAACATCATGTCACCCGCCTCCTGTTACCATTAGCCTTAGATGCACAGTTTGGGACACCCTACTCGAGATCCGCCGGTTTTGACACCGACAATGACCCCGGCGGTCGATGGTGGGCTGGTGGCCACGGCGGCTGATGACAGGGTGGCAGCCACGACCACCACCTCCCGGCTTCAGTCCGCGGTGGCGGAACGGGTGATGGCCATGGTGGCTGGCAGTGCGGCGGCGGCCACGACAGACACCTCCCGCCTTCAGGCCACAACGGCGGAGCGGGCGATGGCCCTGGCTTTTGACGATGGTGTGGCGGCAACGGCGGCCGGGAACAGCTGCCGACGGGCACCGGCAACGGAGCATGCGGTGGGTGTTCCGCACACACCCAACAAGGACACCACACAGACTACACTACGTCGGGGACTGCGCCGATGCCTCGGTGTAGCCTCCCAGCTGGAGTTGTCCTCTGATGATGGCAGAGTGGCTGAGCGATGATGACGGACCGGTGCCAGTGGCAATTGTGGGAGAAGCAGACGAGATAAGCTGCAGGGAGCGAGGGGAAAATGTGACGCAGGACTCGCCGGCCGTGCTGGTTTTTATAGCAGGTCGGTAAGCATTGGGATTTTTGGGGATTTCACCGAGTCAGGCAGGAAGCTTCCGTGGGAACCTGTGAGGTTGCGCGGGAACGGGCTCACTAACGATTCATTGGCGCCACCGTTTGGCCAAAAGAACGCCCTCGCACGCTGCGCAAGCTTGCGCTGTAAGCCGTCTGCGGTAGCGGGGTGACAAGACGTGTGAGAGGAGGACAAAAGGCCACATACACATACGGTTAATAAAAAAACGTTTGCGATTTAATTACCTACTATATCCCGGTCCGGGTTTATAAGTATGATTTAACTAATAAAATGCGAATGCATGTCGCCAAAGATTATATAGTTTGAGTCGTATTTGAACATAGTTTCCAATTATATAATTTTTATAACATGCATTAACATTTTGTTGGTTAAATTTGAGGGCAAAGTATGGCACAGAATATAAAGGGGACAATAGACTAGACAGAGGCGGTAGCACACGGCCGCTCTCTACGCAGCGACGCAACTGTTGGCCAGCTTGTAGGCGACCATTTCCTGCGTGTTCAACTGCTCTATTCGTGTGGTTGCTTGTGGTTCAAGCGGCCGCAGCGCTCTGCTCGCGTCCCGCCACGCGCGCTCTGCTCTTGGGTCCCTCCGGGTGCTCTGCCCTCGTCCCTCCATGCGCACTACCAGTGTTTGGGGCCAGCGCACGATCATGCACGTTCGTGTGCATGCGGTTGTGTCGGGCGCGTCGCAACGATGTAGTTACCTGCTGCAAAAACTGCCATGCGAACGCGCCGAGAATCCACGCCACCCGACCCCCTTTTATTCCCGCGGGCATTTACCTTCATCTCTCATCTCACACAACACAATAAGCACACCTACGAGGACACGTACATAGAGGACATCCAACGGTTCCAATGGCGCTCCCAGCGGCCAACGACGACAACGGCGGGCAGTTCACCACACAACATGTCATGGACACCCATGTGAGGGGGAAGGCTCTCTCGGTGGTGTATATGAACGATCCAGCATTGGTGGAGAGCTCCATCCAAACTATGCAACAGTTCCTTGCCGAGGACAAGTACCAAGTGGTCGGCTTTGACCTCGGGTACACCATGGGTCATGTCGGGCACGATCAGAAGGTTGCCGTCACCCAGTTGTGCGTGCGACATGACGTCCTCGTCTACCACTACCACCTGGCCACAACGCCTTGCGAGCGTTTCTCCAGGTTTATCAACAACTCTGACTACAGTTTTGTTGTGGTGGACACCACCAATGATCTAAAAGCGCTCAAGGTTTCGGGCTTGAAATCCCCGAATCTTGTCAACATCCAGAGCCACTACAAGGTCTGGGGCAGCGACAAAAACAAATTGAACTCACTGGTTGACCTCGCCTCAGCCATCATTGACCCCTACTATGTGAAGATGAAGAATGAGAGCAATAAGGACAAGAACGTCTGGCACAGTGTGTGGCATGAGAGACTGGATGAACAACATGTCAAGTACACGGCCATGGATGCGTACACAAGCTACGAGATGTATAGGCGGATCGTTGACATGAGGAACTGTCTTCTTCCTAACCCAGACGAGGCATCGAGCAACATAGCAGTGGCGGGAGCGTCACAACAAGTAGATGACTAGACGATCATTTCTCCTACTTTAGAATGCATGCAATTGTTTATTGAGGTGTGTGCGAATGATCTATATAATCATTGTAGACAGAGCAAATCACACGGCTAATTAGTAGCAATCGTCTGTGTTATTATTGGTCTTCACACACATTTCTGATTATGGACCTGTTTGCCGCGTATCACACACATCTTGTTCAGTCGAACCGTTTCCATTGTGTTGCCTAATCACACACAGTTCATCCTAGTGAACCGTATGTTGTATATGGCACACGCCTTCATCTGGCTGCCCGATTCTTTTGTTCCTCCTCATCCCAAACAGTTAACTGAACTGAACCGTATGCCCTGCATCACACACGCAACTAAAATCTGAATTGTGTTTGATGGATCCGTCATCGCAAACATTTTGCACCTTTTTTGGCAGGTTTTTTACACCACTGTTTGCGATTATGGCATCGCACACAGTTTCGTCGAAGGGTCTCTGATCGTAGTGTCGCGTTTGGACCATCCTACAGTAGTGTAGTAGGATTCGCCCCCCCTTCTTTTCCTTCTCATGGAGGTGGAAAGGGGGAAGGAGAGGGAGTGGGAGAAGGAAAGGCAGGCGGTGCCCCCTTCCCTAAACCATTTCGGCCACCTCCCTTGTGGGGGGGCACACTAGCCCCTTGTGGGCTGGTTAGCCTCCCTCATATGGCCCATATCTTCCACCGGGGGGTTCCGGTAACCCCTCCGGTACTCTGGTATGTACCCGATACACTTCGGAACCCTTCCGGTGTCTGAATACTACCTTCCAATATATCAATCTTTACCTCTCCACCATTTCGAGACTCCTTGTCATGTCCGTGATCTCATTCGGGACTCTGAACAAACTTCAGTCACCAAACACACAACTCATAATACAAATCGTCATTGAACGTTAAGCGTGCGGACCCTACGGGTTCAAGAACTATGTAGACATGACCGAGACACATCTCCGGTCAATAACCAATAGCGGAACCTGGATGCTCATATTTGTTCCTACATATTCTACGAAGATCTTTATCGGTCAAACCGCAATAATAATATAAGTTATTTCCTTTGTCATTGGTATGTTACTTGCCCGAGATTCGATCGTCCGTATCCTCATACCTAGTTCAATCTCGTTACCAGCAAGTCTCTTTACTAGTTCGATAATGCATCATCCCATAACTAACTCATTAGTCACATTGCTTGCAAGGCTTATAATGTTGTGCATTACCGAGAGGGCCCAGAGATACCTCTCCAATACTCAGAGTGACAAATCCTAATCTTGATCTACGCCAACCCAACAAACACCTTCGGAGACACCTGTAGAGCATCTTTACAATCATGCAATTATGTTGTGACGTTGATAGCAGACATGGTGTTCCTCCGGTATTTGGGAGTTGCATAATCTCATAGTCAGAGGAATATGTATAAGTCATGAAGAAAGCAATAGCAATAAAACTTAACGACCATTATGCTAAGCTAACGGATAGGTCTTGTCCATCACATCATTCTCCTAATGATGTGATCCCGCTCATCAAATGACAACACATGTCTATGGTCAGGAAACTTAACCATCTTTGATGAATGAGTTAATCAAGTAGAGGCATACTAGGGACACTCAGTTTTATCTATGTATTCACACATGTACTAAGTTTTCGGACAGTACAATTCTAGCATGAATAATAGATATTTATCATGATATAAGGAAATATAAATAACAACTTTATGTTGGGGAACGTAGTAATTTCAAAATTTTCCTATGCACACGCAAGATCATGGTGATGCATAGCAACGAGAGGGGAGAGTATTGTCCACGTACCCTCGTAGACCGTAAGCGGAAGCATTATGACAACGCGGTTGATGTAGTCGTACGTCTTCACGATCCGACCGATCCAAGTACCGAACGTACGGCACCTCCGAGTTCAGCACACGTTCAGCTCGATGAAGATCCCCGGACTCCTATCTAGCAAAGTGTCGGGGATGAGTTCCGTCAGCACGACAGCGTGGTGACGATGATGATGTTCTACCGGCGCAGGGCTTCGCCTAAACTCCGCGACGATATGATCGAGGTGGAATATGGTGGAGGGGGGCACCGCACACGGCTAAGGAACGATCACGTAGATCAACTTGTGTGTCATGGGGTGCCCCCTGCCCCCGTATATAAACGAGCAAGGGGGGAGGCCGGCCGGCCCTAGGGGCACGCCAAGGAGGGGGGAGTCCTTCTCCTAGTGGGAGTAGAACTCCCCTTTCCTAGTCCAACTAGGAAGGAGGAAGGGGGAAGGAAAGAGAGGAGAGGAGAGGAAGAGGGCCGTGCCCCGTCCCTAGTCCAATTCGGACTCCCCATGGGAGGGGGCGTGCCACCTCCTGGGCTGCTGCCCTCTCTCTCCCCTCAGGCCCACTAAGGCCCAATACTTCCCGGGGGGTTCCGGTAACCCCTCCGGCACTCCGGTTTTCTCCGAAATCACCCGGAACACTTCCGGTGTCCGAATATAGTCGTCCAATATATCAATCTTTATGTCTAGACCATTTCGAGACTCCTCGTCATGTCTATGATCACATTCGGGACTCCGAACAAACTTCGGTACATCAAAACTTATAAACTCATAATAAAATTGTCATCGTAACGTTAAGCGTGCTGACCCTACGGGTTCGAGAACTATGTAGACATGACCTAGAAGTATTCTCGGTCAATAACCAATAGCGGAACCTGGATGCCCATATTGGTTCCTACATATTCTATGAAGATCTTTATCGGTCAAACCGCATAACAACATACATTGTTCCCTTTGTCATCGGTATGTTACTTGCCCGAGATTTGATCGTCGCTATCCAATACCTAGTTCAATCTCGTTACCGACAAGTCTCTTTACTCGTTACGTAATGCATCATTCCGTAACTAACGCATTAGCTACATCGCTTGCAAGGCTTATAGTGATGTGCATTACCAAGAGGGCCCAGAGATACCTCTCCGACAATCGGATTGACAAAACCTAATCTCGAAATACGCCAACTCAACATGTACCTTCGGAGACACCTGTAGTACTCCTTTATAATCACCCAGTTACGTTGTGACTTTTGGTAGTACCCAAAGTGTTCCTCCGGTAAACGGGAGTTCCATAATCTCATAGTTACAGGAACATGTATAAGTCATGAAGAAAGCAATAGCAATATACTAAACGATCAAGTGCTAGGCTAACGGAATGGGTCATGTCAATCACATCATTCTCCTAATGATGTGATCCCATTAATCAAATGACAACACATGCCTATGGTTAGGAAACGTAACCATCTTTGATTAATGAGCTAGTCAAGTAGAGGCATACTAGTGACGTTATGTTTGTCTATGTATTCACACATGTATCATGTCTCCGGTTAATACAATTCTAGCATGAATAATAAACATTTATCATGATATGAGGAAATAAATAATAACTTTATTATTGCCTCTAGGGCATATTTCCTTCAGTCTCCCACTTGCACTAGAGTGAATAATCTAGTTCACATCGCCATGTGATTTAACATCAATATGCATATCTGTATATGATTAACACCCATAGTTCACATCGTCGTGTTACCAACACCCAAAGGGTTTTACTAGAGTCAATGATCTAGTTCACATCGCTATGTGATTAATACCCAAAGAGTATTAAGGTGTGATCATGTTTTGCTCGTGAGAGAAGCTTAGTCAACGGGCCTGTCACATTCAGAGCCGTATGTACTTTGCAAATATTCTATGTCTACAATGCTCTGCGCGGAGCTACTCTAGATAATTGCTCCCACTTTCAATATGTATCCAGATTGAGACTTAGAGTCATCTGGATCGGTGTGAAAGCTTGCACCGATGTAACTCTTTACAACGGGCTCTTTTATCACCTCCATAATCGAGAAATATTTCCTTAGTCCTTACTAAGGATATTCTTGACCAATGTCCAGTGATCTACTCCTAGATCACTATTGTACTCCCTTGCCAAAATCAGAGCTAGGTATACAATAGGTCTGGTACATAACATAGCATACTTTATAGAACCTATGACTGAGGCATAGGGAATGACTTTCATTCTCTTTTCTATTTTTTTGCCGTGGTCGGGATTTGAGTCTTACTCAATTTCACACCTTTGCAACACAGGCAAGAACTCTTTCTTTGACTGTTCCATTTTGAACTATTTCAAAATCTTGCCAAGGTATGTACTCATTGAAAATCTTATCAAGCGTCTTGATCTATCTCAATAGGTCTTGATGCTCAATATGTAAGTAGCTTTTACTGAGGTCTTTCTTTTAAAGAACTCCTTTAAAACACTCCTTTATGCTTTGCAGAAAAATTCTACATCATTTCTGATCGACAATATGTCACTCACATATACTAATCAGAAAGGCTGTAGTGCTCCCACTCACTTTATTGTAAATACAGGCTTCACCGTAAGTCCATATAAAACTATATGCTTTGATCAACTTATCAAAGCGTATATTCCAACTCCGAGATGCTTGCACCAGTCCATAGATGGATCGCTGGAGCTTGCACATTTTGTTAGCACCTTTAGGATTGACAAAACCTTCTGGTTGCATCATATACAACTCTTCTTCAAGAAATCCATTAAGAATGTAGTTTTGTTTATCCATTTGCCAGATTTATAAAATGTGGCAATCGGTAACATGATTCTGACAGACTTAAGCATCGATACAGTGAGAAAATCTCATCGTATTCAACACCTTGAACTTGTTGAAAACCTTTCGCAACAAGTCGAGCTTAGTAGATAGTAACACTACTATCAGTGTCCATCTTCTTCTTGAAGATCCATTTATTTAACATGTCTTGCTGATCATCGAGCAAGTCAATCAAAGTCCATACTTTGTTCTCATACATGGATCATATCTCAGATTTTATGGCCTCAAGCCATTTCGTGGAATCTGGGCTCATCATCGCTTCCTCATAGTTCGTAGGTTCATCATGGTCTAGTAACATGACTTCTAGAACATGATTACCGTACCACTCTGGTGCGGATCTTACTCTGGAAGACCTACGAGGTTTGGTAGCAACTTGATCTGAAGTTTCATGATCATCATCATTAACTTCCTCACTAATTGGTGTAGGAATCACTGGAACTGATTTATGTGATGAACTTTCCAATAAGGGAGAAGGTACAATTACCTCATCAAGTTCTACTTTCCTCCCACTCACTTCTTTCGAGAGAAACTCCCTCTCTAGAAAGGATCCATTTTTAGCAACGAATATATTGCCTTCGGATCTGTGATAGAAGGTGTACCCAATAGTTTCCTTTGGGTATTCTATGAAGACGCACTTCTATGATTTGGGTTTGAGCTTATTAGGTTGAAAACCTTTTTCATAGAAGCATCGCAACTCCAAACTTTAAGAAACGACAGTTTAGGCTTACTGCTAAACCATAGTTCATATGGTGTCGTCTCAACGGATTTAGATGGTGCCCTATTAAATGTGAATGCAGTTGTCTCTAATGCATAACCCCAAAACAATAGTGGTAAATCAGTAAGAGACATCATAGATCACACCATATCCAATAAAGTGTGGTTACGACGTTCGGACGCACCATAACGTTGTGGTGTTCCAGGTGGCGTGAGTTGTGAAACTATTCCACATTGTTTTAATTGAAGACCAAACTCGTAACTCAAATATTCGTCTCCGCGATCAGATCGCAGAAACTTTATTTTTCTTGTTACGATGATTTTTCCACTTCACTCTGAAATTCTTTGAACCTTTCAACTATTTCAGACTTATGTTTCATCAAGTAGATATACCCATATCTGCTCAAATCATCTTGTGAAGGTCAGAAAATAACGATACTTGCCATGAGCATCAACACTCATTGGATTGCATACATCGGTATGTATTATTTCCAATAAGTCAGTAGCTTGTTCCATTGTTCCGGAGAACGGAGTTTTAGTCATCTTGCCCAAAAGGCATGGTTCGCAAGCATCAAATGATTCATAATCAAGTGATTCTGAAAATCCATCTTTATGGAGTTTCTTCATGCGCTTTACACCGATATGACCCAAACGGCAATGCCACAAATAAGTTGCACTATCATTATTAACTTTGCATCTTTTGGCATCAATATTATGAATATGTGTATCACTACGATCGAGATCCAACAAACTATTTTCATTGGGTGTATAACCATCGAAGGTCTTATTCATGTAAACAGAATAACAATTATTCTTTAACTTCAAATGAATAACCGTATTGCAATAAACACGATCAAATCATGTTCATGCTCAATGCAAACGCCAAATAACATTTATTTAGGTTTAACACTAATCCCGAAAGTATAGGGAGTGTGCAATGATGATCATATCAATCTTGGAACTACTTCCAACACCCATCATCACTTCCCCTTCAACTAGTCTCTGTTTATTCCGTAACTCCTGTTTCGAGTTACTAATCTTAGCAACCGAGCAAGTATCAAATACTCAGGGGCTACTATAAACACTAGTAAGGCACACATCAATAACCTGTATATCAAATATACCCTTGTTCACTTTGCCATCCTTCTTATCCACCAAATATTTGGAGTAGTTCCACTTCCAGTGACCATTTCCTTTGCAGTAGAAGCACTCAGTTTCAGGCTTAGGTCCAGCTTTGGGCTTCTTCATGGGAGTGACAACTTGCTTGTCATTCTACTTGAAGTTCCCTTTCTTTACCTTTGCCCTTTTCTTAAAACTAGTGATCTTGTCAATCATCAACACTTGATGCTCTTTCTTGATTTCTACCCTCGTCGATTTCAACATCACGAAGAGCTCGGGAATCGTTTTGGTCATCCCTTGCATACTATAGTTCATCACGATGTTCTAGTAACTTAGTGATGGTGACTAGAGAATTCTGTCAATCACTATCTTATCTGGAAGATTAACTCCCACTTGATTCAAGCGATTGAAGTACCCAGACAATCTGAGCACATGCTCACTAGTTGAGCGATACTCCTCCATCTTTTAGCTATAGAACTTGTTGGAGACTTCATATCTCTCAACTCGGGTATTTGCTTGAAATATTAACTTCAATTCCTGGAACATCTCATATGGTCCATGACGTTTAAAACATCTTTGAAATCCCGATTCTAAGTCGTTAAGCATGGTGCACTAAACTATCAAGTAGTCATCATATTGAGCTAGCCAAACGTTCATAACGTCTGCATCTGCTCCTGCAATAGGTTTGTCACCTAGTGGTGCATCAAGGACATAATTCTTCACGCAAAGAATGAGGATAAACCTCAAATCACGGATCCAATCCGCATCATTGCTACTAACATTTTTCAACACAATTTTCTCTAGGAACATATCAAAATAAACATATGAAAGCAACAATGCAAGCTATTGATCTACAACATAATTTGCAAAATACTACCAGGACTAAGTTCATGATAAATTTAAGTTCAATTAATCATATTACTTAAGAACTCCCACTTAGACAGACATCTCTCTAGTCATCTAAGTGATCACGTGATCCAAATCAACTAAACCATGTCCGATCATCACGTGAGATGGAGTAGTTTCAATGGTGAACATCACTATGTTGATCATATCTACTATATGATTCACATTCGACCTTTCGGTCTCCATGTTCCGAGGCCATATCTGTATATGCTAGGCTCGTCAAGTTTAACCTGAGTATTCCGCGTGTGCAACTGTTTTGCACCCGTTGTATTTGAATGTAGAGTCTATCACACCCGATCATCACGTGGTGTCTCAGCACGAAGAACTTTCGCAATGGCGCATACTCAGGGAGAACACTTCTTGATAATTTTAGTGAGAGATCATCTTAAAATGCTACCATCAATCAAAACAGAATAAGATGTATAACAGATAAACATCATATGCAATCAAAATATGTGACATGATATGGCCATGATCATCTTGCGCCTTTGATCTCCATCTCCAAAGTACTGTCATGATCTCTATTGTCACCGGCACGACACCATGATCTTCATCATCTTGATCTATATCAATGTGTCGTCACATGGTCGTCTTGCCAACTATTGCTCTTGCAACTATTGCTATCACATAGCGATAAAGTAAAGCAATTATTTGGCACTTGCATCTTATGCAACAAAGAGACAACCATAGGGCTTCTGCCAGTTGCCGATAACTTCAACAAAACATGATCATCTCATACAACAACTTATATCTCATCACGTCTTGACCATATCGCATCACAACATGCCCTGCAAAAACAAGTTAGACGTCCTCTACTTTGTTGTTGCAAGTTTTACGTGGCTGCTACGGGCTTAGCAAGAACCGTTCTTACCTACGCATCAAAACCACAACGATAGTTCGTCAAGTTAGTGCTGTTTTAACCTTCGCAAGGACCGGGCGTAGCCACACTCGGGTCAACTAAAGTTGGAGAAACTGACACCCGCTAGTCACCTGTGTGCAAAGCACGGCGGTAAAACCAGTCTCGCGTAAGCGTACGCGTAATGTCGGTCCGGGCCGCTTCATCCAACAATACCGCTGAACCAAAGTATGACATGCTGGTAAGCAGTATGACTTGTATCGCCCACAACTCACTTGTGTTCTACTCGTGCATATAACATCAACGCATAAAACCTAGGCTCGGATGCCACTGTTGGGGAACGTAGTAATTTCAAAATTTTCCTACGCACACGCAAGATCATGGTGATGCATGGCAACGAGAGGGGAGAGTATTGTCCATGTACCCTCGTAGACCGTAAGCGGAAGCGTTATGACAACGCGGTTGATGTAGTCGTACGTCTTCATGATCCGACCGATCAAAGTACCGAACGTACGGCACCTCCGACTTCAGCACACGTTCAGCTCGATGACGATCCCCGGACTCCGATCCAGCAAAGTGTCGGGGATGAGTTCCGTTAGCACGACGGCATGGTGACGATGATGATGTTCTACCGGTGCAGGGCTTCACCTAAACTCCGCGACGATATGACCGAGGTGGAATATGGTGGAGGGGGGCACCGCACACGGCTAAGGAACGATCACGTAGATCAACTTGTGTGTCATGGGGTGCCCCCTGCCCCCGTATATAAAGGAGCAAGGGGGGAGGCCGGCCGGCCCTAGGGGGCGCGCCAAGGAGGGGGGAGTCCTCCTCCTAGTGGGAGTAGGACTCCCCTTTCCTAGTCCAACTAGGAAGGAGGAAGGGGGAAGGAAAGAGAGGAGAGGAGAGGGAAAGAGGGGCCGCGCCCCCCTCCTCTAGTCCAATTCGGACTCCCCATGGGAGGCGCGCCACCTCTGGGCTGTGCCCTCTCTCTCCCTCGCACCCACTAAGGCCCAATACTTCCAGGGGTTCCGGTAACCCCTCCCAAGCACTCGGTTTTCTCCAAATCACCCGAACACTTCCGGTGTCGAATATAGTCGTCCAATATATCAATCTTTATGTCTCGACCATTTCGAGACTCCTCGTCATGTCCGTGATCACATTCAGGACTCCGAACAAACTTCGGTACATCAAAACTTATAAACTCATAATAAAACTGTCATCGTAACGTTAAGCATGCGGACCCTACAGGTTCGAGAACTATGTAGACATGACCTAGAACTATTCTCGGTCAATAACCAATAGCGGAACCTGGATGCCCATATTGGTTCCTACATATTCTACGAAGATCTTTATCGGTCAAACCGCATAACAACATACGTTGTTCCCTTTGTCATCGGTATGTTACTTGCTCGAGATTTGATCGTCGATATCCAGTACCTAGTTCAATCTCGTTACCGACAAGTCTCTTTACTCGTTACGTAATGCATCATTCTGTAACTAACTCATTAGCTACATTGCTTGCAAGGCTTATAGTGATGTGCATTACCGAGAGGGCCCAGAGATACCTCTCCGACAATCGGAGTGACAAAACCTAATCTCGAAATACGCCAACTCAACATGTACCTTCGGAGACACCTGTAGTACTCCTTTATAATCACCCAGTTACGTTGTGATGTTTGGTAGTACCCACAGTGTTCCTCCGGTAAATGGGAGTTGCATAATCTCATAGTTACAGGAACATGTATAAGTCATGAAGAAAGCAATAGCAATATACTAAACGATCAAGTTCTAGGCTAACGGAATGGGTCATGTCAATCACATCATTCTCCTAATGATGTGATCCCATTAATCAAATGACAACACATGCCTATGGTTAGGAAACGTAATCATCTTTGATTAATGAGCTAGTCAAGTAGAGGCATACTAGTGACGTTATGTTTGTCTATGTATTCACACATGTATCATGTCTCCGGTTAATACAATTCTAGCATGAATAATAAACATTTATCATGATATGAGGAAATAAATAATAACTTTATTATTGCCTCTAGGGCATATTTCCTTCACTTTATTATTGCCTCTAGGGCATATTTCCTTCACGATCGTTAGCACCACCAACGGGAACAACAAGCCACCGAGATGCGCCAGCCTCATCGAACCTTGGTCATGATGGGTCCCGATAACGCCCACACGTGTGGGCATTAAGGGGTTTGGCCACACGTTTCATGTGGTATCTAAAGAACCAGTTCAAATGTCTACGTGTGGGCAAACACAAGTAATGCCCACACGCCCGATCTTTTGCCTCGCGGTCCCTCCCACATGCCTACGCATGGGCAAAATAGATAACGCCCACACGCCTGCACTCACGGTCCCGCACGCTCCGCATGACAGTCACCACGCGTCCCCGCAGTTGCCATGGTCCTGACCGTCTTTCATTTTCATTTAACTACAGTTGCCATGTTGCTGAACTACAGTTGCCATGTCTAACAACTACACTTGACATGGTTGCTCAACTGCAATTGCCATCTCAGGTCAAGTGCCAGATGCCATTTTTGGAGAACTGCAGATGTTGCCATGTATGGTCTGGTCTACTACAGTTTCCATGATTTGAAAAATTTAGGAGTTGCCACCTACTAACACTAGGCAGTTGCCATGCAGCACTACAAAAAAGGCATGGCCAAAAAACATGTTCAGGTAAAGAGAGAGTTGCCATCTTCTTACAAGCACGCTAGGGCAGTTGCCATGTACCCTGCAAAAACATATGGCAACTCGGGTAAACAGAGAGTTGCCATCTGCTTACAAGGACGCTAGGGCAGTTGCCATGTACCCTGCAAAACACATGGCAACTGGCAGCTTTGGGTGTGGGAGAGGAGACAGGCGTTTGGGCAAACTAATAAACGCCCACACACCAGCCCCTCTGCATGCGTGAAAACTGGCGTGTGGGTGAACTACTAAATGCCCACACACCAGCCCCTCCACATGGTGAAACGGACGTGTGGGCGACCGGATGAATGCCCACACACCAGCCCAGTCCTACATGGCATAAAAAATCTGGCAAAACATGCCAAGACTCGTGCAAACGCAAAAGGACGTTGATCCATGCATGTGGGTGAGATGCAAACACCCACACATGTGGGCATTAGTATTTTCGCTCATGATACCACTTGTTAGAATAAATCTTAGGCATATGTCGATCATCCAAGGACTAAGCAATCATCACACGAGCACGACACCGAGATTTGTTAGCGAGGTTTACCAATATGGCTACATCCCCGGGGCCTGACTATGGGCGCTCCTCCCCATGAAACCGCTACAATACCGCACTCGGTCGCCCTGGACGCCCCAGCACATGCCACCGGCACATGTCGCCAGCTTCCCATGCATTCCTATGCTATTATTTTGGCATAGGTTACATCGCGTGTCTACCCTCGCTATATGTGAGGGGCCTAGGATACTAGTCTCCTACTAGGACACGACTCCATGTCCTATCTAAACACAATACAACAACAAGTCCAACTGTAACCTACCTTGTACACAATATTCGACACAACTCTAACAGATGCATTTTAGATGACCTTGTATCTCTGAATACTTGTGGAGGAGTGTTGTTTCTCATTTCAAACTAGTCCTCTTTACTAGTTACAACTAGACGGGGTAATAAGCCGCAAGAGGTTAATTGGTTAATTCCGATTCCTGTTGGTTATAGCAGATGGCTTAGTGAGCTCTGAATTTAGCAAGACTGAGGACGTTAACCACCAGTACATACATGGCTTGTCACTTCTAGTTGTCTGAATGTTATCTCATGAATTATAGTTTTCTCTGCACAAGTACATATTTTGGCCACTTCATAACGAAACAATAAAACACCTCTTCATAGATTGCCCTCTCGCAAAGTTACTTTGCAAATCATTCATGCAGCCTTTAACCACTAGTAAAAAACAGGGCTTTCTTTGAGCCCTGGGTAACGGCATTAATCCTGATTCACTCATGAACCGGGACCAACGGGTGCATCAATCCTGGTTCGTTAGGCCAGGACACCGGCCGGGCCTCGGGGGCCATTGGTCCCAGTTCGACTAATCCCTTTGGTCCCGGTTCCAGACACGAACCGTGACCAATGGGCCTCACTCCTGGCCCAGCACCTTTAGTCCCAGTTGGTGGCTGGAATCGGGACCAAAGTTCAGTCTTCTGTCCCGGTTCTAGCCACCAACCTGGACTAAAGAGATCCCTATATATACCCCTGCCCCTGCCCGCGAACAGAGCCACTGCTCTATTTTTTTTGGCCGGCTGTGGGAGAGGTGTGTGTTGGTCTAGCTCACCTCCTATGCACATGAGGTGTTTGATGAAATGCCCGAGCCACACTTAATCTTTCTTCTCTCCAAGCTCCTTGTCCAACCTCCATTTTCCTCAAGATTTGTCCAGGTTTGGTGGTTCGTCCTGTCTCGTCCCCATCCTCACTGCCGTCAATCGCCCGCGCCGATCTCGTCGCCGGCACCACCATGGCGAGCCTCTTGTTCTCATCTTCTTTCTAAAAGGAAAGAAATTCTTACTTGTATGATTTAGATAGATACTTGTAGAATTTTCTTACTTTTACTATTGTTTGTTAGTATATAGTGCGATGGTTTTGGTATCCGTGTTGGGGAACGTAGTAATTTCAAAAAAATTCCTACGCACACGCAAGATCATGGTGATGATATAGCAACGAGGGGAGAGTGTTGTCTACGTACCCTCGTAGACCGAAGCGGAAGCGTTGACACAACGTAGAGGAAGTAGTCGTACGTCTTCCCGGTCCGACCGATCCAAGCACCGTTACTCCGGCACCTCCGAGTTCTTGACACATGTACAGCTCGATGACGCACCCTCGATCTCCAATCCAGAGAGGTTCCGAGGGGAGTTCCGTCAAGACGACGGCGTGGTGACGATCTTGATGTTCTCTGTCGCAGGCTTCGCCTAAGCACCGCTACAATATGACCGAGGTGTAATATCGTGGAGGGGCACCGCTGCGGCTAAGGAACGATCAATGATCAACTTGTGTGTCCTAGGGTGCCCCTACCCCGTATATAAAGGAGGGAGGGAGGAGGTGGCCGCCCAAGGGGGCCATAGGGAGGGGGAAACCTACTCCAAGTAGGTTTCCTCTCTTTCCTTATCTTATTTGGAGGGAAAGGAAGGAGTACTAGTAGTAGGAAGGAGTACTAGTAGTAGGAAAGGAAGAGGGAAGGAGAAAGGAAAGGGGGGCCCCCTCCCCACTTCGGATTGGGCTTGGGGCGCGCCTCCCTTGCTCCTTCTCCCTTCCTCCTACATGGGCCCAATAAGGCCCATATACTTCCCGGGGGGTTCCGGTAACCTCCCGGAGCTCGAGATATTCCCAAACTCTTCCTAACCTTTCCGGTGTCCAAATATATCCGTCCAATATATCAATCTTTATGTCTCGACCATTTGAGACTCCTCGTCAAGTCCGTGATCATATCCGGACTCGAACAACCTTCGGTACATCAAAATACATAAACTCATAATATAACCGCGCCGAAACCTTAAGCGTGCGGACCCTACGGTTCGAGAACAATGTAGACATGACCGAGACACGTCTCTGGTTAATAACCAATAGCGGGACCTGGATGCCCATATTGGTTCCTACATATTCTACGAAGATCTTTATCGGTCAAACCGCATAACAACATACTTTGTTCCCTTTGTCATCGGTATGTTACTTGCCCGAGATTTGATCATCGGTATCCAATACCTAGTTCAATCTCGTTAACGGCAAGTCTCTTTACTCGTTCTGTAATACGTCATCTCATAACCAACTCATTAGTTACATGCTTGCAAGGCTTAGGTGATGAGTATTACCGAGAGGGCCCAGAGATACCTCTCCGACAATCAGAGTGACAAATCCTAATCTCGAATTATGCCAACTCAACATGAACCTTCGGAAACACCTGTGGAGCACCTTTATAATCACCCAGTTACGTTGTGACCTTTGGTAGCACACAAAGTGTTCTTCCGGTACACGGGAGTTGCATAATCTCATAGTTGTAGGAACTTTGTATAAGTCATGAAGAAAGCAATAGCAGTATACTAAACGATCAAGTGCTAAGCTAACGGAATGGGTCAAGTCAATCACATCATTCTCCTAATGATGTGATCTCATTAATCAAATGACAACTCTTTTGTCCATGGCTAGGAAACATAACCATCTCTGATAAACGAGCTAGTCAAGTAGAGGCATACTAGTGACACTATGTTTGTCTATGTATTCACACATGTGTTATGTTTCCGGTTAATACAATTCTAGCATGAATAATAAACATTTATCATGAAATAAGGAAATAAATAATAACTTTATTATTGCCTCTAGGGCATATTTCCTTCAGTCTCCCACTTGCACTAGAGTCAATAATCTAGTTCACATCGTCATCTGATTTAACACCAATATTCATATCAGATATGATTAACACCCATAGTTCACATCATCATGTGACCAACACCCAAAGGGTTTACTAGAGTCAATAATCTAGTTCACATCGCTATGTGATTAACACCCAAAGAGTACTAAGGTGTGATCATGTTTTGCTCGTGAGAGAAGCTTAGTCAACGGGTCTGCCACATTCAGATCCGTATGTATTTTGCAAATATTTTATGTCCACAATGCTCTGCACGGAGCTACTCTAGCTAATTGCTCCCACTTTCAATATGTATCCAGGTTGAGACTTGGAGTCATCTGGATCAGTGTAAAAGTTTGCACTGATGTAACTTTTACAACAAACTCTTTTATCACGTCCATAATCGAGAAACATCTCCTTAGTACTTACTAAGGATATTCTTGACCAATGTCCAGTGATCTATTCCTAGATCACTATTGTACTCCCTTGCCAAATTCAGAGCAAGGTATACAATAGGTCTGGTACATAGCATAGCATACTTTATAGAACCTATGGCTGAGGCATAGGGAATGACTTTTCATTCTCTTTCTATTTTTTTTGTGGTCGGGATTTGAGTCTTACTCAATTTCATACCTTTGCAACACGAGCAAGAACTCTTTCTTTGACTGCTCCATTTTGAACTATTTCAAAATCTTGCCAAGGTATGTACTCATTGAAAATCTTACCAAGCGTCTTGATCTATCTTAATAGATCTTGATGCTCAATATGTAAGTAGCTTTTCTTGAGGTCTTTTCTTTTAAGGAACTCCTTTAAAACACTCCTTTATGCTTTGCGAAAAATTCTACATCATTTCGATCAACAATATGTCACTCACATATACTAATCGAAAAAGTCTGTAGTGCTCCCACTCACTTTATTGTAAATACAGGCTTCATTGTAAGTCCATATAAAACTATATGCTTTGATCAACTTATCAAAGCGTATATTCCAACTCGAGATGCTTGCACCAGTCCATAGATGGATCATTGGAGCTTGCACATTTTGTTAGCACCTTTAGGATTGACAAACCCTTACGGTTGCATCATATACAACTCTTCTTTAATAAATCCATTAAGGAATGCAGTTTTGACATCCATTTGCCGATTTCATAAAATGTGGCAATTGCTAACATGATTGAGACAGACCTAAGCATCGATCTGAGTGAGAAAATCTCATCGTATTCAACACCTTGAACTTGTTGAAAACCTTTACGCAACAAGTCGAGCTTGGTAGATAGTAACACTACTATCAGTGTCCGTCTTCCTCTTGAAGATCCATTCATTTAACATGGCTTGCTGATCATCGAGCAAGTCAATCAAAGTCCATACTTTGTTCTCATACATGGATCATATCTCAGATTTTTATGGCCTCAAGCCATCTCGCGGAATCTGGGCTCATCATCGCTTCCTCATAGTTCGTAGGTTCATCATGGTCTAG